>BSBK01008014.1:1445000-1862613 GCA_027943335.1 Chamaecyparis obtusa | reverse complement strand
TAAATTTATGATTTACATAGGGGCCACACCCTATAGGGCATGCACGCTTTGTAAAGGATTTGAATTACCAATCCTAAGGCTTGGATTTTCCTTGGAGATCCAACCAAAGGCTTTGACGATTGAAATAGTCCTCAGACATGTTTTCCAGCAGACATACAAAAAAATGACATCTTTTTTTGTGTGCTCCTCCTCAAGTTTACTCGTGGCTCAAGAATGTAAAAATCAGATGACATGATATTGTAGATCTCTCTGTTAGCTATCTAAGCATATAATTTATTTTGAATTCTGATTATGTTAAGTTTTTCAACTCTAAATTTCTTTTGTGTGTATGTCCATTTTTTGTAAAAAACTAACATGCAGTATTTTGGGCATAGATTTTGGCTCATTCATTGAATTTTGCAATAAGTTACATTTTTAGAAACTAGACTCCATTCTACACACTTTAAAAAAAAGAAAATTTAATTTTTGATTAGTTTTAAATGATTTCTAGGGGGAGCACACATAAATTTCATGTTTTCAGGATGTGTGCACTTCGTAAATTCATAAAAAGTTATACGTTCATAAAAAAATTACCAAAAAAATACAAGATAAACTACGTGGTGTTAGCTAACTTTTCACTAGAGTGATTAAAAAAATTCAAAAAAAAATTTGACATTTTAGGGGAGCACACCAGACGCTATGTTATGTTTTTAGATAAAAAATAGGACCACTTTTATGCTCCCCCTTTTTGAGGGCCTTAATATGCACCATTTTCAAAATAAGTTAGTAGTTTAGGAACTAGATTCAGAGTATTACAACTCTTGTTTTTGTTACATCTCAAAATTTTGAGTCTAACTATCTTCAATTTCTTGTTGAAGTTCAGAGTTTTCTGATTTTAGAAAAAAAGTGGCATCTTATACCCCCTTTTTGGTCCCCCATCTTTGTGCACTTACCCTTTGCAACTTAATTTTTGACAACAAGTGGCGTTAAAATAGGCATAAGTGTGGAAGCAAAACTTGAAGTAAAAAATGGTGTTATGATGGAAGTAAAACCATGATCAACACAAGAAGACAAATTGGAAGCAAGCCATGAAGCAAAAACTAATGTTATAATGGAAGAAAAAATAGAAGCAAAACTAGAAGCAAAATGGGAAGCCAAAGAAGAAGAAAAAATAGAAACAAAATGGGAAGCCATAGCAAAAGAAAAACTAGAAGTATTTAATGGAAAGCCAAAGCAGAAGCAAAACTAGAAGCAAAATAGGAAGTCAAATACAAAAGCAAAACTAGAAGAAAAATGGGAAGCCAAAGCATAAGCAAAAAATAAAATAAAATTAGAAGCAAAATAGGAATCCAAAATAAAAGTAACAAAGGACGTTATAATAGAAGAAAAATTGGAAGCATAACAAGAAGCATTAATTGAATAATAAAAAAAGAAAATCTAGATGCAACTAAGGAGGAAAAGTGAAAGCCAAATATAATGCTATATATGGCGTCATATCTAGCGCATTCACTCAAATATTTTTTTGGCACCATTTTTGGCGCAAACACAACTACGACACAACATTCAACATTGGATACAACTCAAAATCTATTGTTAACTACGACACTCAATACAACATTAAATTCTAGAAGCATTTGTGTGTTGATTTTCCACCATTGTGGAGACTCATTTTTGATCCAAAATCACATTGAAATCCAATGCTAATTTAGATGCTATTTGCATGTTCTATTGTAGTGTGTAGTGATATGAGCTAATCACTCATAACACCCATCTACATTTTTACTAAACATATGTGTTAGGAATATGCCTAATGTCCTATCCAATGGCCACATAATGAATTCCCCTTTCATCCCCTCTTATGAGGTCACATCTTGTAGTCCCTCCTCATACCCTCCCATAGCTATGTCATAAAGTCCCTCATCCTCGTCTCCTCCATCATCTACCTCCTCCATGTCATCATCATCCTCTTCTGATGATCTAGACTCATTTGTGATAGTACTTCTCTCCTCTAAGTTGCTCGCTATCACATCACATCTTCCTCCTCTTCCGTTGACTAAGAATCTCCCACAACCTCTCCTCCTATGTCTTTGCCCCTCTCCTCACCACTTGTTGGGGTAATCACTTGTTAGAATAACTAAGAGGGGGGTGAATCCATTAATCACTGTCCCAATACAAAATGTATAATCCAAAAAACTAATGCTTCAATTACTGCTGCTTGGTAACTTAAAATACTTTTACTGTCTGTGCATTTACCGATTACCAATCTAAAACTTATAAAAGTTACCTATCAAATCAAATATGTAACATGTAAATATGACAAAAAAAAACATCACAATCAACACATAACACAAGAGATTTAATGTGGAAACCCTGTGAAGGGAAAAACCACCTTGGACCGGCAACCCAAAATATTCACTCTTCTGAAGTGAGGCTTGTGAAGACCCAACCCTGTTAAAGGTTACAAACACATTGTTAGGTGTGACCTTGTTAGAGGATTTAAGACCAACCGTTATCATCCAACCAACAGTCACTTTGGGGTTGACAGGATAACAATGCTCATTCTATAAATGATACATAATAAGACTTTCTCAGTCCACTTGGTTAAGAGATTTGACTGTGTACAATGGTTAAATATGTAACAGTAGGTGATCTGACTTAATACAACTTCAATTGCAAATTATAGATCAATGTTAAGCTCATACAAATCTTTCTGATCAATAAATCAATTATGTTTCAAACACTATTCTACTTACTATCCATTGGTAATCACCCTCTATCACTCGGTAATGCTCTGTAGTAGGGTTCTCCTTAACTAGTATGATTAGAATGCATGAAAAATTGTTCACGCGATGATTCTGCCATTTTCTTCTCTTCCGACATCACCCCCTTGTGGTGAAATCTCCAGTATCTTATATAGACATGTAAACCATTTTCTTTTGCTCCATCATATTTTTCCGCTTAATCATTGTCGTTGATTTTGCCTCTTAAACATACCTCGACACTTTTGTCAATAATAGGTTTGATTCTGATCCTTTAGATCTTTTCTAAATTTTGTCAACCGTCGATATATGTAACAAACTTTATCTGTTACCTCGAATTCATACACTTTCTAGCTCATCAATCTTATCGGCTAAACTAGTCATTTAGTTCATTTTGTTCTTCTTGGTTAAGAAAGAAATGCGTCAGTGAACACAAGCTTGGTTAACACTATGCTTGGTATACACTACACTCTGTCGGTGTATACTAAATTGCTTCATCAACTGACAACACTGCTTTGTGTCTTTCAACTCTTTTCCTCATCATAGATGAATGAAACATAATCAAGTCAATAACATAAAGTCATAGACTCATCAAGTTACTCAATGTATTCCTTATCCTCATTTGTCATATCCATCTTCCTCATGTAGATATTTTTATTCTTCATCTCTTTCAATCCTTCACTACAGATGTATCGGTATAGTAACTTACAAGATAAGTACTGTCAAACTAGTTGACATCAATGACAACATAATATTGATTTAATCATATTACATATCTAATCAATCTGCTCAGTGATCTTGAATCACAGTTCCTTCAATCAAGTTCTAAATCAGTTGTAGTTCATCAATCTCTCCCTTTGGCATTGATGGCAACTCAAGAAATATGAAATATACCATACACATACCAAACATATATTCTACAACTCTCTGAAAAAATGTTGTACAAGCTCTCCCTATCTTAATATGTTTAATCACTACGTTACTCAATAGTATTGCAAAATGCAGCTTTGTCAATTTGCAAATATGATCTTTTCAGCTCTCAGATTCCTTCTTCTGTTCTCAGTAATTGATCTTCAATGCTCTCCCTCAGATAGTTCTCATTGGTGCATATTCTGATTATCTCTCCCTTTGTTTCATATTGTTTATCTCTCCCTTTGACAATAATGCCAAAGAAATAAATAAACAAACAACTCTGTCTATGTGATCAGTCTTTATACTACTGAAGAGCTTTGTTGTCCAGTACATTCTCTGTATCTTTGTATACTAATATGCCAATCTATTCTAATACTTTTCACAGCTTTAGACATAATCCAAAGTGTGAACTATGCTGCATCAACATGTATGATCTTCTGATAAGATTAGTCTGATGCAACATCTGAATCACCTTGGTGACCGGTAGACAGGGGACAGACCCCAAAACTAGTCCTTAAATACTCAAATGTGTCCTTCGGTAGAGATTTTGTAAATATATCTGCAAGTTGTTCTTTTGATGTAACAAACTCTAGCTTAACTTGCTTCTCCTATACTTGTTCTCTCAAGTAGTGATACTTTATTGATATATGCTTCGTTTTAGAATGCATCACTAGATTCTTTAAAATATTAATTGCACTGGTGTTATCACAGTATATAATCACTGGCTCAGTGATTATCTCATTCATACCTTCTAGAACTTGTTTGATATATGCAATGTTTGAACAGTTTTTAGCAGCAACAACATACTTTGCTTCGGTTGTAGACTAAGAAATGCAACCCTACTTCTTACTTGTCCAGGTAACAAGTCTTTCACTAAAGAAGAATGCTCCTCTGGTGGTGCTTTTTCTATCATCCACATTTCCAGCCCAATCAGCATCGGTATAGACTCTGAGTTCAAACTTGCCTCCCTTAGGATACCATAATCCATAGTCCACTATTTTCTTCAGGTATCTTAAGATTATTTTAGTAGCAATCATGTGTGATTCTCTAGGATTAGCAGAAAATCTAGCAACTATTCCCACAACATGTGCTATGTCTGGTCTACTATGAATTACATACATTAGCTTACCAATCATTGATTGGTATAGTGTTTGGTTTACCTCTGTACTTTCATCTTCCTTAGTCAATTTACATCCAGTAGCCATTGGTGTTCCCATAGGTTTAGCATCTTCCATGCCAAATATTTTCAATACTTCTTTTATGTATTTAGACTATGTGATGAATATCCCATCACTCTACTGAATCACTCGTAGTCCAAGAAAGAACTTAATCTCTTCAAACATAGACATTTCAAATTCATTCCTCATATCATCAGCAAAGGCTTTACATATTTGATCTTGACCTCCAAATATGATATCATCCACAAAAATCTCAGCAATAAGAATTGTATCATCAGTATCTCCTTTCATATACAGATTGATGTTTTCACTTGTTCTTACAAATCCTATACTTAACAAATAAGTATACAGCCTCTCATACCAAGCTCTTAGTGCTTTCTTCAAGCCATATAAAGCTTTATATAGTCTACATACCATATCTTTCTTTTCGGGATCAAGAAACCCTTCAGGTTGTTCTATGTAGACTTCTTCTTCAAGTATTCCATTCAAAAATGCTGACTTGACATCCATTTGATATACTTTGAATTTCTTGTGTGCAACATATGCAAGTAGCATTTTGACTCCTTCCAATCTAGCAACAGGTGAAAAGGTTTCACCATAGTCTATGCCTTCCTCCTGTGCATATCCTTTGCATACCAATCTAGTTTTATTTATTGTCACTTCTCCATTCTCATGCTGCTTGTTCCTAAATATCCACTTAGTACTGATAACATTCTTATCTATAGGTCAGGGTACTAAGGTCTAGGTTTTGTTCTTTTCTATCTGCTCTATTTCTTCTTTCATTGCATTAACCCATTCATCATTCTCTAATGCAACTTTTACATTCTTCAGCTCATAATCGCAAACTAGACATGTACCTTGTCTTTCTTTGCTGCTTGTTTGCATGCCAGCTTGCTTGTCTCCAATGATTTGTGATTTAGGATGGTGTCTTCTAACAAAACTTTCTAGTATCCTATCTCTCCTTTCCTATTCATCCTGTGCAGATTCATTTGTTTTCTGGGTAGGGCCATTTTGCTCATCGATTTCTCTTTCCTACTATTCGGTATTGCTTTCCTGTTGATCGGTTATCACAGGTTGAGGCTTTGGTAGATACTCTAGTTGTTCAATATAAGTGAATCTATCGTAGTCTTCTGGTTCCTTTGTACTTTCCTCTATGTTATTTTCATCAAACTTATCAACACGGGCGTTAGTGCTTTCAATCATTTTGTTAGTAGTGTTGCTTTTACTAGAATATCCTAGGAATAGCCCTTCATCACCTTTTGAGTCAAATTTTCCATTTCTCTCATCTTTTAGAATAAAACATTTGCTTCCAAAAATTCTGAAATAACTTACAGTAGGTTTGTGTCCAAACCACAACTCATAGGGTTTCTTGTTGGTGTCCTTCTTCAATTGCACTCGGTTAAGCACATAAACTACTGTAGTGACAACTTCTCTCGAGTATGTCTGAGCAACATTCTTTTGTAGCATCAATGTCCTAGCACAGTCAACTATTGACCTGTTCCTTCTTTCAGCAATGCCATTTTGCTGAGGTGTCCTCAGTGCAGAGACCTATCTTTTGATACCATGCTCATTATAGAAGTTAGTAAACTCATCAGAGATAAATTCACTTCCTCTATCAGATCTTAGGCATTTCAATTCCTTTCCAGTCTCTTTTCCTACCTTATCCTTATACCACTTAAACATCTTAAATGCTTCAAATTTTTCTTTTAAGAACATAATAGTCATCAATCTAGTATAGTCATCAACAAAAAAAATAAAGTATTTATCACCATAGTAACTCTGAGTTCTCATAAGACCACATAGGTTGGTATGAACCAACTCAAGTATCTTCTTTGTTGAGTAATCCTTACTTTTGAAACTAGATTTAGTCATCTTACCTTTTTGGCATTCATGACACATAACATGATCTGGTTTTGACAAGTTAGGTAGCCCTCTAACTCTTTTCCTTTTACTGATCTTAATCATGTTATCAAAGTTCACATGGCATAACATTTTATGCCACAACCAAGCATCTTCATTTTTCATCATCAAGCAAGAAGACTCATTAGT
The DNA here is from genome assembly GCA_027943335.1 of Chamaecyparis obtusa. NCBI lineage: Eukaryota > Viridiplantae > Streptophyta > Pinopsida > Cupressales > Cupressaceae > Chamaecyparis > Chamaecyparis obtusa. The sequence continues at coordinate 1,855,736 of BSBK01008014.1, read as the reverse complement.
ATCAAGATAAAATAGGTTACCTCTTGATTGTGCTCCAGTTCCAACTAGCCTTCCTCCATCATCAAAGATTTTCATTTTCTTGCTCTCAAAAGAAACTCGGTGACCTGAATTATTCAGCTATGCCACACTTAACAAGTTATAGTTCAATCCATCTACCCAATAAGCATTATCACATTTTATCATATAATTTATCATTAAGGTTCCTTTACCTCTTACCATACAAGGTGTGTCATTACCCATCTTAACTGAACCTCCATTGTATTCTTCAAGTACATCAAACTTCTCCTCATCACCAGTCATGTGATGTGTACAACCATTGTCTATGATCCATGTATTATTTTTGTTAACTTTAGAGATCAGTGCTATTTCTTCATGCTTTTCTTCCTCTTCCTCTGAGTCATCTTTCATAGCAACAAATACAACTTCTACATCATCATCAGAATCAGATTCAGATTCATTATCTTCAGCTATGAAACATACCTTTTACCCTTTGTCATTGCTGTCTTGGTTATCTCTGTTGTGTCAGTAGCCTCTATTGAATCTTCTCCCATAGCTTCCTTCAGATCGGTCTTTGGTTCTATCATCATCTTTCTTATGTGGACATCTAGCAGTGATGTGGCCAACCTCTTTACAATTAAAGCATGCCAAAGGTAGCTTACCTCTATACCTTCCTTTACCTTTGGGAAATATTCTAGCCATAAGAGCTTCAAGTTCATCAAGCTCATCATTGGTATTACTGTCACTATCATTTTTATTATTCCTGCTAGAATTAATAATCTTTAGAGAAGACATGAAAGTGGATTCCATAGACGGTACAAAACTGTTATCGAAATTATTTAACTCAAAGGTTGTAAGTTTACCAATCAGATTGTCAAGTGTAAGTACATTAGTAGATGAAGACCTTGTCTCATGGATAGCATATATTCTGATTGCGTAAACTGGCAATAAGGTTCTGAGTACTTTGCTTACCACAATTTCTTCACTAATTTGTCCATCAGATGCTCTAATAGCATGTACTACCTCTTTCAATCTATTTGTATATTGCACAATATTCTCACCTTCTTTCATCTTCATATCATCAAATCAGCCTCTTAGGCTTTCTGCTCTGGCTTTTTTAACATGTACCATCTCCACCGTAAACTTGAGAAAGTTTATCCCACATGGCTTTTGTAGTAGTGCAACTTTTGATATCTTCAAATTTGTCATTAGTGCAGGCAGCAACAAGTTCCATCATAGTAACATTATGTTCATGCTTGTCTTTCAGTTGATCAAGTGTCAGGGGACCTGGTGTCGGCTCTATATAACCATTCTCCATCAATTCTAGTGCAACATTCCCAATTCCAGATATGTGCAACTTCATCTAGCTCTGCCATACTGCGAAGTTCTCTTTGTTCAGCTTTGGCACTTCCCTCTTATACATTTTGAGATCTTTTACTAAAGTCCTTAAAACTCTGTTCATAGCAACCAATGCTTTGATACCAATTGTTAGAATAACTGAGAGGGGGGTGAATCAGTTAATCACTATCCCAATACAAAATGTATAATCCAAAAAACTAATGCTTCAATTACTGCTACTCGGTAACTTAAAATACTTTTACTATCTATGCATTTACCGATTACCAATCTAAAACTTATAGCAGTTACCGATCAAATCAAATATGCAACATGTAAATATGACATCAAAACAAACATCATAATCAACACATATCACAAGAGATTTAACGTGGAAACCTTGTGAAGGGAAAAACCACCTGGGATCGACAACCCAAAATATTCACTCTTCTGAAGTGAGGTTTGTGAAGACCCAACCCTGTTAAAGGTTACAAACACATTGTTACCTATGTGACCTTGTTAGAGGATTTAAGACCAACCGTTATCGTCCAACCAGTAGTCACTCTGGGGTTGATAGGATAACAATGCTCATTCTATGAATGATACATAATAAGACTTTCTTAGTCCACTCAGTTAAGAGATTTGACTGTGTACAATGGTTAAATATGTAACAGTAGGTGATCTAACTTAATACAACTTCAATTGCAAATTACAGATCAATGTTCAACTCATACAAATATTTCTGATCAATAAATCAATTCTATTTCAAACACTATTCAACTTACTGTCCATTAGTAATCACTCTCTGTCACTCGGTAATGCTCTGCAGTAGGGTTCTCCTTAACCAGTATGACCAGAATGAATGAAAACTTGTTCACATGATGATTTTGCAGTTTTCTTCTCTTCCGACATCACCCCCTTGTGGTGAAATCTCCAGTCTCTTATATATACCTGTAAACCATTTTTTTCTGCTCCATCAAATTTTACTGCTTAATTATTGTCATTGATTTTGCCTCTTAAACATACCTTGACACTTGTGTCAATAACACATTTGATTCTCATACTTTAGATCTTTCCTGAATTTTGTCAGTCATCGATTTGTGTAACAAACTTTATCTATTACTTTGAATTCATACACTTGCCAACTCATCAATCTTCTCGGCTAAACTAGTCATTTAGTTCATTATGTTCTTCTTGGTTAACAAAGAAATGTGTCGGTAAACACAAGCTTGGTTAACACTGTGCTCAGTATACACTACACTCTGTCGATGTATACTAAATTGCTTCATCAACCGACAACACTTCTTTCTATCTTTCAACTCTTTTCCTGATCATAGATGAATGAAACATAATCAAGTCAATAACATAAAGTCATAGACTCATCAACAAGTTACTCAATGTATTCCTTATCCTCATCTATCATATCCATCTTCCTCATGTAGATATTTCTATTCTTCATCTCTTTCACTCCACTACAAATGTATCGGTATAGTAACTTACAAGATAAGTACTGTCAAACTAGTTGACATCAATGACAACATAATACTGATTTAATCATATTACATATCTAATCAATGTACTCAGTGATCTTGAATCACAATTCCTTCAATCAAGTTCTAAATCAGTTGTAGTTCATCATCACTGGGGCACTTGCTACTACTGCACCGCCACCTACATATCCTCTATCATCTCCCTCATCCTTGTTCCCTCTTCCCTGACCACATTGGTCCCTCCCTCTACCTTGACCCCTCCCTCCATCTTGCCCTCCCCTATGGCCTCCCTATCATTGTCTACCCACCTCCTCTATGGATGTCATACTTGTCTATCCATATCAATAAAAAATAGGTACCCCTATATTAGTTAATGACACAGGTCTATGCTATGCTCACCACACATAAAACTCTAGAGTGCTCCTTGAATCTACTACTTGTGACCTCTAGTTCTATTGTAGAAATGCCAAAACATCAATTTGTGCAATAGTTGTGGCCATAAGAATCATAGGCCCCCATCCTAGAATTTTCTTGACCTCCAAATTGGGATACAAAGTGACAAGTTGGCAAATTGACAAAGTATTGATTGTGACTAAAAATATAGTTGATTTGGGGGAGGTCAAAATTATTCTAAAAATCATATGGAAATGACCAAAAAGTGAACCCAATTTTAGGGAGGTCAAAAGTGTTCTAAAAACCACTATGGAAATGACCAAAAAGTGAACCCTCTAGTTCCCAACAATAACTCTAAAGGTATAATGTCAAACCCTAGAAAATACAAACTATGTTTTTGGATGTTTTGGAATATGAAAGGTTAGTCCCAATGATGTACACAAAGAGGAAACCCTAAATGATTCAAGCGACAAGGAAACCCTAAATAATATATGTAACAAGAAAACCCTAAATGATGTATACAACCTATGGAATGTTAATCACTGAATTTTCTATTTGAAGAAGCCTATCTAGCAATCCTGACTGTGGTTGATTTAGAAATTTTTGGGAAAAAGTACTGTAGGAAATTGCATCATAGAAATATAATAGATGTTTCTCTATAGATATAAAATGCATATCATAATTGTGCGATTCCATAGCAGGATAATAGCAATTGTGGCTTTTAATTAGCGGATGCATATCATAATTGTGCAATTGCGTAACAAAATTTGGCAATTATGTCTCAAAATAAGTAATTGCGTAGCATAATGAAGTGATTGCATTCAAGGTTATGCTAAAATGAATTATGCATACTGTGCATGTAAATTAGGGAATAATTGCATAATGGGGACTAGCAGTTGCATTTTTGTTATTCCAAAATGTCTGATTATCAATCAATTTTGTAAACAAACACACATAAGATAATATGGTTGTTGATAGATTTTGGGATTTACCAATTTTGTGTATGTTGAAGGACTTTTTCAAGCCCCAAGATTTCTACTATTCTTTTCACAAACAATTTAAACAATTGTACCGGTCAAAGCTCATTACAATATCTCAACCCACAACTTGGTATTTCATCAGCTCAAACAACCTTGTCACACCTTAGGGTGCACTCACTTTTTTGCCTTTTGCCAGAGATTGGTCAAAGAATATTTCTCTTGAATTGAGTCAAGCTCTTGGGAAACATATGGCGAGTATCTTGGGAGGAGACACTTCCCTCCCCTTGCAATGAAGACATTGTAATATTCAGGAAATAAGGGGTGGCCTCTAAATTAAGGTTTATAGTAAGATCTATGGTGCTTTCTCAAATGGGATTCAAGGGTGAGACACTTAAGTCTCTAATCAACCATGCTAGCTCCTTAGGCACGTTCACTTGGTCTAAGTTATCACCAAAATAGTAATCTTGAGAAGTCAGGTGTAAGACTAGGGACTAGGGTTTGTCCAAAGTCTTGTTTATATAGGGAACATAGGGATTTACCTCTTTAAGCTCATTCTTCGAGGTGCTAAAATCCCCAGACATGCCTCTCTAAATAAAATAAAAATGGGTTCTACAACAAATTGTGCAAGTGTACCAAACACACCAAATAGAATGATCAATTCTTAATTAATCCCAAATCCAAATGTGATTTAATCTACCAAAAGACATAAAATGAAAAAGATTAATTTTCAAGCATCGATTGAAGTGTTATCTAATCTAAGATAAACAAGAGCTACTTCCATACCACACATTGTAAATCCAAAGCCAGTAACAAAAAGTCCTAAATCTAAGAATTAGATATTGAATCCAAATAAAGATTGCTAAGATTAACAACCAAATTATATTTTCCAGAATAACACATTACCAAATTATAATACCAATTCATGGATTTTTCCCCAATATCTCTTTGTGATCTTCTTCAACTGTCATTGTATGCATGTCATCCTTGTTGATTCAATTTTTCTCTTTCCTTATCCTGTCTCTAGGCGGAGGATTTAATTTGACTTTCTTACGCTTTTATATTTTGAGCATTTGTGAGGCAATTGCATCGCTTAATATGAAGATGTGGCTATATAATCAATGGATGTAACTTTGAACCAAGAAATTGCATCTCTATTTTATGCAAATGGGTCGCTTAAAGATCAATTGTGTTGAATCAAACTACAAACTCAAACCATAAATGAAACCCTGTTAGAGAATTGAATGATTACATATGATGCAATTGCGTATTAGAAACATACAATTGTGGTGCTTGATTTGTAGTTGTGTTGAATCAATTTGTATCAACATAAAATTAAAAATAATTCTGAAAATAATTAAATAAAGTTGTTCATGTTGGGTTCACCAACATTTGCAAAGGGGTAAAATTTCAAATATATCATTAAACCTCCAATAACAATGATTAGATCCAAATTATTGCAAATCCTCCTCCTTTCTCAAGAGAGAAATAGATGAATGCATACTACTACTACTACTACTACTACTAATAATAATAATAATACTATTCAAAATCAAATGCAAACATCCAACTAAGCTATCTCTCCCTTGTCCTTCTCCTTTACATGCAATGTTGGCTCTCAAATTTTTGCTCCAATTATGATAGCATAAAAATTCAAAGATTGTGGTTGTTGAATTATGAGAATTAAGCCTCATTATATAGAATTCTCGACTTCAATCAAGGCTTGGTTGATTAGATATATAGTTCCTTGATTGATTGGACAGATGTCTGGCTGCATGAAAAAATTGATTTAATAATTAAGTTGGTTGATTGAGTGTGGATTGAATAGATTGATCAAAAGATTGATTTCATGACTAAGAAGATTGAATTGACTGATTAGTCAAACTGAAAGTTAGTATTAGGTAAAGAGGTGGAATAGGAGCAATAATTAGCATTAAATAAATTTTAAAAAAATATTAATCGTTCATGAGGGAAATTAATAAAATAATAGTTTAATTTCTTTTTAGAAGAATTAGTTAGCCCAAGGGAAATGGAAAATTAAATAAATTCAATAATTTACTTAATTTGAGAAGACATGGTCAGTAATTAGAATTATCAATTAATTATGATGATAGAAATGAGGAAGAATATTTTTAATCAAATAATACAATTATTTAGTTTAAGTAGAGAAAATAGATTAAGTAACAAAAAATATTTAATTAATTTATAGAAGAATAATTAAAAAATCTTGAAGATATATTAATTGAATGCTAAATAATTAGATAGTTAATTAAAATTATTCAATTATTGGAATTGGAGGGAAATGATGATTTTAAATTCCGAGTTAGGAAGAATGACACAAATTAATTAAATAGTAAAGATTATTTAATTAACCAAGACAAACATTAGTAAAATTATGGGCAACATGATAATTTTTAGTATCTACACATACTTGATACCATATACACATTGCAAGCATACGTAGAAACATAATAAAAGTCTGCCATACAACTTGGGAGATGACTATAATAGTCCCCAAAAGAGATGACTATAATAGTCCCCAAAATAGATGACTATAATAGTCCCAAAAGCTATAGACTCGAGAAGTTAAACTTGCTAATAGAAAAGGAATGACCTTGTCCATTGTACTCTGATTCATTGATGGCTACCAATAAATATATTGAATTGTAAGGCTTCTAGATACCATGTGTAATATAGATAATATCATTGACTTGCTAGCTATAACTAGAACAAATACCTTTTGTTAAAAGAAAAAAAGATCTTAGAACATGATGATCAATTGATTCGATTCAACTAATAACAAGAAAAAGTAGAGGACGTGGCTAAGCTCCATTCAAAATACACTGTTGACCAAATTTCAAAAAATGGAAAACAGAACAAATTTTTGTGAAATTTTCAACATTTGTTTTTCATGAATTGCACATTTTGTGATTGAAAACCACAAAAAATTTGCAAAAAAAAAATCACTGTGTTTTTGCAAATCTAAAAAAAAAAAATTTGACTTTTATTTTTGTCTTTGATGCATTTTGGATGGAGCTTAGCCACCGCTAGTAAATATGTCCAAAGATTAGATTCTTGAGCCGCGAAAAAGATTTTTGTAGAAAATATTAATTTTGAATTAATTTGATCACCAACACAAAGATGATTTGATTCGGAGATCCAATTGCTTTAAATTTCTTAGCTTGTGTGTTTGCCAACTCATTTTTGGTGTAGTTTACAGGGAAAAAGAGATTGTCGATGTATATATGTTTGGAGGTCAAACTTATTCACAAACACGAAGAAGATTGTTTACTGGTGGAAGAAGGTTGTATAACGAGAAAATAAAGACTGTATATTGATGTGAGACAAGTATCAATGAAAAGCCCACATTATATAGCTTACCAACTAATAAAATATTACTAACACTTGCACCAAAAGAGGGTGCAAGGGATAAGCCAATAGGTTTTTGATGTGAAAGTATAATTGAAAGTTTGAAGTGAATTTCAGTTTTTTAATCCTCAAGTATATATCCACTAATAGGGGTCAAAACATAATTGAAAGAGAGCTCTACATCAAGAAGATAACCAGACTCCATTACCAATGAGCACATAATGATTGCACTAAGAAGAGAGGGAAAGAGAGGGAGAGATAGAGATATAGAGAGAGATGGAGGGGGAAGAGCACATGAAAGATAAAGTGGGTAAGTAGATAAGATATGAGTTATATATATATATTTATATATAGGAAAAGAGAGAGTGATGGAGAGATATAGGAACAAAGAAAGATATAGAGATAGGGGGATATGGAAGAATAAATATGGAGAGATAGAGATGTAAATAGAGAGATATATAAATATATATAGGTCTAGGCAGAGGGAGAGGGGAAGAGGTGGGGATAAATGAATGGACTCATATAATAAAGCCACCTATAAGCTAGATTGTCCATCATCATGGGGTATAAAAGGATTTCTTTTCTATTTCCAATGTTTAGCTAAACCTTGAACATTAATGTTAAGTTGAATAGGTATTCAACCTATCATAATCCAAGACTTTTCTAGTTGTATGTTGTGGTACCTCAATAATTTTATAATATCTTAATATAGAAGGGAACACATTAAAATGGTCTAGATAAGTGGATAAGCAAGTATCCTAGTCCTCCATAAGTATATTTGAATATATATGGAAAATGATGATTGTTGGATATATATGTAGCATTGAAACATTCGTAAACACTATGACTTTCAAAATATGAAATAGAATTGTAACTTCAATGCATATACATTTATGAACACCATAAATTTCAAAATAAAAAATAGTTAAAAATAGTAATCATTGTCCCAAATGTGAAGAAATAAATAGAGCAAATGAACAAAATAAGAAAGAAGGCACAACAAAAAGGAGCTCAGTGAAGGTAGAGTAGAAGAAAAAGGGAGGAAGAGATAATGCAATATCCAATAAGTAAAATCCTCCTATCCTAGAAATTTAGAGATTCAAACAAATTATTATAAATTTTTTTATAAGCATGTTTTGTGTTGGGTTCATCGTATTGAATATAATGAAATTGAAATAAATGTACAAATGCTTTTCCTTGAAGTTGAATTAGATTTTTTAGTTCAATTTAATAATTTGGGTAGGATATGGTATAATCCAAGTTCCTTTGCAAAAGTTGTGCACAGTTTTTCTATATGAGAGTCTTTTACTTAAGTGATGTATGTATTCTTTAAATTTATAAAAGTAGGTAATTTTATATTGGGCTAAATTTTGATCAATAAAAAATACTATAATTATTTAATATTTTATGATACGTTTGAGATCTAAAAATATTATTGATTGTTTGATCATTAGATTAAATAATGTGTAAGTGGTGTTTATAGTCTAAATGCTAATTTGACTATAACCAGTATCAAGCATATATATTTACATAGCATGCAATATTAAAAAAACTGTTAATATTTCTAATTCTAAGATAAATGATTATAATATTATAGGATTTACTATGTGGTGTCTATTATAGTCTCATGTTTTTTTGTTGAAAAATGTATCTTTATTGTGACAAAATTTAATATTCACAAAAATAAATAAAAAATAGATATATTTACTTCCCACATTCAAATAAAATACTACATAAATTTAAATACTAATATAAAATACAATATAAAATTCCTATCTAATATTAATCTAACTACTATAAAATTCTTATTTGATACATTGTATTCCTCACTATATTTTAAATTCATTCTTATATAATTGTTATTTACAACTATTAATTTGTTATAAACTACACAAATCTGAAAATATTGCTTATTCTATTATAAAATATTATAACTTTGCCTTACTAATTTTTTTATACATAATATACCTTACTTTCTATATTTTGAATATTTAAATTTTACACAAAAATGAACGCCAGACGTAAATTTTCCTTTGGGATGATTGATAAAGTCACCTTGATCTCTCTCGTACACACACTCCAAAAGGAAAAAAAATAGATATATTTGTTATTCAACCCAGATATTTGATTCAATCTTGATATTTTTACATGGAATTAAATGAAATTAACTACATCCACCATTAAATAATGTGTTGAAATTAAATGAAATTAACTACATCCACCGATAGTGTGTACACACCCCAAAAGGACAAAAAAATAGATATATTTGTTATTCAACCCAGATTTTTATTCAACCTTGATATTTTTAATGGAATTAAATGAAATTAACTACATCCACCATTAAATAATGTGTTGAAATTAAATGAAATTAACTACCCCGACCAATAATGTGTCTGTGTGTAAATAGAGAGTAAATCGTTACTCCTGAAAGAAGAGCTCCACCTCCACCTGAGATTAAAATCAAAGAGGTTTGATACGTCGAAGATTCAATTGAGCATACACATAAGCAGTAGTGAGCCCCGCACTTTCAAAACTTTCAAGCAGATGCGATTGGCATGTGTAAAAGCCAGACTCCACCATTTTTACCAGCGTCCAGCCTGCCTCTGTCACCCTGGGAGCTTTATAATTACAAACAAATTTTATTAGATGTTGTGGTTGCAACTACTCTGGTAGACATGTATGCAAAATGTAGAAACATAGACCAAGAAAGTGAACTGTCTAACGAGATGCTTGGAAGAAATGTGGTCTCATGGAATGCCATGAGTGCAGGATATGTGCCAACGGATTTCTTGAAAAGACTTTTGATACTTTCAATAAAATGCAATGGCAAGATGTAAAGCCCGATTCCACAGTCTTTAGCAGCATCGCTCATGCCTGTGCCAAATCTATAGAGGCAACTGTTGGAATCATTTGCCGTTGCACCAAAAGCTCGAACGAACTATCAATGCCCGATACAAATGCCAGATTTAACCCGATCCACGGGAGGCAGTTAAGCCATGCAAGGAGGTGCTGACCACCAAGTCAACAATCTCAACAATCTCCCCCTCAGCACCGACTGAGCCTTCAGCCCCAACTGAAGGGAGATTCGAACCCGTGACCCAAGGCTCTGATACCAATTGTTGGAATCATTTGCCGTTGCACTAAAAGCTCGAACTATCAATGTCCGATACAAATGCCAGATTTAACCCGATCTACGAGAGGCAGTTAAACCATGTCATGAATCTCCAAAAAAGTACTGACCACCAAGTCAACAATCTCAATAGCAACATCACCAAAAAAGGTGACAAGAGAGCCATCACCCAAAATTGGCAACAGAAGCCCAAACCACAACCAGTGCATACCTAGATCCATAACAATAATCCCTCCTTCCCTCCATTGAGAAGGTCAGTAGTGCTAAAGAAGGAAAAGGTTTCGCACGAGTAGAACCTCGTGGCCAAACAAGGGCACTGAAGAGCCCAAAACTCTCTCCACAATACGATGATTCTCCAAAGAACTCCAGCAAGGAACAACCATCTTGGCTTCGATGCGTAAGATCTGTGTTTTCCTTGGCTTTAGAAACTCCCTGTGATCGCCAACAACTTCAACTCCCTCACCTTAAATTCCTCTGACGATACAATTATGAGAGATGCAGGTTTGATAAATGGTTTAGTAATGGAGCAATACAGGTTACCAGAAGCTATAATGGGAAAACCATGACCGTGAAACCATTTACATCCGTGAGACAAAAATATGAGCGTGAGAAATTTTCGAGCAGGCCGTACGCGGGCTTCCCGGCAGGGGAAGCCTATCGGCTTAATTATTGAATGATGACTTTTTAGTTCCAGCCATACTAGTGTATCCATTGGATGCAATTGGACATTTTATTGAATTTTTTATACTTATACATATTTAGTATAGTTTCAAAATTTATAAATATTTAAATGATTTAAATAAAATTATTTATTTGCTTTCTTATTTGCATGAGCAAATAAGAGTACTGGATAAAATTAATTTTTTTACAAACAAATTAATAAAATTTCTAACTTTATGAAAGGAAGTGTATTTTAAAAATCTGTAGTAGTACTTTGGCATTGATTACTATTAATGCATGTACTATGGACAATAATATATCCAACTTTTCCTTCAATTTTGAGGCTTTTGTCAGCAGGAACTGAAGTAGATTGACAAATCCAAAATGGGCCGGTAAGAAATGCACTGAAATTAGTATTTGCAAGGCGCTATGGAACTGCCTCTCAGCAACAAATTTCTAGGCCCAATTTCAACTTCAAGAAGGATGTCACTGAGGTAATGTTTTGTTCTTTGTCTGTATTTCACTAATTGGCGCTCTAATGTGTACTGAGGAGGGGATAATGATGACTTTGCAGCTGGTAACGAGGACTCCCCTTGTGCAACTTAATAGAGTGACAGAGGACTGTGGAGCTGAAATTGCGGCTAAGATGGAGATGATGCAGCCTTTCTGCAGCGTCAAGGATCGGTAAGAGGATAAGTACGTTGGATCTTTGTCCTTGAAATAAAATTTTGAGCAAAATTGTAGGGAAAACAATATGATAAGGATGCAATGGTATCGATGTATGGATTACGTGTGGAAGAGAGCAAACATCGCAGGTGTCTTGTTTATTAAAGGCCCAAGACCTGCGTGGGCGGTCATAAGCATCTAAAGGCTCCGTAGAGTTGTGAGGATTGAAGAATGTCTCCTCCAAAATGCCTTGATCTGGCCTCTCAACGACATGGCCTTTCGAATCCTCTTCTGGAAACTTTGCCCTTTCTTTGTCAAGAACAGAACTTGCTGGAAGCCCAAACGCCTCAACCCTATGCCAAATAGAGGCCGCCCTCTTGAAATGTCTCTTTCTCTCTTCCTCTTCGTCTACCCCTTCATCTTCTTCTACAACAAACTTCTCGTTTCTCATAGACTTTCGTTCCCCAGGCGCAGGTGCTTCTTTGTAACTCAGCTGCAACATCTTATGAACTCTGGAAGCAAAATTATTTGGATCATCAAGGCTGAAGCCAGAAGTAAGAGAAGCCATTTCATAAATGATCAACGCCAGGTCCTTTACAGACTTTCCAGTCTTATCCTCTTTTTCCCTCTTCCACAATTCTCCCATTAGGCCTTTCCTACGGTGCACATCACCTGTGCGCTCAAGAATTGCACTAAGCTCCAATTTAAGAGCTTCAAAATCTTCTTTTGGTTCATCTTTGGGCTTATTTTCCCAGCCATTCCACCAATGCACATGACAAATTTTTTTTGGTCTTTGGAGGCACAACATCACTCTCTACCAAGCTTAAGTTTCTAAGAAATTCATTGATGACAAAATCGACTTTATCTTCTTCCATTTCTGCTCTAGCCTCACCTTGGCTCTGATACCAATTGTAAATATTAAACAAGCAGAGAAACAAAATGTAAATAAAATACAAAGAAGACAAAACACAATAGACATGATTTTATCGTGATTCGACAATATGCCTACATCCACACTTGAAGCAGGGAATCACTTATATTAATCCAGTCTACAATACAATGATACAATCTCAACTACAATATATGACTGTCCATAGTGATTTATAAAGAGCTCTTCAAATACGAATAGACTTGCAAAAATGAACAGTGTTGTGACCGTTAGACTTCACATCCCAACAAATACATCTTCTAAAGTTTTCCCAAATTCGTCACTGCAGACTGTAAATAAAATTTTCTTCTGTGAATTTTCTTCTTTTTCCCATTTTAATCCATGAACATATTTTTTCGTTTGGGTGTCAGACAATACTTGTAGAGCCAACTTTTGGAAATATAGGGATAGGGATCTCTTTCATGGCAACAACGAAAGGGTACAAGCTCTTACTCATAATGTCCTCCTACACCATTCTCGAACATAGAGTAACAATGCAGGCCTTTGGTTCTGAACTTGTGCTGATGGACCCTAATAAGGGCATGGGTGGCGCCATCAAGAAGGTAGGCCAGATTTTGGAAAGCACCCCCGATGTCTTCATGCTTCAACAGTTTGAGAATTCTCTAAATGTTCAGGTTGGTCTGGTAATATTTTCTTTTAATTATTTGCTGGCTTGAAAGTTTGAAAGTCCCTTTATTTGTAGTCTCATAAATATTTATTGGAAATTTCTTTTATCATATATTTTTATAATTAAATAAACTAGCAATCACACTTTAGGGTGCAATGGGTACACCGAATTAAAATTTGGGCTTTTTTTGCATATATTTGTGGAACTAATATGGTGAGTAGGCAAATTATTTAGTCAATGATATTTGTGCAAAAAAGGTCCAAACATAGAAGTGATAGCTACAAAATAACCATGCATTCACTTAACCTCGACCCTAATTCAAACCCTAACTTTAACCATGATAACCCAAACTCTAAACAACCCTAACCCTAATCATGACAGAAACCTAAACCATTATCCTAATCTTAACCCTAATAAAAACTATAACTTTAACCATAAAACTAACGACAATCCTAAATTTAACCTAAATCCTAACCCTAATGATAACACTAACTATGATGTAAACCTTACCCCTAACCATGATTGTATCTATAATCCTAATTCTAATCTTGAACTATAACCCTAATTAAAACCCTAACTCCAATCATGATACTAACAATCATGTAAAACCTAGCCCCAACAATAATTATAATCCTAAACTCTAAAACCTAATCCTAAGCTCGATCCTAATACAAATGGTAATCCTAATGATGGGTCATAGAGTATGATCTAAAATTTTGATGCTAAATATGATCCACAATAATTAAATAAGAGAGAGGAGAATAAATTGATAGATAAAGGTGATAGAGTACCATGATTTTCGTTAAGGATATGACAATTCATTTCTAATATGACTTCTAGCATATCCATTACACACTTAAGAAATAAGAGAGGTTGAAATTTATTTTAATATATAAATTAAAGTAAAAATTAAAAATATAAATTTTTGAGAAGTGAAAATTTTAATATGATAAATAATTATAAATAAATAAAGTTTACTAACTTATAATTATAAATTAATTTTAATAAATAAATTTCTTATAATAATTAAATCTAATATTAATGTATATATTTTAGTTATTAATGAAAAAATGTATATATATGAAAATAATTTTATTATATTATAATTATTTATGATAAATATATTGTAATGTATATTAATAATTTAATAATAGTTTATATTTTTATTATTAACATATTGTAATGTATATTAATAATTTAATAGTAGTTTATATTTTTATTATTAACATACAATTATAATACATATGATAATTTAATCTTACTATATTATAATTATTTATAGTGTAAACATAATATATTTGATAATATCGTTTACTAACTAGGTATGTTTAAATTTCGAATGCATATAAATATCGTTGTGAAATCAATACAGATCTCCTCCAAATGAAGTTGACTGTCATTCGACCCCTCTAATGTTGATGTGGCAACATAGTGTCACGAAGCACACAAAACAAAATTGGCGGTGGGCTCGCGAAGAGTATAAACGACAACGTCACATGTTCTGCAAATTTACACACTTCACGACATGATTTGTACAGATCGGGAACGTGGTGTCAGTGCGGAAAAAAAATTATCGGGAGACAAGAGAAATTGCCAACAAGTATTTACCTATTCAACATTTTGTATCGTGTTGGCATGAGTACAAAAAATGGCATGCTTTATTTTGTGGAAATAAAATAAATGGTGCATATTTGTTCAATCGTCTTTCACCTTATTAGACATTTTTGAACGTTGGATCAGCTCTTCTTTCATATAGTAAACGCTTTTGGCCTAATAAAATGTTTGTGACATGAATGTTTGGAAGTAAAATAATTTTTTTACATTTATATATTCAGTATTGAAAATATTTTTAGATGTGATATTTCTATTATGCATATATTGAATCTAAATATTTTAGATTAAATTCTATATTTTTATTATCAACATTTCAAATCATTCTATGTGATACATTTTTAGAAATACTAGAAAAGAAGAAGTAATGATGAATCAAGCAATGATGAATCATATAGTATGCTTAACACCTGACAGATAAAAAAACACACAATTTAATCCAAAAGTACTCAGACTCACTTTGTAAAATTCATAAATGTTCTTAATAAAATCCTTTTGAAAGTTATGGTTATAACAAGAAATGCTTTTGGATTCAAGACTATATTTTCTATTGCCAATGTGTCGAATCAAACTCTATGATCTATCATTTGGACAAATAGCTAGAATAAGGAAATGAAAGATTGTAGCAGACGAAATAGAACTTATGTTTATTTTTTTGTTACCAATGTTTAGAATCAAACTTTATGATCCATTACAAAGATAGAAAGCTAGAGAAGAGAAATGAAAGACTGTAATAGACCAAACAAAATCATAGAATTTAATCTAAAATATTTACAACAAAAAATGAACATAATCAAAATCTAATTGTATGTCTTATTATCATTATATGGTATATAATGTAGAAATATCATTAATTTGAAAATTCTAATTAACTTGCATCCCACAATAGCGACATAATAATTATGGGTTGAATATTGTGTGATTATAGACCACTTTGAGACAACATGTCCAAAGATCTAGGAGGACACCCTTGGTTAGGTAAATATCTATGTGGTGGGAATTGGGAGTCGAGGAACAGTCTCCAGTGTGGGAAGATACCTCAAATCCAAGAATCCCAAAGTCAAGGTATGGTGAAAGCTTAAAATTATGTTTCATTTTAGGTGTTTCACTTTAAGAAGCTATTTTCTCTGGATTTTATGTATTGTTATGGTAGTTTCTTTTCCTGTTCATTCTAGAGTCTACATTATACATAAATTTTGCAGCTTAGCTGCCATCCAACTCAAGGCTATTTGTGCCCAATTTGTTGATGTTCTAATATATACTTCATACATATATAATTGCTAATTATTTAGCCGAGGACAAATCAAGCTAAGTATTATTCAAATATACATGCTCCACTGATTGCTTCAACCCCATCTAGTTATACAAAGAACAATGAAACATACATGCCTTTCACAATGCACATTCTTCACGGCTGTGTCTATTGTATTTGTTTGCAAATTACTAACACACGTTAATACAATAGACTAATATACATGTTGCTAACATATTTTGTTTACTAAGATGCAAATATGTTGCTGCGTAGACACAACCATTCTTCACGGTCTACATCTTTTCATTAGCTAGATGATGAAAGAAACTAACCTGAATTTGGATTGTGCTCTCTACACGTGGAATTTTTCTCTTAGAGATAAATTTTTTAATCATGCATTATCACTTAATTGGAAAGCTATTGTTGGGATTTCCTTTACTAATTGAGATCCTACCAAAGCTTCTCTACTATCTGATTGTATCGGTTTCCCAATGGCTAACGGTTCAGGAAAATATGCCCCCTTATTTCTCCATTCTTTAGAGCATATCATCTGTAGACTCATTGTACCAGATCTTCTCTTAAGTTGAAAGTATTGCTTGATATGGTATTTTGTTTGTATTCACACCACAAAATGTTAGGACACCTCTGCTAAGGGAAACACCCTTGATCTGCTAAAATTGTAGAGGAAGGAATTTGGGCTTCCACTCGTTGCTACTCTGATAAAAGTTGTTTTTGAAATATCTCAAATTTCCTCCAAGATTATTTTTAAACGTCCAGATCCCAAAATAGAGCAACCTTGCAAAGCTACTGTCTGCACCTATGCTTTAAAGAGAAACTTTTGTTGTGGCAATTTATTTTCAAACAAGACATCCAATATTCTAAACATGCAAATGCATAGAGATTATTTTATATCACTCTGTAACATATTGGAATTGAACTTACTACTGAATGATGTAATCCATGGGAATCTATTCTTGACTGGAGGTGGAAGTGAGCGTGGAGTGCTATCATGAAGTGCTTCTCCTCCATTCTGGTTTAAGTACGCAAGAATATTCTCTGCTTCAACTTCTTGGCTGTACATGAGGTATTTGCAGGAGAACAAGAGGAGGACAAGTTCAGAGAACTGCCAACACTGTTTAGCAATTTTTTGGCAACATAGCAGCATTCAGGTGACCTCCCTATTGAGCCGCTCAAAGATCTACACACCTCTCCACTCTTAAAATGGCTCCTGCCAGTCTTGCCCAGTTTATATCCCAACATAACATTAGGACTGCTACCGCTAGAGCCAAGCTTTGCCAGTCTATGTTTGAGTTGTTAAGATAAATTGTCAAGGTTTGATATAATTAGAGACTCATCAAAAGTAGAAAATCATAGAGGTATAGAGGTGAATAACCTACAAATTTATAGATCCTCCAATTGGTAAGAGGAATCTAGCAAAAAGAGAATGTGAATACAACATGCCCTTAGAAGAGAACTCTAGTAGTTACTAATATGGTTGAAGGTTTTTTTTTGGGTAAGAAATGTATAATTTAATTTGTAGAACTCTTCTCCATCAATATTTACTGAATTGATTGTATAATGATTAGTATTTCTCTTGAATAGGAAAAATTTGCATCAGTCTATTTAGTCATTATTCTACTTAGGTGTTTTATGGTTGGTAAATATTTTAACTTGTGCTTTCCTAAACAAAATTGAAAGAATTTTTGTTATTTACTAAGACAAAATATTATAGTTGAAGGTAACTGTTGAGATGGTTGGATTTTATATTTTTTTTAGACATGGTCTAATATATCAAAAATTTATCCTTTTAAATTTTAAATTAGTTTTAAAATAATTTAAAAAATTAAAGAAGGGGTGGACATCTAGAGGGACTAGTCATAAGACATTATCAATCAAAGACATTGCAATAGGGTACACACAAAGTATATAACATTTCTCTTGTTGAAAATAATGGATGCAAATGCCCTACTAGGCATTTATGCAAAAAGTAAAAGAATCAAGAACATATAGATCCACAATTACTTCTTACCATTTATTGGCTTCACATGTACATTCCTATAATCTCTAGCTAAATATGCACATTTGCTAAAGAAATAATTCAGATTTTTTTTAATTAGATGGGCACAATATCTTTGTTTTTTTAGATTAAAAAGAAGTAAAACAAGAGTGTTATTCTTAAAAAAAGAATAGTCCAAGATCATAAAGATTATAACGGAGTTTCAACAACATATTATTAGTGCATTAACATAAAAAACTAAAGAGAGTCCAACAATTGATTCTAATTATATCATTATATCTGTATGGTCTCTATAAACCACTTTCTATATCTATCTTCTATTTATTTCTCCCACTCTCATTCTCTCGTCTCCCCCTCTCTATATGGAATTACATATCTTTCTACCCCTTTTAATTCTCTCTCCATATCACCTCTTATTCCTTATTTCCCTTTCCACCTATATATCTCTACTTCCCTTTTCCTTTAACTATTGATAGGAACTTTGACGCATTGTGTCTCTTGTTAAATATTGGTTTCAATTATTGTTACACATTAGGTTGGTGTCTATAATGTTTTAAGTGTGTAGGTACATGTAAAATCTCATTGGTGGTCAAATGATTTGTTTGCAATTGTAAACTTATATTGCTTTATGGGAAGTACTAGGAAATGTAATATCAGAATTAGTAACACCTATTTGTTTCCATTTCTCAAAGGCATTTTATCCTTTTTCTTGATTTATAATTCAGTAGTAATTACATAAAGTAGATTCAAATTCTTAATGTAATAAATTAGTTGTTATTGTACTTGTGCAAATAGGGATTTTAGGATTAGAGTTTAGTTTCATTAATGTCGGGTAGATCTTATGTTGTACATTTTTGGATTTGAGAAAATGTGACAACCCAAGCTCTTATAATATTTTCCTAAAAGTTAAATGAAAATATATTTGAATGTTGGATAGATCTGGAACAAAAGGGTATAGTTGAAATTTTAAGTGGCAATTTTTCTATTTTTTTTGGAAGAATGTAGACTTGCTTCTAAAACCTCACAATTCTCATAATTTATTCTAATTGAAAAAATATGCTTCCCTTGGAACAGATATATATGAACATAAATGCACGCTCTAACAAATTAGCTCAAGAGAATATATTTTCAATTTTGAAAGTTTGTGGTTTAAGTTTGTAAAAATTTGAAAGTTCATTAATGGAGGAACTTGCATATTGAAGAATTCTTAAATAGTATTAAATTATTTAATCCTAAAATTTGAAGCTTTTAGGATATTATTTAAGCAAACATGATTTTTTCCATAGACTGAAAGTTTACTCCTCATTGGGTGCATGTTCAAGTGTATATTTTACCTTTTTGCTCCTTAGGTCTAATTAATAAAGTCTCCTTAGTTTGTCTTAGGAATGAGGAAAAAGTGGAGTCAAAACATTAAGAAAAATCAAATTGGGACCAATGTGGCATGTTTTAGAAAGTTGAAGGAAACCTAAGGGATAAAATCATTAATATTGGGAACAATTTGTTTGTCGTTGATGTGTAATGTGTAATGTGTCATGAAATGAATTAAAATGAGATTTAAAGATAATCAAATATAACATTGATAGTAAGACATAGTGTAGTTAATGTATGTTTGTGTAATTATTAAAAATATTTAACAAACTTTTTTCATATGTGTTTGTTGTGTGATGCCTAATGAAGAATATTCCTTACATTGAGTGTCAAGTTCTTACCTTAGGGCATGTTAATGTCTCATATTGCTTGCTTTTTTTTTAAAGTGTCAAGTAGGATGTCACCCTTCTCTTCCTCTTCATTATGTTAACTTAGATTAAATTTATTGAATTATGTGTTGAAAAACCATGTTTATTATGTTTGAGGCTAACTCTATGTGTCATGTTCATGGTTGTTTTTTGTTATAAATGCAACAAAACAAGGTTTCTGACCCTTTACAAAGACATGCCACATATGCCACTTTTAATTGGTCAAGAATGTACTATTTCTAATAAAGGCTAGTACATTCCACTCATAGCGCACTAGCAGAACAACTAGTAGCCCACATCAAAGGTGGGTAGAAAATTCACCCACAACTCAGGTAAGAGTTTAGGAAGAGGAGGAAGAATAATCTTTCCTCAACGGACAAACAACAATCTAGATAATATTATCATTAGGAACACCATCACAAGGGGGAGAAAGTGAGGGAAATATCCTTAGTGGGACTATTCACATGAGGAGCAGAGTGTTGATGAGGCATCACATCATCTACCAAAAGTTGGAGTAGAATAGGAGAAATAGGAAGAGAAGGATGTGCCCAACCAAAGGGGGCTACATTGGGAGAAAGAGGTGGAGTAGGATCCATGTTGCCTAAGGAGGACACACCAAAAAAAAGATAAAAAATATCATATGGGAGGAATCATCATCAGATTGTGAAGAGTTATTAGAGGAAGAAAAAAAATCTAGGTTAGTTAGATGATCACCATTAGTGTCCTTCCACCAAGTGAAATGACTTTATGATACGAGAGAGAATAATTTGTGGTCATTGAAAGGGGAGACACTCATAATCCAACAATTGATTCCATGGCCTATCCGTAACCATGAGAAGCACATCCTTAGGAAGAGGTATGAAGATGTCAATTTCAACCATAATGCATGAAGAATTAGAAAGACCCATGCATGAAGTAGTACCATATAGCTTCAAGAAGAGGGAAATAGAGTTGCATATGACCTAAAACCAATAATTATCCAAAGAAATAAAGGAGAATATTAAGAAGACAAACCCACACTAGACACACATTGAGTGTTTCAATTAGAGGGTTGAAGGAGACTATCCATGGTTTAAATGAGAGAGAATAAACACCCCAAGACTACAACTTGCTCAAAACCAAGTCATGGTCAACAAAAGAAATAATAAAAAATCCCTTATCATAAGGGAAAAGATCAATGTTACCAGTAACTAAGAGCTTCCAAGAATGCATCACCCATCAATGAAGATTTGGTGGAGAATGCCAAAGATGAGAAAATCTACACACTGACCCACAACGTTGGTAGAAATCCATATTCTACACCACATTCTAGTGCCTCTCCCATTTGCATTCTGTATGACATCCTAATGGATGTGACTTCGACTTTATTTATGCTTGTATCGTGTTCTTGGTGTTTTGATCCCATTGTGAGATGCACCTAGTTCAATTTGTTTTTGTGTTCATTCCAAGACAACTGTTGTGGTCATGATGGTATCTGGCTTATGGGATATTGTTGATTATGTGGCTTATGATGTGAGTGTTGGTTCCATTGATGTATGTGCCAGTGGCTATTGGGCTATGATTGTATCATGATGATGTTATTCCATGATTATCTATGTGATGTGATTAGGTGGTTCAATTGTGTGATGCATTTGATTACTAGTATCATTGCTGATTTTAATGTCAGATTATGTTGTTATTACCATTTTTATCATATCTACATGGTGATGTGTTATGATAATATTTGGGGTATTTTGCTTCGAGAATATTGTATTAATATGTTAGGATGATTTTATCGGGGTTCTTTTTACATTGTGCCTTATATGTTGTTGGGTATTTTTATGGAGATTTACATTGACATGTGCTCATATTGCTAGAAATGATTATTTAATGGTTTTATATTTAAATGAAATGTTTAATGTAACAACAATGTTGATTTAAATGAGATGATGTTCACTACTATGCTAACATAATTGTTATGGACTATGTCTGATGTGATTGTTCAAAGAGAGACGAAGTCATAGTTACTAATTTGTGAGGTCCACATGATGTCTCGTTCTCCTTCACTATTTTCTATTATGTATATTTGTGTGCTTCGATTATTTATATTATGAGCATCTACACTTGATGTTTGTGTGTTTTAGTGAATGGGTACCAGACACATTCTTCCTGAGCTACGAGATTTGAGTGTGTCTATATTCCTGACATTGGCACATGAGATAGTTTCATCGGCTTCACAAATTTGAGCCAATATCATCCATGTATGGACAATGTATATGCAATTGATATATTATTCCCTCTCGTATGTGTTGGTAAATCTAGATTTCATAATGCATATTGTGTTAGACTCATGAGTGTGTCTGTGCATTTAGAGTTCCACAATTGTCATGAAAGAGATTTAATTTAATGTTTATTTATTATGTTTGGAGAATTTAATATTTTATTTACCAAATAATTTATCGTAGTTGGATTCCAATTATCTGGAATTGATTTATTTAATTTTCAGGGTAAATTCAATAGTTCACTTAAAATATTTAAGTGACTTATTTTAAAAGCCACCTTTGAAAAAGTACTTTTTTTTGTTGAAAAGTGAGTTCTTTTCACTCACTTGTCACTTTTGGTTTTGGTGATAATTTGGATTTTGCTTCAAACTTGCTTGGAGAAATTCACATTTTTACTCATTGTGTTTGATTTGGGTGTTAGATCTTTGTGAGGAGTGGCTCCTTGGAATTGTGTTGGGATTTCTATCCTTTTCCAAAGATCTCATCCCTTTCTATTGAGTTTTTAGAAATTACTCTTCGTTTTGAGTTTTTCTCCATTTAGATGAGGTAGGACATCTCACCATTTTAAATTACTTTGTTTAAATGCGTGAAATTAATTGCATTAGTTGAGTGGGCTAATAATTAGTATTCCCCCACGTTTTTACTTGATTTCCTTACCCGATTGGGTTGCAACGAATTCATATGCATTTTCATGTTGAGAAAATGGGTTTTTTGAGTTGTTACGTTGTTCAAATTTTTGTGTGTTCTCATAAATGAGATTTTATTATGGAAATGTGTTGTTGGGTGCCTAAGAGAAAATGGGTTTTGATTTTGTGAGTTCCTATGATATTTTATTTTTGGATGTTTTTGAGCTTGCCTCGTTTTGCATGCCACCCAAAATTTGTATATCACCATGTTTGGTGTGATTGGTTTATTGGAGGTTGTAGTACTCCAAATTTGTAATGGGATTGTGGAATCCTAATGTATTGAGGACATTTTAGATATTTGATATCACAACCCAAACTTACCTGTTTTATTTTAAATGATGATTTTTACATTGCCAAATTTTACCAGAATTTGGGTATTTTGTTGCTTTTTAGCATTGTGAGCCTTCCTTGTGTTCTAACAATATGTATGATAGATTACATAGGAATTTGTGTTCTTGTACAAGTGTCCAATTGAGCGATTTGTTATTTGGCTTATTTGTGTGTTTACTTAGTTCTTACTTGGAGTATTTTAGAAGTTGATATATCCTCCTGTCACTGCTCTTAGTGTTGTTGCATTTGCCTTTATGTTGGCACATTCCATGATTGAGGTTGAGCACGCATGTGATATGTGGATGTACAGTGTTAAGACCACATCTAGGCATGTAGTTGAGCTATGCTCCTATGTCGAGGTCCAAGTGATAGGTGCTCTTGGTATTGAGACTAATAGAGCTTACCATGTTCCCTTTGGGATTTATGACTTTGAGAGTCTTTCCTTGCAGTATACTTCTATTGCTTTGTGATTTGTGCCTAATTTTTGTAACGAGATGAGCTTGTTTGGTGTTTGAATAATGGAGTGGAGTGGCTCTAGAAGGTGGGATGATACACAAAGGAGTCCCAGGGTATCCCTTAGTAGAGTTCTCAATAAAGTGATAACTAAATAAATGAATGAGACCAAAACATGATAAAAAGAATCAATGTGACTACCTTGTTGTCATTTGAGGACATTGATATGACATGTCTTTTCCTTGCTATCGGTTGAGGTTGTTGATATGGCATAGTACCTTTCCATCTACATATGTTGATATGGTATAGATAGCTTGTTGTCTATAGATGTTGATATGGCTCAATAGAGATTCCTTGTTGAGAGAAGGATTGATCAAAGATGCATGGGTCACCATGTGCCATGTGATGACACTCCTACTCTTGAGTCTTTGCACTAAGCCCGTGTTAGTATCGAGTAGTGGCCCTGGTGTACCATAAGTGTTGTTGTGAATGCACCTTGGATGTTGGTCCACATGTTGATTGTTTTCCATGTTTTACTATATTCTGCACTATGTGGATTGCATTGGATGATGGCACCTTACTTTATGATTATGTGTTTTCTTGGTGTGTGTGTTAGACACTCCTTACTTGCGTGTATGCCTTGTGTTTGTGGTTTGGTTACTATCTCTACGAGCACAATGGAGTGGGCCTGAGGGTTCCACATGGCAGGGTGGCATTGCACTTTACCACTATTGCAGATTGATGTACAAATGGTGGGATTCCTCTAGAGACTAAGATTATGAGCATTGAAATCTCAATGTATTTCCTTCATTTGTTGTACCATTGATATATGTACATGTATATACACTAATGTGATGGTCTTAGCGTAGTTTCCTTTATGCTATTGATTTTGTAAGTTATTGATGTAATTGAGTGCTTATGATCTCAATCTATGCTATCTGGTACTCCCTAGTGTGGAGCTATATGTTTATTAGTTGTATGTTGGTGTAAGATTAGGGTTTGGTTGTTGTTCTTTTGAATTTTTAGCTAAATTCATGAATCAACATTTCTATTTGATTCAATGTTTATGTGGATCAAAGTTTCCGCATCATAAATCAATGTTTCCGACTCAGTGGTCTAATTTTTTTTCTATCTCAAAAGTTTATCAGTCAGAATCGATGTTTGCGTGAATTGACATTGCACCTCAATCAGTGTTTCTGCTTGATTATACGTTTGTTCCCAATTTGTTTTTCCTATTTGTTTTGGAAGTTTAATGTGTTGTTTAATCTTTTTGGATTTCTTTATGTTGGATTTTGGATGCCTTTCATGTATTCTCAGTCTAATTTCAGGACCAGGGCGGTATATAAAATGTAACATTTAAGTATAAGTTACATTCTTCCTTTCTTATACTTTAAGTTACATTTTATGTAATACTTTTAGGATGTTTGAGAGTGGTTTTAGATTCATAGGAGTTATAATAAAGATTCTAGATTTTGACTTTTTACAAAATTTCAAACTTAGTCAAATATTAGGAATCAACATGTTTTTTTTAGCATGATTCTTATGTGACAACTTGGTTGTATCTTTCCTTTCTTGCTAATCCTTCCAATTGTGCACAATCATTTGATGATTGTTGCTTGTCTTTTTGTGTATGCTTATGGTGAGTTGATAATTAACATGTATTTTTAACCAAATTAGGAACATTTATTTTAGGATTAAAATCAATGTCAGTGAGATGGATTTAGAGGATGAATTAGT
The DNA here is from genome assembly GCA_027943335.1 of Chamaecyparis obtusa. Lineage (NCBI taxonomy): Eukaryota > Viridiplantae > Streptophyta > Pinopsida > Cupressales > Cupressaceae > Chamaecyparis > Chamaecyparis obtusa. The sequence goes on along the minus strand of BSBK01008014.1, from coordinate 1,830,080 downwards.
CTCATCTTTGTATAGCCATGGGTTCTTGCCGACTTAGCCTCTTGTGATTTGTGGACATTGTCTGAATCCTTGTAGGATAGTCTTGTGAATGTGTATTCTTCATTTTGAGTATGTGATTGATTTGTCTTGGAACCTGTGGAAGTGCTTGTTAGTCTTCTCCTTGTGCACGATCGTGGTGTATTCTCTTGCATGTTTATACCTTGCTTATGTTAATTCTTATGTGATGCACAATGTTACATGATGTTTAAAAGAATTTGTTAAGCGCATATTTAACCCCTTTGTTCCAAGGGTTCCTTGGCAGGGCATTAAACTCATCATATCTGACAACATGAGAAAAGATTCATCCATTAGCAACAAAAAGAGGAATTGGTGGGAGGACCCCAACTTCCATAACACCAGAAGACCTAGGAGCATGTCTACCAAAATAATACCTAGTGAGAATATGTGTAAATCACTAGAAGTCCCAAACTTGAGCTCATGAGGGTTAGAAGGATCAAAGCCTAGGGGTGCAAAAAAAACCACACTAGTAGGAAGAGCATATGTAGCAAGCATAGAGACACCAGACACCAAGTAAAGGAGCAACTGAAACAAGCGCAAAAGTAGACATAGCAAGTGGGAGCGAGAGACACATTTTCAAAAATTATGTTCATGGTTATTAACCATAGATTGTATTTTTTTGTACCAATTATATTACTTTATATTAAATTATATTACATACTACAAATATTACTTAATAATCACATAATAATTGTCAATTAAATTGAAAACATGTCTTAATTTTGTGACTTTTTATTTTTTTTGGACTTGTAAGTGTTTCAAACGTTTTCAATATTTTAACTCATAATCATAATTTACTAGAATAATAGTTTTTTTATTCACTAAGATGAATTGAGCTGATGCAAAAATTAAATGGAGGTGCAGGGAATCGAACCCTGTGCCTCTCGCGTGCGAAGCGAGTGCTCTACCATATGGGCTACGCCCCGATCCTATTCTACTCTCGGAGCTTACTGTAAAAATTGGTATCAGAGCCACTGTCTCAATAATATTATTTCTGTTTATTCCTCTTGTGTCTCAAATCTGTGATACATTCCTTTATCCTTTCTTCCTTGTGTTTTTTGAGTGACGTAAGACGTCATTTTTTAAGCCGTGGAAAGGCATTTTTAGAGGCTGGGAGATTAGCTAAACAAAAACAAGTAGTGCGAAGCAGAATGTGATGGAAGGAACACAGAACTCTGAAGATGAATTCAACAAACCAGAAATAGAAGAACTTGTGAGTCTTGGTTCAGTCTTTCACTCTTTAAATAATGTTATTTTGGATGAAGATATGCATGTAGATAATCATGAAAAGTTTGACTTACCTAAAAAAAGATTTAGGCTTCCTACAAAAAATTGGAAAGAAATATATTCTGATTTAGGAATGCTTCAGTATAAGTCTAAGACTGTTTGTAAAGTAATAGAATTACAAGTCGAAGTCCGTAATGATGAAGCCCATAGCTTCATTAATCTCATGTCTAGTAAAGAGATACAGAGTCTTGTCAAACAAGCAAAAACAAAAAATGGATACAAATATCTACATATAGGTAGTATTATTGCTGGATGTGAACCACTGTATAGGAAAGGAATCCTAGCTATAGTTTTTATGACTCTTCTTGATGTCCGTCATAATAGATATTGTGACATGTTAATGGGAGGAATTTATGCTCCAATGGTCGCAGGAGCGATAGCCTTTGATGTAGTCCCAAATTTTGCAATTAGTTTGTCAGATCCACATCTAGATAAAGTCCTTATGTTTCAATTTGGTACTCATTACCTAGATATGAAACCTGGATCCAGAACCCATGCTCTGTATTTTTCTTTGTATGGTCGGTTGTTTAACACCACCGTTCCAATAGTCAAGGATCCTCGATTTGACAAGTCCAAAGCTAAATATTCTTTGTTATGGCAAACCCAAACCAAAGGTGCTAAGCTTACAGTACCCAAAATGATAAATCTTGCAGATATCCAAGTTCCAAAAAATTGGATCATTGATACTAGAGCTCTTCAGCAAAGAAACATGCCAAAGAACCTTACCACTATTGCAAGTATCAAGGAAACATCTAGAAAAGCCCATATCCTTTTTGATGAGACAAATTCCAGAAAATCTTTTGGATCTAGTTCCAAAGGTTTTCAATGAATTGAGTCAAGTCTATCTGTAAAACCATCGACTCAGTGTAACCATCTAAATTGTATCCCTGACTCTCAAGGATCTCTATATTGCTCAAACTACAAACAATCTTTTAGAGAACCTGCAACATTAATCTCCAATCCTCTTACTCAAACTATCAACCACTGTGAACATCCACAGTTCAGTGAGTTAGATGATGGAAGTCTACAATGTGATCATTGTAAATATGTCAAAAATACTTTTCATGTGAGAATGATTTTATCAGGACACAATACACCATTCTCTGAGCTAGATATTATAGCATCTGAGAGAGCATCTACCAGTATACCCATAGAAGTCCCCAAAGGAATACCACCTTTTTGCGATTTCATGCTTAACTCGTCAGATGACAAATTCTCAATTCCATATTGGCCTCAACATGTCATTGCACAAGGTCAACCTGATGCTACAACACAGTCTAAAATGCTCAATTATGCTAATCTCTGTCTCTGTAAAGCATTACTTTTTCAACAAGATACACATCAGCGTCTTTTGCAAGCTGAACTTCAGCATCAAAAACTTGAAGCCAGTCAGAATTCTAACTTCCATGAAGTGTTAGCCTCTCTCAAACCTTTGGAAAGTCACCTCGCCAGTATCATGTCTTTTACAATTTCCCAGGATATCGCCGCCCTTCGCCGCGATTATTCTAGTTTTAAAACTTCAGCAGAAGCTTGGTGGACCGAGCAAGCCAAACAAACTCAACATTTACAACAAGTCCAAAAAACCACTTCTCAAGTCCAAAGAATAGTTGAACAAGTCAGCTCACAATAGTATGTGGATGCTCAAAATGTTACTCAAGCCATATCCACAGTTACACAAACACTTGAACAAGTAGTAATCCATCAGTCTGATGAGTTGAAAGTAACTCTACAGAAGACCAACTCAAAAAAATGGACTTTCCCTTATGCCACAGAAGATCTAGAAAGATTGAAATGTCAACAATCAGGAAAGCCATTACTATTAGATGTGCCAGAACCCAAGGCTCAGGAATTTGATAAGAAAATAGGAAAATGGCACTCTGTTAATATGGTAAAATAGGAAAGTTCCAGTGGCCCATTTGATAGAATTCATAATTTCTCAGATGTGTTTCCACCTCTGACTAATTTTGATGATTATGATCCAATAAAGAACAAATCCACAATTGATATTTTACGAGCATGGATTGATAATGCTATCAATACTGTTGATGGTGTGACTACAGAACAAGCCATCAGACAAGCTCTAAATGCTCTAATAGGCATAGCCCGAACAACATGGGACTCTCTAGAACCACAATATAAGGAAGACCTTATTCACTCAGGAGTTAATCCTGTCTGTGAGTCCTTATACAGAATGTTTGTGGGACAACATGAAAATGAGAAAAGAACAGCCTACAAAAGATTTAAGGAAAATAGAATATGTGACATGAAATTCTTTGAAGATTATTGTAAAGAACAATATGTGAATTTCTACATGTCTGGACAAACGAACAATAATGCTTGGATCTACAATACATTCTTAGAAGGGTTTCCCTCACAATTGCAGTCTTATTATAGGGAAAGAATTCTAAATAGCATACTAAATACTCCAGATATGACAATCAATGATGTCACATTTCCACAATTAGTTCAATTCATTAGAGAAATCAATGAAGAACTATGTTCTGAAAAGAAAAAATAGAAATAGAAAAAGGTTGTCTTACCTTATCTTAAACATGGAGTATGTCAGTGCTTGCAAAATAGTTATGGATGTCAGAAGCATGAGAAAAAGCATTTCTCACATCGCAAGCAACAGACTAAGTATCCTGAATAAAAATATTCAGAGCATCAAAAATTCAGAAGGAAGAAAAGATATAAAAAAACCTTTTTGCGAAATAAGCATCGCATCAAAAAGAAGGACTTTAAACCACAATGTTACATATGAAAAGGGCCTCATTATGCAAACAAATGTGATCAGTTCCATAAGCCTGAACATTCAAAGAAAGTTCGCACATTAAGGAAAGCAGGACTAGATTATTTGCCCTTAACAGAAGTTAATAGTCCTTTCTCCTCTGATTCTGAAGACTATTGTCTTCAAATTTTTGATTCAGATATTTCAGTTGAACAAGAGCCTCTTGTCCATCATTTTGGTCTACACTCAGAATCTCAGTCTGAAAGTTTTCATTCAGCATCTGAAGATTCTAAAGTTTCTTTTATGTGCAATATGTTTTCCTCTAGAAACAATTGGTCTCATGGAAAATTCTTTCCACAAAGAGGACGAGGACGCTTCTCCACATTTAGGAAAACATTTACAAACAATGAATATGAGTTAGAAGATTCTCAGATCCAAGAAAATCTAGAAGATTCTCAGATCCAAGAAAATCTAGATGAGCTAGATAAGAAGATTCAACATCTGGAAAATCAAAAAGAAAACTATGTGACTCCCTATCAGTATCAAAAGATTACTCATGAGATAATCAAAGCCAAAAATGCTAAGGAAGAAATACTCAGTCAACACCCTGATATGCAGTGGGTAAATAATGATAGGCTAGGATCAAAATCTACATCAGAATACACTCCAAATCCAACTGTACAAAAAGCATTTCAAAAATCCTCAAAGATTGATTGGTTGGAAAATCGCTTAGCTTTCTTGTATACAGTAAAAGCTGATGTAAACAAAGAGATCCTTTTTGTTCAAAAGAATTTAAGAGAAAGTCAAGCATCTTCAAGTTCTCTTAGTTCTTTAGATAAGTATCTGACAGAACTTGAATAGTTAAAATGCGAAGAGTCTTCTTTCACACCTGTTACAACACTGGTTTCAGAGACAACAGAAGCAGTTGAAGAGAAACATAATGTTTATACCTATCTGAAAGGGTTTTCAAGCCCTTGTCCAGCATTCTTGATTACAGTTAAATTACCAGGAATAAAAGCTTATACGTTGTGTGCTTTATTAGACTCAGGAGCAGATTGTAATCTAGCTCGTGCTTACTATTTCCCTAGAGATTGTTGGACCACAACAACAACTTCAATCAACTCACTTACCAGTAATGGTAATCCTGTGAAACATAAAGCCTTGATTCCATTAAAGTTTGGTTCTAGTCTCCATCAGACCAAATTTTTTGAATTTCCAGTAGAATCCTATGATTGTATTATAGGAAGTGCTACTCTACAGCAATGGAGTCCATATACCATTGGTAAATCTGGCACTAGTATTTCATTTAGTGTAGGGTCTGTCACACAAATCAATGAAGCCAGGGCATATTCTCCAAGACTCACAGTTTTCCCAAAAGATAAGATCATTCAACCAGGACAACGTGTTTGGTTTACATGACAAGCAGAAAATACAAACTTAGATCTTGAGCAAGTTCAGAAAGATTTTGCTGCTACTGTACTTACCAAAGATCTCCAAAAATACCAGAGATCATTTGAATGTTCACTTACTCTAAAGAAAGATCAGAATGGAACGGAAATGATCCCGAAAAGAAAAGCCAATTATCTCATTCTCTCCAAAATAGATCAGGAATTATGTGAAAAAGAAATTTCTGAACTTTTAGACAAAGGATTGATCAAACCTAGTACCAGCCCATTCTCTTGTCATGTGATGTATGTTCCTAAAAAAGATGAACATGGGAATGAACTATCAGATAGAAGATTGGTTGTCAATTATAAACCTCTTAATGCATGTCTTGAAAGTAATCAACATCCCCTGCCCAACAAGGATTATATATGGCAGCGAATTCAAGGATGTAATGTTTTCAGTAAATTTGATCTGACAAAAGGATTTTGGCAGGTAAAAATCAGAAAAGAAGATCAATACAAAATAGCCTTCTCAGTCCCACAAGGGCTGTATGAATGGACAGTTTTACCATTTGGAATCAAAACTGCTCCCTCCATCTTTCAAGGTATTATGGATAAAATCTTTGCCCCTTATGCAAAATTTCTTCAACCTTACATATATGATATTCTGATTTTTAGTCAAGATCACAAATCTCATCTTGAGCATCTCAAGAAATTCTTGTCAATATGTCAGACAAATGGAATTTGTCTAAATCCCTCCAAAATTAGTTGGTGTACTGAAAGCCTTATCTTTATTGGCACACGAATTGAGCCAAATGGAAAGATCTATCCACAGAAACATCTCCTTGAAACAATTCAATAGGTAGAAGTCAAGGATAAGAAATCATTACAATGATTCCTTGGATTAATCAATTACATTGCAAGATACTACCAGAATATTGCAGAAGCACGCAAAGAGCTCAACAAACTGTTAAAGAAAAATGCACCTCCTTGGTCTGACAATCACAATCAAGCTATTCAACAAATTAAACAGCAATGTCAGCATCTTCCTCACCTTAAAATCTCAGGATCTGGCAATAAAATTGTTCATACAGATGCAAGTGACACCGCATGGGGTGCAGTACTGTTAGAAGAAGTAAAATAGAATAATCAAATCAGAGAAGAAATTGTCAGGTATGAATCTGGATCTTTTAAAGGTGCTGAACTTAATTACCACTCTACACATAAAGAACTTTTAGCCATGGTCAAAGCATTTGAAAAGTTTCAGCTGTTTATTGGTGATCATAAATTTCTTCTACGAAGTGATTTGAAAAATCTTCCTGGATTCTTCCGCAAAGAATCAAAAAATAAAGTTGTGCGAGCAAGATTGCTCCGTTGGGCACAAATTCTTGATACTTTTGATTTTGATACAGAGCACATTGAAGGTTCCAAAAATATCTTAGCTGATTTTCTTAGCTGAGAAGGATCTGTTCACAGGGTTCATAGTCTCAATCACATTCAGCTAGGGGAAGGTCATAGACAAGTTGTTTTACAGCCAAATCTCTTTACAGAACAAGCTCAGTCTCAGGAAGATATCATTCATAACCTTAATATGGTGTTCAATAGTTATGCTGATAATTGTCCCTGGACACGACAACTCTATGAAGATCGACGAAGAGTGTTGATTGAAGAATTCACTCATAATCAACAAGCCCAACAACAGCAACACAATGTCTGAATGATCAGAGAATGCAAAGAAGAATATAATTTTATTAGCAATGTGCCATGGCAAGAAAATTTGAATGTTCTAACACATCAACTGTATCTAGAACAAAGGAATCAACATTTTGAAGCATCACGACAACTTCTAACTGATGCAGTAATTCAACGACAGCCTTGTCATCCATCTGATGAAGAAATTAAAAATTATCTCCAACATGCAGTCAGCAATCCTACCTCTCCTGAATGGCCTATTATCACTAGTGTGATCTCTTTTGAATGGCCTACTCAAATCCTGAGCAGCACTTATATTCTTGATCAGCAGCGATGGTTAAGCATCAATCAATTGGGAAATTATTTCAGAGTAGTTTTCCCACATGATCATTAGATACAGCCAACAACCTATAATTATGGGTATTTGCATAAAATCACATTCCATTCCTACATTGGAAATCCTATAAATAGGTATATCTTCTCTATCTATGGTCCCTCTTTGCAGCAACAAAATACCATGGAACTACAAAGTTTACATCATTGGGCACATCCTCATACTAGACAACCAATTTGGATCTTCACTATTTTCCAGACCAAACCAGAACCATGGGATATTGGTAATCCCACAAAACAGGCACATGTTCATCTCTGTCAAAGAATTCTTTGGAAAGAAGAAACTCTTGAAGAAAGATTAATGAACGTAATGAGTATTCCATCTCAGGAAGAATCAGATAGTGATCTTGAATATCACTCACCAAAGCATCAACAATATACCTAAGTGGATGGGGTTGTCATCCACACTTCTACTCTCTTACGTGACCTCATCCGATGTGTCAGCTTTTGGGAAGAGCTGATCATTTCTCTAAAAACCATCCATATGTGTTTTTGCACATATTCATTATGTACGTGGCACATATTGGCTCTGGAGTATTGAGTTTCCCAACCATCAGAAATGATAATAATTGTACACCAGTTACCAAAGTCTGGTTGAACAAAACTAGGGGTAGACTCCACTACCGTCCTAAAAGGGTTAGCCCGACACCTTAATAGGGTTCGTGTTCTTTATCTCTTCACGGGTTTAAAAGAGATTCTCCCATAGTCACTTTCAGGTGTAAAGTGAAAGCATCATGAGTTGCTTGTCTCTACTCATTTGTCAACACACTACTGTGTTCGTAGATATTGGGGTCCACCCAGACTGACATACATGTCATAGTGGGCATCTACTGTAGTAGTGCACTCTACTTTAATAAAGTGGTTCTCCTAATTCTTGACATGTGTTAGCAATCGGTTGAGACCCCCTCTCCAATTTGCCTATAAAAGCATGCTTCCCTTAGAGAGAAAGGCATTCGGAGTTGAGTAAGTCTAGAGTCTTGAGTCTAGGATAGTTCTGCAAGTAGAGAGTATGCTCTCATCCTTTTGGATGATCAGAAATCAGACCTTGCCCTTAGGATGTCTTACCATATGAAGCGTAATCTCTTCATCTTTTGTTGTGTCATATTGGTAATACTTTTGGTATGTACATTTGCCTGGTTTGTCCATGTATAAGTGCCCGATGGATGTAGTAGAAGTGATCCTATTCTACTCTCGGAGCTTACTATAAAATTGGTATTATCAAAGTTTAATTAAAAATGCGGTGAGTGTGGATCAAACATGCGACCTTCAGATCTTCAGTCTGACGCTCTCCCAACTGAGCTATCAACTTTAATAAAAAAATAAAGTATGTACACGCACCATTGGACGATTGAAAGATGTACATTTGTGTATTTTCTTACAAAAGATTCACATTTAGGTTATTTCTTACAAAAGATGCTCTTTTGCATTGAGTAGTAGCCAACATAGTATATGTATATGCATCCATCAGCAATCTAATAAACATTTTACTATTTTATAATATTTTTATGGATATAATATTTTAAGAGATTTTGATAATGCTATATCAGTCTTGTAGAAATCTAATTGGTTAGATTTTGATAATTTAAATTATTAAAAAATTAATAATATGCAATTTTATAATCATAAATGTTGTAGACATTTTTGAGGATTCTAATATGTAGTTAACTCAAAAAAAATTTGTATTAAATGTTAAAAAATTAAAGTCTCAAATCTTATTAAAAAAATTACAAAAATATTTGTGAAGTTTCTTCATCACGTCTCTTCTTATAATTGCTTGGAAACAAACTATTCCAATTTATAATGAATTCAAAATTACATCAAATAAAATTACATGGTCGTGCTCTATTTATTGAGAGACTACACTCAGCCTAATTAAATTATTTTCTAGTAGCTATTCCCACACTCCTCAAACATGTTACACTCTTTATATTGAGTTTAAACTTTTAATAAATGTTTTTTCTTGAATGAATGCAAATTACACCAAATTTTGTAGTTAAAAACAACAAGAATAAGCTAACCAACAATTGAAGAGACTAGAACATGGACACAAAATAGACATTAACATCTTATCAACATTAACCAAGAACATGACAATCCACATGTGATATATCAACAATCTATCTTAACATTTGATAAACATAGACTAGCAACAATTATAACATAACAATATTCCACCTTGTTATCATAAACAAAACCATGATAGCATCAATCATGTAGATAGTTCTTAAATTCTACCCCATGCTAACCTTCTTCTGACCAAGCAGTGTTGTAATTTAAGCTTTGATTCATTGAATTTGAAAGTCCAACTTTAAATTTTTTTAAGCATCAACTTGTAGTTGAGAGAATAGAGATCTAAGATAATAGAAAATGTCAGAGTAAAGCCTTATAAATACAATTTCTTGCAAGTTGAGAGAATAGAGATCTAAGATAATAGAAAATGTCAGAGTAAAGCCTTAAAAATACAATTTCTTGGTGATCATTATGATTATTAAAAATAGTGATCCTCCAAATATGCAACTAAATAACATGTCTAACACCATCAACAATAATATTAGTATGTAAGCCAACCCTAGGAAAAATCTCTTTGCAACTTAATTTGTGATAAAAAAAAGTTCTCTATTCTAACTTTTTTTTCTTGCCACAAACTCTATTCTTCTTCCCATATAATCTTTGTTAATCTCTAGTGCTATCTATGCAATCCCCTCTGTTGGACAACTTTTATTTTTGCTGAAAAGTCCTTGGAAAATGATGCAAATTTCTCTAAGTGTTAAACAACCCTTGAAAAACCCATATTACCCTTCTGCATTATATTTTTATGTTACTTTTTCAAATGTTTAATGAAGGGTTTCTATGTCGTTGCAACGGGTTCCTTTTGTTTTCCTAACATTATGACTTTATGTTATATGTTTTCTCGGCAGTCTCTTTATTTTATCAAGTAAAATCTGTTAAGTTCAAGGTTTTTTGGTCCCACATAATGCGTCTAAATGTTTCTTTGTCATTCTGTGCTTTACTCCATGTAGCAGGTTCTTATTCGGTACTAATGGCATACGAAAGATGGTGGACCCACTAGCTTTTACGTTTTTTAAAATCAGCTTTTTAGCTTTTTAACATTAGCTTTTTAGCTTTTTGTATCGAATATATTCCGTAACATGCCAAAGCTATGTGGCATTTAGGCTAAGCACACCCATTGAATACCATGAGCCTATTGATTTCGATAAATTGAAAGAAACCTATGAAGCTCAAAGAGTTTATATCAGAAGTGGCTTGCTGAGGGAGCATTTTGTAGTAGTTGGGGGTTTGATATTAGTGATGGGTCAATAATTTGTCTTTGTTTTATGATACTTTTATGCTTTGTTACATACATTTCTAAAACATTTGTTATGCCTTTTTAGTATTTGAACTTATGAATATGCTATAAGTACAGTCAAACCAACAAAACCTACTGGTAGATAATAGTTGATGTACTTTGCCAAATATTATATATATTGCAGTATTTCATATAATTGTTTGAATGTGTGTTCTAATATTTGGATTAGTTGAATGATTAATACTTGAGGATATGTATATGCTACTAACCTGCTAGGGAAAGAGGAGCGACTGAAGAATGGATCAATGAGAATTAATGAAGAGTGAGGAAGACTCAGTCACGATGATGGAGAGCCATTATGATGTACTGTGAGACATGCCTGATAAATTGAAGGGAGAATCATTCCAAGAAATATAGGAACACGCTTACGCTATATTTTCTCTGTGATTAATGTCCCGTTGAAGTGGTTATGCAACCTTTATGATATTCTATCATGGATTGTTGTACTTTCCTTTCTTTATGGCATGAATTAGTTGTATCTTATCCTTTGTGTTCAAATAAGCATCAATCCCCTATATAAAGGGAACTGATGGTTAGATTGAAAGTGAGTCAAATGGTTGTATTATTGCTATAATCTAAAGCAAAGTTACTTTTCTAGTTCCGTGTGTTGTTTCATGATATGTAATTAGTTTTCTGGAAATACAATGAAGAAGTGATTTTGAGTTCTATTCTGTGTTGGTAGCTAGTAGAAGCCAACCAAGGGGGCCCGCTTGGAAGGTGGATTAGAGTAGAATAGATTAAATTATTTAAACATTTACAAAAATTCAAGTAGAGTTTACTGTTCTTTCTTGTAGCGCTATACACTGTGTATGTTCCTGCAGCACTTGCAGAAATAATCATTGTGAATGCTTTTGGGTTCATAGAATAGGTTAAGATTGAAGTTATAGTTGTCAACATAATTTTCATTAGTAGATGTGTGTGTTTACTTTCCTGTAACAATAGTGTAAGTTTATTTCATGTATTTTCCTTCCTGCAACTTAAGAAAAATGACTCCATGCAAGACTTATTGCACAAACCATGCTGTCCCATTTCAAGTATATGTCCTTGGGTTGACAATTTAAATGCACTTCATGATAGGGAAAATGATACTTAGTTTGAATATACTATTCCTAGGAGAAGCCATGATATGATTATTATTACCTATTATGGGGCTGTTCATTTTTGGCACCATTGTCGGGGATGGTGTCAAGATAAGAACCTTATTGAGTCATTTAGATAGTTTCCTATTTTCTAGATAGTAGTTTTTAGTTCTAAATTGGCTTCACAAGTTTGTCAAATTACTCACATGCATTGAAGATGAAGAAGACAAGATGTCTATGACATATTCCTTCTAAGAGAACCCAGTAGTCTGAATGAAGAATATGAAGAAGTTGAATTACCTTTTGTTGATGTAAGTCCTGAATTTCCTTTAGCATCTTCATCTGTAGAAGACCCTTTTGATCGATCTGATCTTCGACCTTTTGCTAAAATTTTGGCCAATTTCCTTGATAATTCCACTACAAGTATACCCGCTACTAATAATACTTTGTCTACTGTCACTTCCCAGCCATAACTTCACTCCCAAGTACCTACAGTGATGGCGCAACCTACCTTTCTATTCCCTCTTCCTAGTCTTATAAACAATGCTAATCTCAAGAATATACCTACTGCTGCACTTCCGATGTTCTATGGTCTAATCATTGAAGATCCTGACACCTTTCTATTTGAGTTTGACATCCTTTGTTGAAGTTTTGATTATAACACTGATAGTCACAAACTCAAGTTGTTTCCAACAACGTTAAAGGAGTTGGCTTTAAGATGGTTCATAGGATTAGGGGCAAATAAAACAACCACTTGGAATGAGATGCAGACTATGTTTATATAGAAGTATAAAGAGTATTGTAAAGGGGGAAACTTGAGGGAGTATGGCATTTTTTGGATGTCACAAAAGGAAGATGAAACTCTAGAAGATTATATTTCACGCTTCTTGTATAATCTACAGAAGAATCCTCAACATATGCTGCAGGAGGATTCACAAAAACTCATTTTCTTGAGGGGAGAAAATGACAATTGTCTTGAAGCACTGGATCTTATGGTTGGAGGAGACATTTCTCAATCTTCTTAGGATGATCTTAAGAAAATATGTCTTAACTATTCAGGATCAATAGTGAAAAAAGGTAGAGGATTTCAACCCACACTTGCTAAAGGGAATGACTCCAGTATCTCTAAGAGGGAAATTTCTAACCTATTCTTAGATTTCAAATAAGATATTATCAATGATGTTTCTACACACTTGGACACAATGCAGGCCAAAAAGAAGCATGAAGATGCTGAGGCAAAGCTAGCTGAATATTGTCCTCACTGTTGACAAAAAAAGAATGACTATTGGTGCAAGCTAGTGGAAAATTTGGAGATCCAATACCTTCCTATTGAGTTCAGGAAAATAGAAGGAGATGACGAGAAAGTATTCTTTGTTTTTCAATGTGGGCCATGGGCCCCAAGACAAGGTATGCCCTAAGATCCTTTGAAATATTTTAATCCTTATAATAACCAATGACATAAATAGAATTTTCAATACCCTTCTCAGTATTCCCAACCTGCTTGGAACAATGCCTAGCCTAGTAATTAAAATAACCAATGGTTTAATTCACAACAAACCCAATGGCCACAACCTTAAAACCAATGGCAACCACCACAAGGGAATTTGAAACCATATAACTAGTGGAAAGGACCCCAATAATGGCCTAATCAAAATCCTGGTTATCAATCATTACCACCTCTAGTGTCTCAACTTGAACTCATGCCACCTCATGCAGCCACAAGTCCTCCTCCAAGGCCAACACAATTACCTGCTCAACCACAACCTAATCCTAAAAATAAACAACAATAACAACAACTTGTTTATGCTACCAATGCCCAACAGTAGCTTGCCTATGCATTAGAAATAATTGATATTCACTTAAGATCTTGCACTACTTTACCCGCACCAGAACCTCCTATTATTACAAAAGTTCCAGACCTTCCTATAGCATCAACACCGCTTCTAGAAACTACTTTTCCAAATACAGTCCCACCAACTAATACATCAAGTCAAGACGATGTTCATACCACAATTAATCCTCCTTTCCCTCAAAGGCTTAGAGCTGATATATTTGTATTCCAGGATGAAACACCATTTGATATTATTGATCAGTTTAAAATATGCATATTCAAATTCCACTCTTTCAAGCTATCAAAGATGTTCCTATCTATGGGAAAGCCATAAAAGAAGTCTTCCTTAAGAAACCAAGATGTAAGAAAAAGGATCCCCAAACAATACATGTTATTGGTCAACTTGCAGATATTATGTTGGGAAAGATAGTCATTTTCCAAAGTACTATGACCTTGGAAGTCCAGTTGTTGATATTATAATTAATGGTCAGTTTGTGAAAAATTCTTTAATAGATTTGGGTGCTACTATTAATGTTATGACTAAGGATACCATACATAGACTGAGTATAGAAGGATGGAGAACCACTCCAATAGTCTTACAACTTGCAGATAGTTCCACTGTCACCCTAGATGGCATAATAGAAGATATAGTAGTTACATTGGATTCCTTGGAATATCCTGGTCACTTCATGATATTATCACCTAAGGTAACTCTTGCTAGTTACCCAGTCATCCTTGGATGACCATGGTTAGCCATAACTGATGCCAATATAAGTTTATATTCAGGGAACATGCCCATTTTATATGGTCAAACAATTAAAAATTTAGCATTATATCCTCCAGCCCAACCTTAACCAGATTTAAGTACTCCCACTTGGCCTGATTTGGGAGATAAGGTGGAATATCTTAAATCTATTGATCAACTAATGATGTTACATGTAAAATATTTCCTACAACTTCAAGAAGATGATGATGTGATCTAAAGAATCCTTACTAATGACTGTGTTATAGTAAAATATATCTCTGAAAGTTCTATTTTACAGTTGTCTACCTATGAGGACTGTGTTCTACTTGTTGAACCTGATATTATCCATTAATTAATACCCTATGAGATATCCATAGCTCATATAACTAAAGTATCTATTCTTGAACTAACAACTACAATGGAGCTCTCACTTGGTCACAGCCTGCACGTCAACAACAAACAACCACCACAATAATTGTTATTTTTAACTCAACTCCTTTGTAAAAATGAAAAAGATTTTTCTTGGAACTATGGATATATGAAAGGATTGATCCCAAAGCTTTGTACACATAGAATCTATATCCATGAAGGAATTTTACCACTCACCAACCTCAGAGAAGAATTAACCTAGCCTTGAGAGAAATTGTAAAGACTAAGTTGCATAAAAAATTGAATGCTAGTTTTATTTACCCTATCTTAGATAGAAAATGAGTTTCTCCTTTGGTAATAGTCCCTAAAAAGGGAGGTAAATGGAGAATATTTGTAGATTACAAAGAACTAAACAATACTTCAGAGAAAGATCATTTTCCCTTTCCATTCATTGATCAAGTTTTGGATAACTTAGCTGGTAAAAAGTACTTTTATTTTCTTGATGGATATAGTGGATATAAACAGATCAACATTGCTCTAGAGGATCAAGAAAACACCACATTTACATGTCATTGGGGAAAATATGCCTATTATGTGTTACCTTTTGGTTTATGTAATGCTCCAGCTACTTTTCAAAGGGTTGTTATCAACATCTTTGCTGATATCTCACATGACTACATCGAAATCTACATGGATGATTTCACCACATTTGGTGTTACTTTTGAAGAAGCTTTGGTGAACTTAGAAAAAGTGTTGATCAGATGTAGAGAGCACAATTTTTTCTTGAATAGTGAAATTTATTTTATGATGATGCAAGAAGAAGTTGTGCTAGGACACTTCATCTCAGAAGCTAAAATATAAGTGGACCCTATAAAAATTGAGGTAATTCTTACATTGCCTACACCTAAAAAGAAAAAAGATGTTAGATCATTTTTAGACATGTTGGTTATTATAGACGTTTCATTAAATTTTTTAGTCAAATAGCCAGTCGATTATACACATTGCTTACAAAAGAGTGTGAGTTCACATGGACACTAGCTTGTGAGGAATCTTTCCTATAGCTCAAGTCCCTTCTTACTAAAACACTAGTGCTTAGATGGATTGATTGGTCTTTACCATTCCATATTCATACTAATGCTTCTGATTATGCATTAGGAGTAGTCTTAGGTCAGAAAGCCAATAACTTTGAAAATGCCATTTATTATATCAGCAAGAGTTTACATGGACCAGAGCTCAATTATACAATCACTAAAAAAGATTTGCTGGCTGTTGTCTATGATTTGAATAAATTTCATCATTATGTAACATGATACACAATCTTTGTTCATACTGACCATGCAACCATAAAATATCTTATGAACAAACCTTCCATTTCAAGTAGGTTAGCACGATGGATTTTTCTACTACATGAATTTGATCTAACCATCATTGACAAGCCAGGTAAAGATAATGTTGTGGTTGATTATTTATCAAGGCTCTAGAATGATGACACCGACACTTCTGTGATAGATGATACATTCCACGATGAGAATTTATTTCATATTACTGTCAAAAGCCCATGGTATGCTAATATAGAAAATTACCTTGCAACTAATAAAATGCCTACACATTTTTCTCCTAAGGAACATAAACTGCTCATTGAGAAAAGGTTTTAATTTTCCTGGATTGATAACATATTATTTTATATTGGTCCAAGTTATGCAAAGATGTGTATGTGAGGATGATACTTATGACATACTTCATGCCTGTCATGAAGAACCTTGTAGTAGACACTTTGTAGCTAAAAGGACGGCTATGAAAATATTGACAACTAGTTATTACTTACCTACACTTCATAAGGATGCAAAAAACTACAACAGGAAATGTGATAAATGCCAACAGATGGGTCTCCCTACAAAGTCAGATGAAATGCCTCTACATCCACAAGTGGTTGTCACACCATTTGATAAATGGGGCATGGATTTTATTGGTCCTATAGACCCATCATCTAATGGTAAATCATACATTCTAGTTTACATTGACTATGTCACCAAATGGGTAGAGGTCAAAGCCATGAAACATGCATGTGACAACAAAGTGGTTGAGTTCCTCTATGAAGAAATATTTACCCATTATGGTGTACCTAGAGAGCTAGTAACAGATCAAGGAGTACAATTCACATCAAACCTGATCACAACACTTATGAATGAATACAATATAAGACACAAAAATTCTAGTCCCTACCATCCTCAAGAAAATGGTCAAGAAGAAGTTACAGACACAAAAATTGAAGCTATTCTTACCAAAACCGTTCACCTACATCACCAAGATTGGAGCAGCCGCCTTCCAGAAGCAATCTGGGATTGCATAAATACATTCTAGACAACAACAAGATTCACTCCATTTGAAATGATTTATGGAAAAACAATAATGTTTCCCATTGAATTTGAACATAAAACATTGTGCACTACCCTAAAGCTGAACATTGATCTTTCTGCAGCACAACGAGACCGTTTTCTCCACCTCAACTCTCTGGATGAGATGAGAAAATACACTTTGGAAAGAACACAGATAATCCAAAAATAGAGGAAGAAGTGGCATGACTCCCACATAAATAAAAAATGCTTCTCAGTAGGTGATTGGGCATTACTATTTGATTCATAGTTTCAAGAAATACCAAGAAAGTTACAAACATGGTGGTTAGCACCCTACGAAATAGATCATGTCTTCGACAATGGAGCAGTACAACTGTCAACAATTGATCCTATTCATTTCAAGATATTGGTCAATGGTCATAGACTTTTTCTATACCATTAGCCACAAACCAAGAATGATTTCCTGTAGGAATTCAATGACACTACACCAATATCACAAAAGGTAATACTTCCTATAGAAGAAGATGCCAACCTTCTTCCTGTAGCTTCACCCTAATTTCCTTTGTGTATGCTCATAATAAACACTTCATTTTCAATAAAGTTTCTCTCTCCATTCATTTTCTAAATTCTTCTTTCCATCCCAATCCACCTCTGTACCTTCCATCCACCTATTCTCCACATCATCACATTTCTTTTTTTCTTTTCTTTCAATAATTGCCATATCAACAGATGCAATCAACATCAACACTCATTCCTTTGATGATGATTTCCAATCTTGTCACCTTCTCGTGCATGTCACAATATAATAATAGGTACACCAATTCAATATTTTCCACTTTTAGTTCGTACATTTAGATTATTATATTTAATACTGCACTTATTTATAATATAGCATTACGCCAATTTCCTCCCTCCCGCTTAGTATGACAAGTGTGGACACTTGTCTTTATTTCATAGTGGGTAGGGAAGTGTATTGATTTCTCCAAGTCACTATTGTTGTGCCCATTATTCCTTATGAGATATCTTGTTTATTCAAATATGTACTTATATTGTGTTTTATTAAGTCCTTTATTTTTCACACAAGTGTCATACCTCAATTTCCAAATTATTTCCAATTTTTGACTTGATGTAACCCTAAGATGACATGATCAAGTTATTTGAAATTTAATTTCATTTAAAACTATAATTCCTTACCATAAGTGCCATTATTATCATTTAAAAAAATGTAACATAGAGATTGCAAGTAAATTCGTAGTTTAAGGTGTAGTTAGGAGCTGAATTCTAGGGTATTTTAGAAGAGATTAGGGAATTGGGGAATTTTAGAAGCATAGAAAAATTGTAATTGACAAATTGAAGAAATAATTTGGAGAAAGAATTTGGAACAATGGGAGGGAAGTTAATGCACCATGAACCAATGGCTCACACTATTTTCTAACAAATGTAGAAGCAGTCTGAAGATTCCATGCTTTTGGATGGCTTGGGTATTTCCTAAAATTGACAAATTTTGATGAGAAGGTAGCCACCCAATTGATTAATAGCTTCGAAGAAGAAGAAAATGTGTGGGGCTTGACAGTTTTGGAAACATAGGAACACATTGCAGAAGTAACTGGGTTGTTTGCAATTGGTGAGCATTATCCTAATGAAAATGATGCTAGGTCCACTTGGGCTCAATTTACCCTACTTGTAGACCCTCCATTGGAGGTGAACAAACAAGGCCGTAGGCGTGTGTCCCTTCCTACCCCATTTGATGAGTTAGCAACACATATTATAAGGTATCTCACATGTGAAGGAAGGTTTTATCATTTGTATGCACACCATTTTAAATTTCTTAGTTATGTCAGGCATAATTCTCCATTCAATGTTCCAAATTTTCTTTATAATATGTTGAGTATTGGTGCCGAAGAAACCCAGAAAGGAAAAAAAATTATGTTACCCACCATGCTCTAATTAAATTGTTTGTTGAAAGGTCTCTTAGAGATGTGTATCCCTTGGCCTGGGATAAATTTTGTTAGGTCAAGACTTTGCATCCCCAAAATGACCCAGTTGAACAACCTATCAATGAGAATAAAATTCCCTCTGAGCCAACTGCTGAAACAACTAACCAAGGAGGAGAAACTGAAAATATTAGTGAAGATGAACCTCTCCCTACTCCAGTGGAAAATGTACCTTCCTCTTCCCAAAATAAAGGGAAAAGAAAAATTGATGAAGGAAATTAACTTCTTGAAAATGTAAATGAACCCCAAAACCCTACAGTCTCAAGAAATAAGAAAAAGAAGCTGATTCCTACAACAACCACTCCTGCAATATAGAGACTGAAGAAAAATGTTAGAAAGAAAATTATAGAGGTTACAAAGACTCCTTTGTAGAGAATTTCCCAGATGAGAGGGAAAATTCCACATGTTCCTCTAGATGGCCAATCTGTTCCCTCAGATAAACCTACCATCGAACCCCACATTGATCATATTTTGGAAAGTTGCCCAGCACAAACAAATATTCTAGATAATTCTCAAAATTTGAAAGAATCAATTGATGATCAACCTGAAAATACTTACTAGGAGCTACCTCAACAACAAAGTGATCCTGAGGAAATGCATGAAATAGTTCAGGAAGACAAGCAAGATGAACCTCAATTGTCTCAACCATCAGCTCACTCTTGTTCCAAGAATGCTATTGTTCCCTTTAATAGAACTTTGTTTACTAATTACTTAGAGAAGGCTTGTAGTGAGAAGAAAAAGCCTCAGCCAGTAGAGTTTGGCCCACCTACTCATAAATCTATTCTTTTCAGTTTGTATACTTAGTTTATTTTTAAAAGGACTCTTTGGAAAGAAGAAAGAAAGAAAATGCTTAAAGAAATTGATGATCAAAGAGAGGAAATAAAAGACTTGAAAAGAATAATTTTTTTTTTTTAGTTAATGCTGAGCATTAAAGATAAAGAGTCAGAGTTTAAAACAACTCAAGAATTCTATGGTCTATACAAATCCCTTCCTACTTGGCAACAAAACCTACTTTGTGAACTTTACCTCCATAATTTCGTTATTCTTGATGAGACTGATTGGAATCCTCTACTTTATATTGGAGACATACATCTAAATGACTTAATGTCATGGATGCACAATGAAACCAATTATGATAGGAAATTAGATGCTCACAAAGATTAGGAGAGATCAGAACAATTACCCTTAAGGGCTGAAAGTAGTAAGCCTAATGTTTTACTAAGGGACTGGTTAAATATCACTTATGGAAAGACAAAATAAAAAACTAGGGATATAATTTTTGCTATTAGAGAGAAAGTTTACAAAGAGTATTAGGGGATGCCTTATTTTAACTTCCAGTGAGGCCTAGAAGGTGTAAGAAATAGGTGGAATAGGTTGCCAGAGGCTTTTAAGAAGTCAGAGCCACATAGCCCTCTCAACCTTAAAGAAACAATGAATAGGGCACCCAAGTACATGTAGTTAGGAAGGCAAATTCAACGTGAGCTCTGGTGTCCTTTGACATTCCAACCACCAATGATCTGTGGCCTTTGTATGATGTTAATGCTATGAAAATGGACTAGATCCAAGAAAATTACATGGTGTATTACTGGGATAAGACTAGAGGATTATATTACACTTTCAAGAGAAAGAAGAGATGAAAGACTAAAGTTGGGGAGTTTCGAGGAATAGATGAGAAATGAAATGCTTGAAAAGAATTATACTCATAGGGGGAAGATGATGGGTCAATAATTTGTCTTTTTTTTATGATAATTTTATGCTCTGTTACAAATATTTCTAAAATACTTGTTATGCCTTTTCAGTATTTGAACTTATGAACATGCTATAAGTACAGTCAAACCAACAAAACCTATGGGTAGATAATAGTTGATATACTTTGAGAATGAATGAAGAGTGAGGAAGGCTTAGTCATGATGATGGTGAGCCATTATGATACCATGGGACATGCTTGATAAATTGAAGGGAGAATCATTCTAGGAAATATAGGAACATCTTACACTATATTTTCTTTGTGATCAATGTTCAGTTGAAGTAGTTATGTAGCCTTTATGATATTTTTTTATGGACTATTGCACTTTCCTTTCTTTATGGCATGAATTAGTTAGATCTTATCCTTTGTGTTCAAATAAACATCAGTCCTCTATATAAAGGGAAATGATATTTAGATTGAAAGTGAGTCAAATAGTTGTATTATTTCTATAATTTGAAGCAAAGTTACTTTTCTAGTTCCCTGTGTTGTTTCATAATATGTAATCAGTTTTTTGAAAATACAATGAAGAAGTGATTTTGAGTCCTATTCCATGTTAGTAGCTAGAAGAATCCAACCAAGGGGGCCCACTTGGAAGGTAGATTAGAGTAGATTAGATTAAATTGTTTAAACATTTACAACAATTCAAGTAGAGTTTATTGTTCTTTCGTGTAGCACTATACATTGTGTATGTTCCTGCAACACTTGCAGTAATAATCATTATGAATGCTTTTGGGTTGACAAAATAGGTTAAGATCAAAGTTATAGTTGCCAACATCATTTTCATTATTAGATGTGTGTGTGTTTACTTTCCTGCAACAATAATGTAAGTTTCTTTCATGTAATTTCCTTCCTACAACTTAAGAAAAATGACTCCATGAGAGACTTAGTGCACAAACCGTGCTGTCCCATTTCAAGTATATGTCCCTGAGTTGACAATTTAAATTCACTTCATGATAGGGAAAATGATACTTAGTTTGAATATACTAATCTTAGGAGAAGCCATGGCATGATTATTATTACCTATTATGGGGTTGTTCGATTAGTTGGACGTAACACTCCAGAGCCTTTCGTGAAAAAATATTTCAACCTCTATGCCCTAGGAGTATATATGTCTTTGTGCAAGATTTTTGGTGAGGATGAGACTGATCTAATGCCCATCCATTTCATGTTTATGATGATTCAGATTATGCATCATGTTGTAGGAGTCAATTTTGATTTTTCTCTTTATATTGGTGAGTGTATACATAATGGCTTGATTGGCATTGAGAAGGCCAAGGTTGATCAACCCTTTAGATGGTATTCCATGCTTATGCATATGTTCTTGTTAAAAGGGGAATATTTTTTTGAAAAGAAGGTGGACTTGGTAAAGTAGAAGGATGGTGAAGAATTGCCAGTACAACTGTGGAGTATGGATTTATCTTGGGATAGAGTTGATGCCATTTTTCTCAGATTTGACAAAGTCTTTGCTTCTAAGATGAGGTCACTCTTTCTACATGAGAATCCTATAATCCCAAAGGTGCTCCTAGATTTCATTAGACCCAAGGAGTTTGCTCCTAAGTTAAAAATAGTACATAATTGGGGTGATGTTATCTTATATCCCGTCTCTTCTATTTTAAGAGTTTATGGCTTTAGAGGCACCTCTCACATTTAGCCCTACCAGGTCCCTATTAAGATTGGCCATACAAAATTTTTGTGGCAGATAGGCTGTCTAAATTTTGTAATTGCTAAAGGGGGTTGGATTCATTTAGACAAGGTTTTGAAACCCTACAGAATGAGGACATCTGTTGAGTGGTTTTATGATCTTGAAGGATTTTTCAAAATGTTTAGAATGAGGGTAAAGGTAGGGGATATGGCTCATTAGTTTCATTTTCCAGAAGATATCATAAGGAATGAATTTCTCTCCAAGAACATGAGGTAAGAAAGGAGAAGTGGTTGGTCTATAAAAAGACCCTTTATTTTGTCAACCATTTTGATAGTAGATATATCCCTTTAGGGGATATTAAACCTTTTGGTGAGAAAATAAATAAGTTGATGATACTTTTTGAGGAGATCATGGGTGTCCTAAATGAGAAGAAGGCCAGAGTAATTGAGGAGAATCCTGATCAGGCCAATCTTGTGATGAAGAGAATTACACATGTTCCCACAATCTCCCCAGGAACTTATGTATTACAACAAAGGGCATGAGATAGTGTGATGAAGTCAAAACATGGTATAGATAATAAGGGAAAAAGGATCGAGGAGAGACTATCACCATGTCATATGAATATACCATACAAGAGGCTTGCATCTAATGAATAGCCAGTTGGCTTGTCACCAAAGAAGCAAAGGGTGGAGGAAGTTTTTCATCCAAGTGAGGAATCATACTCACCCTCCCAATCTCCACTACATTTTATAAATGAGCAGGAAGCAACATAACAATTAGTACAACTTGGTAGTGCGGGAGGTTTTGTTTTGACAAAATAAGAGTTACATGAAGGGATGCAAGAGGAGCCTAGCTAACCCTTCAATGGACCTCACAATTGAGGAATTCAAAGGAAAAGAGTTTGACCCTATCATAAAGGAGTCTTGTAACAAATTATTATCTAATGACAATTTTGTTAAGTATAGGGATTTTGTTCAGTTTTCTTAGAGAATGAACATCTCCAATTTTGAAAGAAGATGTGGAAAGAGACATGCATAGATACCTAATAGAGAGGAATATTTCATCAAAAAGGAAATAAATAAAGAGATGTTTGAATAATTTAGTAGAATCACCTCTGAGGAGGGGAGGAAGATGATAATGAATGCAGGGGTTTTATTTTTACTAGAATGGGACATTACTGATGCAGTTTTTTTTTGATGCTACCAGGAACAAGACTAAACTTGCATATAATACATAAGAGGAGGCTAGAGGAGCATCAAAAGGAGTTTTTTTTAGTGATAGTAAAAGTATAGGCTTGGAGGAACTCTATCCGCTTGATGTGCCTATGACTTAGCTTGTCTTGAGTGTTCATGTAACTCAATGCTTGATTGTCTGTATAAACTACAAACTCCTTAGGCAATAGGTAGTGCCTCCACTTTTTAAGTTCTTGAACTAATGCATATAGATATAAATCATATGAGGAATACTTTGATTTAACCTTTCACTGAAAAATGCAACTGGTATCCCTTCTTGATTCAAGACTGCTCTCACTGCTATGTTGCTTGCATCACATTGAACAATGAAAAACTTGTCAAAGCTTGGTAATACCAAAATAGGCTGAGTTGCTACTCTTTCCTTCAACTTCTCAAACCCTTCTTGAGCTACCTTGGTCCACACAAACTTGGTTTTAACTCCACCTTTGATGGTGTTGAGCATAGGTGCACATATCTCACTGAATCCTCTTATGAACTTTTTATAAAATTGAGCTAATCCATGAAAGCTCCTCACTTTAGTCCCTATTTTAGGAATGGGCCAACTCACTATGGCCTCACTTTTCTTGGATCCATCTTGAGATCACCTTTAGACACCACAAAACCTAGGTACACTAGTTCTTGTTTAAGGAACTCACTTGTGTCTAGGTTGATGGCTAGCTTCTCTTCATGTAATCTTCTTAGGATAAATTCTAGGTGCTGCATGTGTTCCTCCTTGGTCTTGCTAAAGATGAGGATGTTATCTAGATACACCACAAAAAACCTACCAATATAGTCTTTTAGGACTTCATTCATTAACCTCATGAAGGTACTAGGTACATTTGTAAGTCCAAAGGGCATAATTAACATTAATAAAGAACCTCATTGGTTTTGAAGGCTGACTTCCACTCATCCCCTTCCTTCATCCTAATTTGGTGATACCTAGTTTTAAGGTCAATTTTGGTAAAGTACTGAGACCCCCCAAGACAATCCATAAGGTCTTCTATTCTAGGGATAGGAAACCTATATCTAATGGTAATCCTATTGATTTCCCTACAATCTGTACATAATCTCCACTTACCTCCTTTTATTGGTGCCAAAACCATAGGGATAGCACATGGACTAATACTTTTCCTTATCAGCCCTTGGTCAAGAAGTTCTTGAATCTGCCTTTCTATCTCCTTGTTTTGATCCGGGGTCACTTTTTATGCTGCCTTGTTTGGTAAGGATGCTTTGGGTACAAAGTTAATTTGATGAATGATTTATCTTTGAGGAGGGAGAGTGGCTGGTGTCCCATCACTTATGATATCCTTAAACTGATTCAATAGCTACTATACTTCTTTAGGCATTGTAGTATGTAGTACCTTGGTCTCCTCCTTGGGTTTCAAGACTATAGCTAGTCCCACTCCTTCTTCTTCATTTATTTCATGCAAGAACTCCTTCCCACTCATCAAGAGTACATTAGGATCAACTGAACTTGTAGCTCCTTCCTCTACAAGTGACTGAATTTTATAAGTGACTCCATCCTTCTTGAAGTTATACACATTTCTCTTCCCATGGTAAAAATCATCCCAATCATATTTCCATGACCTTCCTAGTATAAAATGGAAAGCATCCATTAGTAGGATGTCACATAACATCTTATCTTGGTAGCCACCAATCATGAAGTCTACCCATGTTTGTTCATTCAAAAGAACATTCTATCCCTTATTCAACCAAGTCACTTTAAGGGTGAGTATGAGGTATCCTATCAATCTTGAGCTTTTGGACTACCTCCTCTGATAATATGTTATCAGTTGAGCCTAAATCAATGATGACTTTGCAAACTTTGCCAAGGATCTTGCACTTGATCCTAAAAAGAGCCCTCCTATGTTTAGGTTCTTCTTTAATAGGTTCCTTGAGTAGAACTCTCCTAAACATGAGGTTCTCTCCATGTTATGAATCCAAGTTCACTTCAGGTGACTTCACACTACTTTCTTCCTCTTGAGCATATGCTATCTTCTTCTCTCCTTGAGAACTAGATGCCTTATCTGAACATCTATATGCAGGATGGCCTAGCTGACCACAATTATAACACTTCATGCTTGCAAAGTGTGATCCCCTGTTGAAGCCACTTGATCTTCCTCTACCACCTTGGAACCCTCTACCTCTACCATAATTTCCTCTTGTACTTGGCTCACTAATTTGTTCCACCAACTTGGAGTCTCCCTGATTTCTAGGTTCATTACTCCTACCACCATAGCCACTGCTATGTCCCCTAGAATCTCTTCCCCTACCTCTACCTTTGGATGAGGAGTCTTGTTTCTTTTTTTTCTTTTCTTCTACCTTTAGTACTAATTTGAAGCAGTTGTGGATAGTATTAGGAGTCCATATACTGATTTCTTCTTGGATAATCCATCTCTAACCACTCAAATATCTAGCAACTTAGATACTTTCTTCTTCTTGAACTTTAGACCTCAAACAAAGTTTTTGAAACTCCTCGGTGTAAGAAATCACATCCATCTCCTTTTGTCTGAGATTCTACCTTTTCTTGCGCATTTGGATCTCATGATCCTCTGGTAAGTAATTTTCCTTGATCTTTGTGACCATAGCATTCCAATTTGCAATAGGTCTCTTCCCTTCTCTTTCCCTCTCTTCTTGAAGGAACTTCCACCATGTTAGGGTTGGTCCTCTTAGTCTTGATTTGGCTACCTTCACTCTTTGTGCCTCTGAGACACCTTCACATTCAAAGTGATTCTCCATGCCTTCAATCCACTCCATCACTAGCTCTGAATCCATTTTGCCAGTGAACAGGGGTATCCCTTCTAAAGCTTTGCCTTCCAATGCCTTGATGGATTTTAGGAAGGGTTCTTCTTGGATAGGTGGATTAGGTTCAGGAACATAATCTTCATCAGCAATTGCCTTTCCCTTGTCATCTTCTTCATCCATCTTTTCTGTCATCTTTTTAGTAGCCTCTACCACTAGCTCAAGCTTATATTTTAAAGCTTCCATAGTCTCTTCTTGAATTCTATTTCTTTATTTTTGATCCACCATTTCTCTGTCCAATTCAACATTGGTCACCATTGTGTTATCTCCAATGGATTCACTCCTTTCTGACATACGATTTTACCCAAGCCTTTCAATGGCTCTAATACCAATTTGGTAGGGAGATCTTTCTTCCAATAGACCTACTTCCTATAGGACTTCTCTAGGTCTTCACTTGACCTATCTTAGGGTTCCTATGACCCTTCAAATAGAGGGATTCTTCCTAATCTCCTCTACTCCACAAGATCTCACTACCAAGGTCCTAAACTCACTCTAGTTCCCACAACCCCTTCAATGAATTCAACTAAGGAATTCATCCATTACTCCAACTTCTTGTTTCCATCTAATAGACATGGGAGATGAATCTTTTAGTCTTTTTTTGTCCCAATTTGGGGTGCTTTACCTTGTGGTATCCTTTTACTACTACACAATCTCCAATTTTAGCCTAAAAAGGCTACTAGGCCTTGTAGGTCTTCTAACCCCTAAATCAGGGCTTAACTCCGCAACTTGCCAGACAAGTGGTCAAAAGAGTCACCTTTTCAGACACCCTTTTCAAAGTTACACAAGATTCAAAAACCCTTATTCCTCCAAATCTTCTGTACAACATCTTCCTAACTTCTAGCCTTATTTTTAGGCCCAATTAGGCCTCACTGGTTCACAGTGAGGGTTTGATCTTTCCACCCATTTACATCTTGTTCATAAGCTCTCCTTCATAGGATAGAGTTTCTAAACATTTTAGAATACTCTCCAAGTGTTGGATTGGCTTTCCCAATCACCAAGCTCTCTCCCATTCACTGGATCAAAGCAAGTTCCCTAACCGGGCTAGCTTTGGCTCGCCTAGGGCTTTCTTTCAAAATTCATTCCTCTACAACCTAGAGCACACAACTATATATTAAAAATGTATATACATTTCTCTAACATAATCCAGGTGGCCGTGCAAAACCAACCATGGAATTTCAAGTTAGATCCATTCTAAGAGCCTCTATTCTGAACAATCCAACAAGTTGGTCTCAGAGGATGGATTTAATTACAAAAAATTAAAGAAACCTAAAGAATTAAAAAAAAGATTGAATCAAATGATCAAAACATAAAGAAAACAAATATGAAAATTTCTTTCTTAGGTTCAATCCATGAGTTTGGATAACCGAGCTTTGAATTCATCTCATTCACAGGTATAGTCCTGTCAGTCTTGAAAACTTAAAACCGTGCTCATAAAACTTAATCTCCAACCTTTGGTCTCAACAAAAAAGACATAAATAGGCTTAGACAACCAATCTTGGTTAGGTTTACACCTATAACTAACTTTCCTTCTCGGACAGGCTTAAACCAATTTGTTCTCATGACAACTTTCAAAGTTGTCATGACAACTTTCACATTTTGCTTCACAAATTTGTCAAGGTTGAACCATGAGGTCTAAGAGACTCTCAAACCTATCCTAAGACCTCTAAGACCCTTGTTCCACTTAAAAAAAGTTATTAAATTCTTTTCTATAGTCAAGATACACCTTTGATTGATTAGCAACTTCCAATGGCATACACGCCATATGCTTGGGTCTTCACCAAGACTAACAAGGCCATCACTAGGACTTAGACCAACTACTTAAGGACATTATAGGACTAATAAAAAACTTACTAACTAAGACCCCCCCAAAAAAAGTCCTTAAAGGACAGTGACTAGGCTAGAGTCACTACAAGCCAAAACCTTAGGTATCTAGGAGCTAGTTTGGCCAAGAACTTAGGTGCTCTTGTACCACCTTAGAAGTAGAGGTTGTGAAAAGATATGAAGAAAAGATCAGTGGTATAATTCTACATCTAATTAATTTTTCTAATACAAGATTTATTTATTATTAGGTTTCATAAATTTTAGATATTTTAAATTCTTTTAGAGTGGACAAGGCTAATTTGGAGTAGATCTTGAATAAATGGATTGGCCAGGAAAACAAGATGGAAGTAATATATTCAATGCCCAAGGAAAAAACATGGACAAATATAATAATTGAATATACTTATGATCACACTACAAGTCTATTAGAATTTTCCATTTCTAGGGAGTCTGTGTAGAGATAGTCAAGATCTGTCCTTTTTGAATACTCTAATAAATTTTTTAATTTCTTCCCTTGTATTTTAAAAGATTTAAAAGTGCTTAAAGCCTGTGAGGAGTGGATGGAGGAGTTGGATTCCAGCCTTACTTTAAGAATAAATACTATTATAATTAATGATGACAATTATTTGTTTGGAAGGGCTATTGAAGAAATCGTAACTGCAAGGTTCTATTTTGATTCTTTTGGAAAAATGATCAAATAGTTGAAGGGAAAATGGAAACACTTGATTGAAAGAGAACATAAAGTTTTATAGTTTGAGTGGCCTAATGATACTGTGTTCAATGAGTGGGCATCAAGGTTCATCCAAGAGTGACAGGTGTGCAGATGGCACCAATTCTTGATGATAAAGACAAAGATAAAGCTCCTTTTTCATCGGCGTCTTGTTTTTCTGTTGGAGTTAAAGTTTTGATGTTGACATATTTGTCATATTGTACCAAACATTTCTATATCATATTACAATGTGATAATTTAAATTTTTTTAGAGAGGACAAGGCTAATTTGGAGCAAATCTTGAATAAATGGATTGGCCGGGAAAATATGATGGAAGAAAAGTTTTGTGGCAGATAGGCTGTGTGTGTGTATGTAAAACAACTTCATGAAATTAGGATTATTAACTATCAATTAAAAGAAAATACAATGCAAATTTAACTAAGAAATGAAACTAAAATCCATGACATCTCATGGTTCTCTAATTAGATGTGGTAAGTAGAGCTCTCAGCTTTGTAGTCCCTACTAGTGACACTTCTAAAATGAGAAAGTATGATGCTACAATGCTTAATATAGCTCACAATGATCCATTATGCAATGATAAATTGAAATGCTAATGCTAAATGCTCTCAATTACTATCAAATGTTCATAAAATGCCTATAATAACAATGCTTTTCTCTCTAATTCTCTTCTATGTTATTGCTCTCAAAATGACTCTTATTTATAGTAAATTCCCAAGGGTAGGGGGTAGAGTGAAATAATCATGATTTAGCCTTGGTTGAGTCAAAAAATTTGCAATGTTTTTAAATGGGGGGACAATTTAAATGTTTGTTTCAAAGCTTTGGACAAAAGGACAAAATTGAGTGGATGAGATTCAAAGATGAAATGTGT
This sequence comes from Chamaecyparis obtusa, assembly GCA_027943335.1. NCBI lineage: Eukaryota > Viridiplantae > Streptophyta > Pinopsida > Cupressales > Cupressaceae > Chamaecyparis > Chamaecyparis obtusa. Next base: position 1,799,957 of record BSBK01008014.1, on the reverse strand, counting down.
GATTGAGATTCAATTCTTTTGAGTGATTTGTGTCTCTTTGTCCTCAATTCTCATTGGTTCCTCAATTTGTTGAAAAGATATTAGGATTAATTAAATTCAATTAATTAATTAAATTAGCCATGTAAGGGAATAGGTTCAATTTGATTTTTGATTTAACAACTATACAATTAATTGATTAAATCAATTAAATAGTGTTTTTGGTCCCTTTAAGCTTGTATTTAATTATTTAATGTCATTATTTAATTTTTCCTTTGATTTGAATGATTTTGTCCAACTTTGATTTATTAATGTCCATTTTGATTTGATTTGATCCTTTTTGATGAGAATTAGTGCATTTTGATGATTTTAAGCACTTGCCCATTTTTGAGTGTCTACAAATGCCCCTCTTTGGATTGATGTGCAAAGAACATTGATTCAAAGAAAATTTTTATTCCTGATCGCTTTTTAGGTCTTGATTTATTGATACACTGATATGGAATTGATTGCTGCTTGATATGATATGCCTTCGATTTGATACAATAAAATGATATGTGCCCCGCTAATAATAATTCAAAATTTTTGATGCCCCTGATTCACTGATGTTTGATGTCAATTTGATACTCTGATGCCCCCTTAGAAATGAAACATATTGTTTGCTTGATTTGAAAAATTTGATGATATTGATTTAATGATTGAATATGTTTTCATTTCTGAAAATCATTGATGATATGCTGATTTCAAATAATGCCCCGGTTCGATTGATATGCTAACATTAGGTCACTAGGTCAAAATTTTACCTCCAAATTAGGTCAAAATTAGCTTAAATAGGTTGAAAAACCTAGATTTACTATTCATTTTCACTTTTGACTATTGAGATTTTTGCTCTGATACTTCATTGATTTTCATGATGGTTGTCCCGATTCGCAAGCACCGGTTCGAGAGAGGTCATCGCTATTAGAGGCCATTGGACTATGGACCTCTAGTGAGTCATTTTTAACTTTCCTTGTGCATTTATTGCTCTTTTTCTACATTTATTGCATATTTTTCATGTTTTCATAGTTTTGATTTTGTAAAATGCCACTTAGGATAGATTAAATGCCATGTAACCCTTTAAAATGCCACATCCGCACTTTTTACTCACGCCTCTGCGTAGTAAAGTGTCGCTTAGAAATTTTTAAATGTTGCCTACTACTGATATGTTGTCGCGTAGCAGTAGGGTTTTCTTGCCAATTTCCATATGTTTTCACACGTATAAAACCCTAGGCTTAAAATGCCGCCTAGGCTCCTTAAAATACTACCTAGCATTACGAAGTACCACAGGATACGTGAAATGATGTGTACTAATGACAAAGTATCGCATAATACCTTTTCTACACCGCATAAGGTAAAATGCTGCGTGGTAATAGGCAAATGACACCTGCAATTTTTTTGAAGTTTTTTTTGAATTTTCCAACTTGGTTTTCTGATAAAAATCTGATAAGTCTAATTGATTGATTGATTTCCCAGAATGGCTAGGTTTGTTGTAGTTTAAAAAAAATAATTGATTAGGATATCAGGATAATAGTACCAATGAATGTGATTTGTCAATCTGATAGGATAGAAAAAAACTGATAGGTAGGATACTGATAAGTAGGATTGATAATTCATTCTCAAGACATAGAGACATGAACAAATGGTACTGGGTTTGATTGTTTGATACTTTGATTCTAATAGAACTAATTGACTTGAAATGATTCACTGATATAGAAAACTAATATGATTCTCTTGATTTTTCCAAACAGGCACATTTTCATAAGTTGTATATATGGACTGTAGCTTCATGGGTCATTGAGTTAGGTCAGACTTTGACTCCTGCAGAGTTTCGAGTGATTGAGTTGTGTGGTCTCAGCTTTCTTCTTGACATCCCATGGTTCCAGCTGAACTGGGGTCTCCTGACCATAGTGGCAGAGCGTTGGCACTCTAACCACAATACCTTCCATCTACCTTTTAGAGAGATGACCATTACTCCGGAGGACGTGTATAGATTGTTACGTATTCCTTGTTGAGGAGAGATGGTATATTATGATTTTGTTTATGATAGTACAGTCTACAGATGAGTGTTTGGAGACAACACTATCAATAATGATACTATCACATGGACACAGTTCACTTCATTCCCCACATTGCCAGTAGTATTAGGTGCTCTGATCAACAGATTATTGCTTCCCGACTGACGAGATCATGGATTCTTAGTTGGATGGGGCAAGATACTCAAGGACTTGCTTGCACAGCCTTGATGGTTTGATTAGGGCTCCTATGTCCATGCTCAACTTTATCATGATTTGCATGAGGTTGTTTACAGAGAGAGTGCTTCTTTATCAGTAGGTGTTGTGATCTTGCAACTATGGATATGGGAGCATCTTCCCATTACTAGGCCAATATCAGATAGGATTCAGCGTTGAGGTTTTCCTTACTACTTTCTATATGGTGGCATGGTTGTCCAACATCATCTGGGCAAGCTTAAGTATTGGTGCTGTCAGATTGATGATCTTGATCAGGTTCAGTGGCATCCATATATAGGTTGTGAGAGATGGAGGGAGGATGATGATGAGCTCCCACATATGTTTTCTCCTCGGTGGATGATTGGTAGAGCTACTACAGTGATTGAGCAATTTTTATTTGGTTGAGTCTCTCGACAATATGGTAGAGTGTAGGATATGCCCCAAGGTACAACACTATATGCTAGAGTCTAGTCAGAGAGATCTTTATGGGGTGCTTAGATTGATTATTAGTTTTCCTGTGATTAGATTGCTCATTTGGTGTACTGTAGATGGGATTTGCTTTGGGGTGTTGCAAATTTTGGTATGTCACATGAGTATCAAGACTAGTGGGCTCGGAATAGATTTCTTCATTTTACAGATCCAATCGAGCCTATCCCTAGATGTGATGAGAGATTATAGGATGATGGAGGAGATGATGATGGGGATGGTGGTGGTGGTAGGAGGAGACATTAGGCACAACAAGGTCAGTGAGGATAGAGAGCTCCTCAGGTCATAGGGTGAGGACAAGATGGGCCATGGGTGAGAGGTGGACATGCTAGGGACATAGCTAGAGATGATCATGGGGATGAGTTTGTGCATCCTAGAGCAGTAGTAGGTGATAGATAGGAGAAATGATAGAGACAATAGAGGGCTCAGAGACATGGACATATTGAGGCTACTTGACAGATTCCTGGTTGTTTGGATCCTTTAGTTTAGTTACAATGAGTTGCCTAGGCATAGTAGGATTAGGATCAGGTACAAGATTAGATTCCAGCACAATAGGTGCCTCCACAGGTTCCTAGATCACAAGATATGGGTCAGTCATCTCAGGCAACTCCTAGTATTGATACTGTATCATGGGATGTTTAGGTATTGAGGATAGATGTATCAATTATTGCTGGTAGACTAGACCTGGTGGCTATTTTGATGCAATAGTTTATGACTTATGTGACTCAGAGGCCCAGTATGGCTAGCACTTCTCAGGCTCCTCCTTCATAGGATAGACAGGATGATAGGGGTCTAGATGGATCAGGTGCTAGGGATGGATCGGGTGCTGCTATAGGCTCATGATGATTTGATGACTATTGTATCATGTTTCATGTTTATTGATCGAAACATTTGATGTATCACTTTGTTGACATTGTATCTTGATATATTGATTTGATGGATCATTGATGAACACTTATATGATGATATACTTTCCTTGACTCTTTTGATGTGTATATGTGATATCATCTTTATATGCAGCTATATGATGTTTTATGATGCATTTACTTTGATTATGTTATGGATGCAGTGTATCTCATTCATGATATAGATAGATGGATGCAATGATTTATGCTATTTTGATATGCTTTTCTATTTTTTCCATGTATGAATGCAAAGCTTTAATGGGAATATGTATGTGAATGCCCCTATGTTTTTGATTTTTTTGATGTATGCAATTTTAGTCTTAACTAGATGTATGCAAATGATGTATGATGAATAAATTTGTCTCTCCCTTTTGCTTTTCTGATATATGGATAATGAATAATGAGTAATGCTATGCATGAATGCAAAAGATAATTTCACATGATTGATTTGAATCAAGGATGAAACATTTAATCGAACCCCCTTCTTAATGTTTTTACTTGAGCTGATTAACTGAACCCCTTTTGCCTTGGAAAAATAACTACAAACATGCACTTAATTTGATGTGAAAATGCAATGCACTGCAAATAAGTGTCACTATCTTTTTAGCAAAGAAATGCTATAGGGAAATATTTTCATCATTGCGCATTGTAGGACCATTAAAGCAAGTACAACCATCACTGACCACATCATGATGATATGAATACCACTCTTCATCACTTTTGGTAACCTCCTTTGGAAACTAGTACAACCCTCACTAGTTGGATGACCAACTATGTGAGTATGAATACCAGTTTCAACGGATTCAATGTTGCAAGTGGATTTTGGTATTAAGATATGGAAGATCTAAATAGCCAAGGTATCCATTTGCATAAACAAGCAAAGGTTGATTCTTCCCCTTATGTGATAGTCCTCGATGGTTCTTTGATGACCATGTCTTTAGATGAATTCATATAAGTTGATGGATCTTCCTCAAAATAGTCACCCTAAGGAAAGAAAATATCATGTCTCCATCATGGCCAGTCTAGTCAAAACATCATTAATTAGCTAAAGAGATGTGATAAATTACATTTCAATAAAAATCATCAAAATAAAGCTTCAAATTGTTTTGCAATGTATCAGGATTTTTAGATAGAATTTCCAAACATTCTGATCTTGTAAAGTGTTGTCAATTTTTAATCCTGAATAATAAAGTCAATGAAGGCTCAAGGATCAAGTTGTGGAATTGGAATACTTAGGTATGAAAAATGATATCCATCAAAGGTTCAACAAAAATCTCTCTCTTCTGAAGTTCTGATAATCCTCTCTTTGATGTGATCGAATGTAGCACCAATTGAATCTGTTTGTACCAAAAATCCAATCCTTTCATGCCCCCAAGTGATAAATGTGATCGTGCAACAAACTTAGGGCAAAATAGACAATGTGACAATGCAGTTGACAGGTTTTATTATGACTATGCACAAATGACAGATGCAATGAAGATTGACAAATGAGATGTTGGGAATGCAATATGTACACATGCAACTAGGAAATGACTTAAGGGAACAAAAGGTGCTTGATTGCCAAGTTTTCACCTTTTGGGTCTTTTTCTCTTTTTTTTCTACCAAGGCGCCTATTGCTAGGTTTTCACCAAGGCACTTTTTTCTTTTTCAATTTTTTTCTTTTATTCTTTTTTCAATTTTTTTTTTCTTTTTTTCACTTTTTTGTGTATTTTCAAGATCTCTTTTGATTATGCACAATAAATATGATGCTCTTGATCTAATACTCTTTATACTCTTTCATCTACCTTATGTATAGAACCTCTTTAGATGGATGCTATTGATAGGTTCTTGTAGCTCTTCTCCATCACAATCTGCTAATTTATAGGTTCCCGTTCCAAATGAAGAAACAATGATGAATGGTCCAAGACAATTCGCCTCCCATTTACCCTTCTTCTCTCTTTCAGCCTAATTTTTGGGGTTTTCTCTTAGTACTAAGTCACCTACTTGAAAGACTCTCGGTTTGATATGCTTATTGTAGTTTCTTGAGATCCTATTTTGATAGACTTTCAGGTGTTCATAGGCTTGTGTTTGGTGTTCTTATAGCAACTCTAATTGTTGAAGCTAGGAAACTCTATAGTCTTCATCTATTATCAACCCTTGCAATGATACTCGTAAAGATGGGATTTCAACCTCCAAAGGTAGAACATATTTGGCCCCATAAACTAGTGAAAATGGCATAGCTCTTGTAGGTGTTCGAATGCTAGTTCTATAGGCCCATAATGCTGGATTGATTTGCACATGCCAATCTCTTCCTAACTTATTTACCGACCTCTTCAATATTTTCAAAATGTTCTTATTTGTAGCTTCGGCTTGTCTGTTTCCTTGAGGATAATAAATGGATGAAGAGTGATGAGTAATATGAAATGTGCTGCAAAGTTCATCCACATCTTTGTTTTTGAATTGTTTTCCACTGTCTGTGATTATGGCATGACAGATACCATATCTGCAAATGATGTGATTGAGTATGAACATGGAGATTTGTTTTCCTGTAGCCATGATCAAAGGAATGACTTCTACCCACTTTGTGAAATACTTCGTAGTGGTGATGATGTACTTGTGCCCATTGGAAGATGGTGGATATATTATGCCAATCAAGTCAAATACCCATTGATAGAATGGCCATAGTGTCACAAATGGGTGCAATTCTTGTGCCAGCACATGTATCATGTCACCATGGTATTGAAATTTTCTGCATATTTTGACAAAGTGACAAGCATCTTTCTCTAAGGTTTTCCAGAAATATCCCATACGAAGGATCTTCTTGGCTAGGTTTAATCCACTTGAGTGAGACCCTCAAATGCCCTCATGAACCTCACTTGCAGATAACTTAGACTCCTCTTCCTCTAGACATCTAAGTAATGTCCCGTTAAGACCCTTACGATACAATGTTTCAGAAAGGATTATGTAATGAGCTGATTGTCAGATGAAATTTCATTTTTGGGCTTGAGATTGGTCTATAGGTAACACTTGGTCTTTGAGATAAGTATATATAGGGCCGTACCAAGGTGAGTCATGTCCATTAAGTAGGGAAACAATTTGGATGTCAGGAAGGTCAAATGCTAGTTTTGCCAACTCTTCCACCAAGAATTCATACTTCTCATTCTGATCTAGTTTTTGAAGTAAGGAAGCCAAGGTCATCATTGCATCAACTACTCTGTTTTTCTCTCTTGGAATTTTTTCAAAGTTTATCAAAGCAAAGTACTTTTTCCAAGCATCTATCATAGTCTTGTTTGGAATTAGTTTTTCATCTTTGGTATTGTATTCATCATTGATTTGATTGATTATCAATTGGGAGTCTCCATACACTTGTAACTTGATGATGTTCCATTCTAAAGCCATCTTAATGCAAATAACTAAACCCTCATATTCTGCTATATTATTTGTGCATGGGAACAAAAGCTTGTAAGACTTGGGAATAGTGTACCCTTGAGGGGTAATCAATAGTATTTCAGCTCCAAAACCTCCTTGTGTATATGATCCGTCGAAATACAACTTCCATGTCTTGGCCTCTATGTTGACAATTGCTCAATCCGGAAACTCCACTTGAATGGTTTGTGTAGAAATCAATGGGTTTTCTATTAAGTGATTTGCTATCACTTGTCCTTGTATGGATTTCCTATCCACATACTCAATGTCGCACTCACTTAATATCATGACCAATTTTTCTATCCTACCCATTAAGGCAATTTTGTTGAGCAAGTATTTTAGAGGATCAATTTTTGCAATAAGTTTCACCTTGTGCATCAACATATAATGCCTTAATTTTTGTGATGCAAAGACAACCGCTAGACAAGATCTTTCCATGAATGTGTAATTGAGTTCATACTTGATCAAAGTTCTACTCAAGTATTAGATTTCTCTTTCTTTCCCTTGGTCATCTTCTTGCTCTAAAAGAACTCCTAGAGACCTTTCGGTGGAGGATATGTACATCAGCAATAGTTTTCCCTTGATTGGTGGCATTAGGATTGGTGGATTTATTAGATAAGTCTTCAACAAGGTGAAGACTTTGACACATTCCTCATCCCACATGAAAATAGTGTCTTTGTGTAGTAACCTTGTGAATGAATGAAACTTTTACGCCAATTGAGAGATAAATCTCCTTATGGATTGAATCTTGCCTTGGAGGGACCTCATTTGACTTATGTTCTTTGGAACCTCCATATCCATTATAGCTTGGACCTTTTTTGGATCTACTTCAATCTCTTTGGCTAAAACTATGTACCCCAATAACTTGCCAGATTGAACACCGAAAGCACAATTTTTTGGATTAAGTCACTTTGAATTTTTCCAATCTTGTGAATATTTTTTCTAGAATTTGTAGGTGATCTTCTCTTTTATGTGACTTTTCCAATATGTCATCCATGCACGTAATCCTCTAGAAAGGTGTGCATCATATCATGGAAAATAGTTGTCATTTCCCTTTGGTATGTGGCTCTGACATTTTTAAGGCCAAAGGGCATTACGTTCCAACAAAAGATACCCCAAGGGCATGTAAAGGATGTCTTCTCTTGGTCTTAAAGTGAAATTTTTATCTGATTGTAGCCGCTAAAAATTTCCATTAATGAATACATGGAGTGACCTGCTATCAAGTCCACTATCACATCTATGCTCGGAAGTGGGAAGTCATCTTTAGGACATGCAAGATTCAAGTCTCTAAAATCCTTGCATACATGAATGGATTTGTCATGCTTGGTGACTGGTACAATATTGAAGATCCATTCAGCATATGCAATTGCTCTTATAAATCCCATCTTCAACAACTTCTCCAATTCGGCTTTTACTAGGAGAGCTACATGTGGGTGCATCTTTCTCAACTTCTACTTGACGGGCTTAACCCCCAATTTAACATTCAAATGGTGCATAATGAAGTCGGGATCCAATCATGGCATGTTGGCATAGGACCATGCAAAGTTCACTTGTTGTTCTCAAAAAAACTTGATAAAATCCTTTCTTTCTAAAGGTGTAAGTGACGCTTCTAGGTGTATGAACTTTGGATCCAATTCTATCCCAATGTTGACCTTTTCTGTTTGCTCTATGAGAATCGGTGACCTTTCTTCCTCATGTTTGGGTAGGGTATCCAATCTCTCTTCCTTTGTTGCCACAATTGGGTTTTCACCATAGGAAACATCCTTTAGCTTTACTTTTTTTGGTTCTAGTGCTGCCACATAATGGTTTTCATCATTAGAACTTTTCATTTTTTTATTTTTTTGTTTGGATTAAGAGATTGGACCGTCGCTGCTCTCATCATGTTCGGATCAAATTCATTGGTGAAAGAGGGCTCAACCGCATTTAAGTATTGGGTCATTGCTTGGTCATTTGGGAAATATAATAAGTCACTTGGCTCATTTAGGTCCCAATCAATAAGGTTGGGACACATAAAGGATAGGGATTCATTTGGCAAAGTGTCATCGGTTGGAATTATGGACATGAACTCATTGGATGGTTCGTACATTGTATCAATTAGGTCTATTACATGAGCTTCCTCGAGATGGTCCATGGAAGAAGGATCAAAGTCCTCTTCACTTGAGTCCTCAATGACTTCTACAAGAAATAGCATGGGAAATGAAACACGTGGATTAATCCTAACATTTGAATTATCTTCCTCCAGTGGTTCCCAAAATTCCTCTATCCATGGTTGATTAATGGGTGCTTGTCTTATATTGAGTTCTTGTATGATGTCCTCTTCATGCATTGGAGTTTGTTGCCTTGGATCATTAGCATAAGTATGTTTTGTGACAATTTCTTTATCATGGCATGATTCATCAGATAAAGTATCCCATTCATAATCCTGAGAATCATCCCTATCTACATCGGATTCTACCGTATTCACTTGAGGATAGAAATCATGCATGGGGCTGGAGCTTTCTCCTTTGTGCTGGTAGCCTACCCCTGACTTTTCTTCTTTGGACCTCCAAGAAGGTTCAATAGGCTCTAGCAAGCCTCTATTTCTTTTTCCTAAGGGTCCTCTTCCCTTGTACCCCATTTTTTGCATTATTTCAAATCCTTTGCCATATTGATTGGTTTGAATATTAATATGCTGAATTCTCTCTACGGGAGTATTGGAGGTATCATTTTCATCTTGATAGAGCCATTGGAGAACTTTATCTTCCTCTTTGTCAAATTCTGCCTTGTCACTTTCTCTTACAAAGTAAGAGGTATATTTATGAGGGAGATGTTCCTTGGATGGTTTCCCATGTGTTCTTGGAGATGTAGGCAAGTCGAATAAGGAAACAAAATATTCCCCTACTCCCTTGGAGCTGAATTTACATTGTTTCTCAAATGCATCCATCATCTCACTCATTTTTTTGTAATGGTCCTCTTTAGCTTTATCCTTTTCTTCTCTGGTGCGTTTTAAAAATTCTATCCTTGGTATAGATACTTTTTCTGAATTTTCATTTGACGTTGGACCCTCATAACTCACTTTCTCCTTTCCTTTAGTTGATGTAGTTGAGTTAGTTCAAGGAGGATTTGATGTAGAAGTAGCACTTAATGTTAACTTTGGATCATCCACTTTAATGTCTTCAATGGTAGCCCTATGGATAATCCCTTCTTGGTTATGCGGGATAAATAATTCATGGAGAGGTTTTAGTGCATTGCAATATTGGAAAGGATTTGAATCCCCTCCAACCGTGATTTCCTTCCCCATGTATGGAAATTTTATGCATTGATGATATGTGGATGGAACCGCTTGCATCTCATGGATCCATGGCCTTCCCAATAAGATATTATAAGTTAGTTTCATATCTAAAACTTGGCATTTTGTGTCCTTTTGACTGGTCCCACTTGAATGGGCAATATGATCATGCCTTTTGAAGCTCTTTCCGCTTCATCATAGGCCTTTATGGTAATTCTTTTTGTAGGATCAATGCATGACTTGGATAATCCTAAAGATTTTACATGACTCAAAGTGCAAATGTTCAGACCAGCTCCCCCATCTATGAGAGCTCTCTTGACTCTATGTCTTTTAATCAAGACTTCTATATGCAATTGTGGATTTTGGGGATGGGTAATGAACATGTCGTCATGGTTTGAAAATGAAAGGCAATTAGGTGCAATGAGATGCCCTACCATATTCTAGAACTTCTCTTCATCCAAGTTGGTAGGAACATTAGTTTCCACTAGAGCTTTCTCTAAGATTTCCTTGTGATTTGGAAATAACTTTAATAACTCCAAAATGGATATTTGTGCTGGAGCCTTTTGTAGTTGATCCACCAAACTATATGGTTTTTCTATTGTAGTCAATTATTTTGCCAAAATGTTGGACTGTGGAGGGCCAATGGGTTTAAGATCAACCCCTTGTAGGGTAATCCTTGAATTCTTCCCCCTAGTGATAATATTAGACGTTTCCTTGTGGGGTTGTTCCTTGATTACAATAGTATTAACAATATGCTCATGACTAGATAAAGTATTGATGACTTTTTCATAATGAGGCACAAAATTGATATTGTTGCTGCTTTGTTTATTCCCATTGGATGCCTCACCTTTGTCATGATTATAAAAAGGTTGTTTAAATGCTGTGTGATCTTCGTTACCTTGAGGTCCTTCAATGGTGATTGTACCATTATCAACCAGGTCTTGAATGGGCAATATAATCATGCCTTTTGAAGCTCTTTTCACTTCATCATAGGCCTTTATGGTAATTCTTTTTGTAGGATCAATGCATGAATTGGATAATCCTAGAGATTTTACAAGACTCAAAGTGAAAATGTTCAGACTAGCTCCCCCATCTATGAGAGCTCTCTTGACCCTATGTCTTAAAATCAAGACTTCTATATGAAATGGAAAATTTTTGGGATGGGTAATGAACATGTCATCATGGTCTAAAAATGAAAGGCAATGAGGTGTAATGAGATGGCCTACCATATTCTAGAACTTCTTTTCATCCAAGTTGGTAGGAACATTGGTTTCCACTAGAGCTTTCACTAAGATTTCCTTGTGATTTGGTGATAACTTTAATAACTCCAAAATGGATATTTGTGCTGGAGCCTTTTGTAGTTGATCCACCAAACTATATGGTTTTTTTATTGTAATCAATTGTTTTGCCAAAATGCTGGACTGTGGAGGGCCAATGGGTTTAAGATCAACCCCTTGTAGGGTAATCCTTGAATTCTTCCCCCTAGTGATAATATTAGATGTTTCCTTGTGGGGTTGTTCCTTGATTACAATAGCATTAACAATATGCTCATGACTAGATAAAGTATTGATGAATTTGTCATAATGAGGTGCAAAATTGATATTGTTGCTACTTTGTTTATTCCCATTAGATGCCTCACCTTTGTCATGATTATAAAAAGGTTGTTTAAACATTGTGTGATCTTCATTACCTTGAGGTCCTTCAATGGTGATTGTACCATAATCAATTAGGTCTTGCACCACATTCTTCAGCTGTAAGCACTCATTGGTTTAATGGCCTCGAATTCTATGATATTCACAATGACTATTTTCACTCCACCAGCTAGGTTTATTTTTTGGCTCATAGGGTTGAATGCTAGGTAAATTAATGATCTTGCTAGCAATGAGAGTCCTCAATGGTTTCTCGAGAGGCTCACCCAAAGGTGTGAAGTTCCTTTTGGGAGTTGGTACCAAAAATTTGGTGGATTTGTTACCTCCTTGATTATTCCCAGAATTGCCACTATTAGTATTGTTGTTGTAAGGCACTTTGGGAGCCTGATTTGAATTGTTCACCTAATTAGGTGTTCTTGTGAGAGCTAAGGGAGTCACTTTTCCATTACTAGAATTGACAACACTGTCATTGACCACTCCCTTATTGCTGTTCTGCAACCCAAACTGATTATAATTGTTAGAAAAGTTCTTATTCTGGTTGTTATTGGAGGTATTGTTATTGTAGTTCTTATTGTCCTTGTAGAGCTTTAACTCTCCACTCTTAACTAATACCTCTTCTATGGTTACTCTATTCTCAATAAGGTCTTGGAAGGTCTTAGGACATTGCATTCTCAATTGATAATTCATCTCATTGCTCAAGCTATTGATGAAGATATCCATCTTCTCTTTTTCGGGTACACTCCTAGGATATCTAGCAAATACTATCCTCCATCTTTGTAGGAAAATGAGGAATCCTTCTCTATCCTTTTGCTTGGTATTACATAAAGTTATCATTGTGACTTCGTGCTTGATGTTGTATGAGTAACACGCCATAAATTTTGAAGCTAGCTCTTCAAAAGTTTTAATGCCGGATGGTAATTTTGAAAACTACTCCATGGCCATACCTCCTAAGCTTCTTGGGAATAATCTCATTAAATACGTGGTATCATGCATGAATTCTAAGCTTAATGCACAAAATTCCTATAGGTGATCTTGAAGATCCGATGTTCCTTCATATTTATCATACTTAGGAAATACCACGTTGATAGGGAATGGTACCATGACTAGACTTTTGTCAAATGGAAATGGACATAATGCTTCAAAAGAAAAGGGCTTTGGAGCCCCACTTTGTTTTATCGTGTCCAATTGCATCTAAAATAAGTTAAATTGCTTATTTATTACATCGAGTGGGCTCTCTTCAACTTCAGGTGCTCTAAGTTGATTAACATCATAATCACGAGGGAGTTTAAGTCCCTTTCAGGCTAGATCCATAAAGTGCTTTTCCTTGTCTCTTTCCATTTCTTTCTCCATGAGTTTCAAGAAATAAGGACTTTGTATAGCCTCACTAACCCTTTCATCAGTGGCATCTTCTGTAGTTGGTTCACCATTAGCCTTAGGGTTAGTGTTATCAATTCCTTGAGTGTTTGAGTCTATTCCTCCATTATTGGTGTTACCCTGATTGTTTGGGTCCATACCACCATTATTGACATCACCCTGATTGTTTGGATAGATGCCACTATTGTTGTTATTACCCAAGCCACCATAGTACATCATGTTGGGTTCTACTTCTTGAACGGGTGATTCTTGGGGTACTCTTAGGGTAGTAGAAGTATCACCTGGGTAAGGAAGCTCTTGTCTCAGATAAGTCCCATCTACTCGCAAGGTTTTCTTTACATAATATGATTGAGTAAAAGTAGGCATGAACATAAACCATTTGAAAATAGACTTGATCTTTCTTGTTTATGGCTGAATCCTTGCAAAATTTTCAAAATTGCTCGGGACTAGGATTTCTGACTAGGCAGGGTATTGGACCAAATAAAACAACTAGAAGGGTATCCGAATCTGAAACTAAATTTTTTTGAAACCCTTGGGAAATGCTCACTATTTTCCCTTTTTTGTTTCTAGGCATCACTTGCCTATGTGTAGGCGTGACTTAAAGAGTGATACGCATCGACTAGAATTGACTTAGGCGGCACCCTATAGGTGTGCAGGCGACACTTTACTATTGATAGGTTTTTTCCAATTTTTATAGGCATCACTTAATATATCTCAGGCATGACTTTATTATTGATAGGCATTTTTTGAACAGCCACCGGCGTGACTTTACTGCTGACATGCAGTATTTCTCTATGCATAGGTGACACTTTATTGACCAGGTTGTAAATTTTAGATTTTAAAAATTGCAAGATCAGTTTTATAGAATTTTCTTGTTTGAAAATGGAACACAATCACAACACACACATCAATTTTTAATCATGTCCCTAAAACAACACTAAAGTGTATGTTCTTGGTCATTTTTCACAAGTATTGAACAAGAAAGTATTCCACGCAGTCTACCTATAGTCAAATTTGGCTTTTAACATTGTTTGTCTCTATAAGGTAGCTTGCTAATTTATCAAGGATTTATTGAATAATCTCCATTCTAAACTATGCCAAATTCGTTTTCCCACTTGCGGGCTTCCCACATGCACAAAAGCACGATTTGGTACAATCCCTGAAAGGACTACTAGAGGAAGTCAAGCAATTTGCACATAATCTAGTCACTGCCCTTTTAAGGAAGAGTGCATTTTTTTATAGTAGGTTGTATTATATCATGACTAAGGTGATTTTCTCTCACTTGGGTTATTCCCTCTCACTGGCCTCGTTAAGGCAACTTCTCAGGAGGCAGGCCCACTAATGTTCTAGCATGTTCATGTAAAGCAAGGAAATGGAGTTAAGAACAAGCTTTTGGGAATTTGGTTTACCTAAAAGGTGAAGAGCATATCCCTAACTTTCTCTCAACTTCCCAAACACAATAAACAATGTTCAATTATTTCACCCACTAACTATAGAGAATTGAGTATTTCTACTCTCTTCTACAAACAAGGGGCTTTGATCTTATGTGCTTGATTCTTCAACCTTTCTTCTGAATAAAAAAGTTCAACACCTTTGGCATTTTGATTCACTAGAAAAAGTGAAGAGCATAGGCCTAAATGCTAAACTTTCCAAAAAAAGATAGGCTATTTTGTAATTACTAGATTTTGAAATGCACCAATGCCACAATTTAAGGGAAAATATTCACTAGTTTGAGGCTTACCTTTCCTTGTAGCTAGCATAAGCTAGGGGCATTTTTGAGTGATTTTTGTCATTTTGAGCTTACCTTGGCTATATCTCCTTTCCAATGCACTTTCCTCCAACAAAGCTAGTCAACACAAACAACAACAATGAGGGAAACCAAAACAAATTTGAAGAAGCAAAGTTATGTATTCAATCTTAAAGCCTTATTTGCAAATTTTGAGAAAAAATTGAACTAAGGAGAAAATATCCAATTAAGTGATACAAACTTATTTTTGTAAGCTTCTACAATTTTGAGATAATTCCGATATACCTAATTTTCTTCTTCTTGTGACTCCTCAAGAATAGATTTGATGTGAGCAAAGTTTTCCTTCTTGATTTTCCAAGCCAAAACCTTTCCTTCTTGATTGAACCTACTCTCTAGCTTTTGAACCTTTCTGTGTTTGCTTATCTGCAGTAAAAAAAATACAGATAGAGAGTAAGAAGACAAAATATATAGATTTGATAGCAAATTAAAGAAAATAGTAGTAGGCATCATTAGTCAACTAATACACATGATTTAAGGATTAGCAGGCATAACTTTAAAAATAGCAGGTGTCACTTTCCAGTGATACAGACGACATTTAAAGTTTAGCAGGTGTAACACTTTAATTACTACACATGAAAAGTACTAAAAATTGAGTATAATAAACTATTTAAAGCGGCAATTAACAAATACTAGGCATCAGATAGGAGATACTAGGCATGATAGCTTGTAGTAAATTGCATTGAAAAGCTTGTCACATGCGGTAAAAGACAGTGAATATGCGACACTTCTCAAGTCTCAAGCATCTCTTTACTATCTCAGGTGTATCAATTTATCTTGTAGGTGTTAGTTGTTTGCTGTCAGGTGTCAGAATAGTGATCACAGGCAGCATTTAACTCTTCGTACGTGTCATTTCTCCTATTTCCTGCAAAAAATCATGAAAAAGTGACAACAAAAACACACAAAAACTTGATGAAAATGTTAAAAATGAGGCCTAGGGCCCCACGGTGGGTGCCATTTGTGGGTAAGTGCACAAAGATGGGGGACCAAAAAGGGGGTCTAAGATGCCACTTTTTTCTTGAAATCAACAAACTCTGAACTTCAACAAGAAATTGAAGATAGTTAGACTCAAAATTTTAAGATGCGACAAAAACAAGTTTGTAATACTCTGAATCTAGTTCCTAAAATACTAACTTATTTTGAAAATGGTGCAGATTAAGGCCCTCAAAAAGGAGGAGCACAAAAAGTGGTCCTATTTTTGGTCCAAAAACATAACATAGCGTCTGGTGTGCTCCCCCTAAAATGTTAACTTTTTTTTTGAATTTTTTTAATCGCTCCAGTGAGAATTTAGTTAACACCACGTAGTTTATCCCAGATTTTTTTGGTAATTTTTTGATGGACGTATAATTTTTGATGAATTTACGAAGTGTACACATCCTAAAAACATAAAATTTCTGTGCTCCCCCTAGAAATCATTTAAAACTAATCTAAAATTAAATTTTCTTTTTTTTAAAGTGTGTAGAATGGAGTCTAGTTTCTAAAAATGTAACTTATTGCAAAATTCGATGAACGAGCCAAAATCTATGCCCAAAATACTACATGTTGGTTTTAAAAAAAAATAGACATACACACAAATGAAATTAGAGTTGAAAAACTTAACATTATCAAAATTCAAAATAAATTATATGCTTAGATAGCTAACAAAGAGATCTACAATATCAAATCATTTGATTTTTATGTTCTTGAGCCATGAGTAAACTTGACGAGGAGCACACAAAAAAAGATGTCATTTTTTTGTATGTCTGCTGGAAAACACGTCTCAGGCCTATTTCAATCATCCAAGCCTTTGGGTTGGATCTCCAAGACAAATCCAAGCCTTAGGATTGGTAAATTCAAATCCTTTACAAAGCACGCATGCCCTATAAGGCATGCGCCCTATGTAAATTTATGATTTTCATAGCGCGCTTGCACTATGAAAATTAGCGTGCTCACGCTATGAAAATCATAAATTTACATAGGTCATGCACCCTATGTAAGATATAGATTTATATAGTGAGAGAGAGAGAGACGGGGGGGGTAATTTATACAAAGAGAGGGGAGGGTAATTTATACAAATATAACATTTAAGTATAAGTTTGATAATTTTAATTTTCAAACTTATAATTTAAGTTATATTTTTGTAAATTATAAAATATAATGCTTTTAGGATGTTTGGGATAGGTTCCAGCTTCATAGGAGTTAACATGCAAATTCTAGATTTGAAAAATTCCAGACTTAGCCAAATTTCAAGATTCAACAAGCCTTCAACAGGGTTACTTCCCACAATCCATCATGGATTTCTAAGGTCAAACTAAAGTTGGCAAAAGGATTCCCAAAGGGTTTTAACTCATTTTATCACAAATCACTTGGTTTTGACCCCATCTCTACGATAGACTTAGCTTAGCTCTCACCCAAATCTCTCTCTCTCTCTCTCTCTCTCTCTCACACACACACACACACACACACACACACACACACACACACATCACCCTCTCTATCCCCTCTCTCTCTCTCTCTCACACACACACACACACACACACACACACACATCACCCCCCCTCTCTCTCTCTCGCTCTCCCCCTTATCTACTATCTCTCTTTCATTACCCTCTCTCTCTCTCTCTCTCTCTCTCTCTCTCCCTTATCTACTATCTCTCTTTCATTACCCTCTCTCTCTCTCTCTCTCTCTCTTCTCACATCACTCTTTCTCTCCCCCTTATCCTCTCTCTCTCTCTATCACCATCTCTCTCTCTCTCTCTCTCTCTCTCTCTCTCTCTCTCTCTCTCTCTCTCCCTTATCTCTCTCTCCCTTCTCTCTCACTCTGGAGAGAGAGAGAGAGAGATTTGGGTGAGAGCTAAGCTAAGTCTGTCGTAGAGATGGGGTTAAAACTGAGTGATTTGTGATAAAATGAGTTAAAACCCTTTGGGAATCCTTTTGCTAGCTTCAGTTTGACCTTATAAATCCATGATGTATTTTGGAAGTTAACCCTACTGAAGGCTTGTTGAATCCTAAAATTTGGCTAAGTCTGGAATTTTTCAAATCTAGAATCTGCATGTTAACTCCTATGAAGCTGGAACCTATCCCAAACATCCTGAAAGCATTATATTTTATAATTTATACAAATATAACTTAAAGTATAAGAAATTAAAATTATCAAACTTATACTTAAATGTTATATTTGTATAAATTACCCCTTCTCTCTCTCTCTCTCTCTCTCTCTCTCTAGTTTTTCATAGCGCGCACGCACAATGTAAAAATTGGATTACACTTTTGTGGCTTTGCATAGTGTGCATGGGGGGAAAATTTTGGGATTTTACAAAGCACATGCGCCCTATTTGGCGCACGTGCTTTGTTTTGCATTGCCCAAGCTTAAGACTTGGGCAACCCAAGCCATAAGGCATGCGCCCTATAGGGTGCACGCTTTTTAGTGCATGAGCACTATGCGCGATGGGGGGCCAAAAACAAAAGTGGCATCTTTTTGGTCCCCCATCTTTGTGCACTTACCCTTGTGTGTGTATGTTAAACACCTTCATAAAATTAGTATTTTTAACTATCAATTCAAAGCAAATACAATGCAAATTTAACTAAGAAATGAAACTAAAATCCATGACATCTCATTGTTGTCTAATTAGATGTGGTAAGTAGAGTTCTCAACTTTGTATTCCCTACTAGTGACACTTCTAAAATGAGAAAGTATGATGCTACAATGCTTAATCTAGCTCAAAATGATCCATTATGCAATGATAAATTGAAATGCTAATGCTAAATGCTCTCAATTACTATCAAATGCTCATAAAATGCCTATAATAACAATGCTTTGCTCTCTAATTCTTTTCTATATTATTGCTCTCAAAATGACTCTTATTTATAGTAAATTTTCAAGGGTAGGGGGTAGAGTGAAGTAATCATGATTTAGCCTTGGTTGAGTCAAAAAATTTTCAATGTTTTTAAATGGGGGGACAATTTAAATGTTTGTCTCAAAGCTTTAGACAAAAGGACAAAATTGAGTGGATGAGATTCAAAGATGAAATGTGTGATTGAGTCAATTCTTTTGAGTGATTTTTGTCTCTTTGTCCTCAATTCTCATTGGTTCCTCAATTTGTTGAAAAGATATTAGGATTAATTAAATTTAATTAATTAATCAAATTAGCCATGTAAGGGAATAGGTTCAATTTGATTTTTGATTTAACAAGTATACAATTAATTGATTAAATCAATTATATAGTGTTTTTGGTCCCTTTAAGCTTGTATTTAATTATTTAATGTCATTATTTAATTTTTCCTTTGATTTGAATGATTTTGTCCAACTTTGATTTATTAATGTCCATTTTGATTTGATTTGATCCTTTTTGATGAGAATTAGTGCATTTTGATGATTTTAAGCACTTGCCCATTTTTGAGTGTCTACAGGCTGTCTATAGGAGAGGGAGTTGTAAGGGAGGGAAATAAGCAAAATTTTCCCAGCCTACATTGTAGACCACCATTTTGTAATTGCTAAAGGGGGTTGGATTAATTTAGACAAGGTTTTGAATCCCTATAGAATAAGGACATCTATTGAGGTGTTTTATGATCTTGAAGGATTTTTCCAAATGTTTAGAATGAGGGTAAAGGTAGGGGATATGGCTCATCATTTTCATTTTCCAAAAGATATCATAAGGAATTAATTTTCTCTCCAAGAACAAGAGGTAAGAAAGGAGAAGTGGTTGGTCTATAAAAAGACCCTTGATTTTGTCAACCATTTTGATACTAGATATAACCCTTTAGGGGATATTAATCCTTTTGGTGAGAAAATAAATAAGTTGATGCCACTTTTTGAGGAGATCATGGGTGTCCTAAATGAGAAGAAGGGCAGAGTAATTGAGGATAATCTTGATTGGGCCAATCTTGTGATGAAGAGAATTACAAATGTTCCCATAATCTCCCCAGGAACTTATCTTTTACAACAAAGGGCATGATATAGTGTGATGAAGCTGAAACATGGTACAAATGATAAGGGAAAAAGGATCAAGGAGAGACCATCACCACCTCATATGCATATACCATACAAGAGGCCTGCATCTGATGAATAGCCTGTTGTCTCTTCACAAAAGAGGCAAAGGGTGGAGGAAGTTTTTCATCCAAGTGAGGAATCATACTCACCCTCCCAATCTCCACTACATTTTGTAAATGAGAAGGAAGAAACATAACAATTAGTACAACTCGATAATGCAGGAGGTTTTATTTTGACAAATTTAGAGTTACAAGAAGGGATGCTGGAGGAACCTATGTGTGTGAATTTTGTACCTAGCTATAGACACAACACTTCAGTAAAACATTAGAGGTTAGCAAAAATCAAAATCTTACAAATAATTGAAACTATGCTAACCATATGATTTACTACCTTCTAGTAGGTGTGAGTATGATGTTCTCAGATTGAAATCAAGATCAATGATAATGCAACACCTAAACAAAGGATTTGAATGCAAAATATGAAAGTTATATGAATGCAGATTAATCTAGATTTTTGTATTTTCTGTGCAATTAGGATTAAAAACTGTATGATTTTAAGCTAGATGAATGAAATTGAGATTGAATGCAGATTTAATCTAAGAATGATATGAAGATGAATATGAAAACTATGATATGAAACTATGAATGCTCAAAACAATAAATGAAAATCTCACAATAGCCTTGATTCGCAAAAGATTGATTCTTCAATCACAAATTCACTAGAGTGAGGATGCAATTTCGAGGTCCCTCTTGTGAAGAGCTGAGCCTTATTTTTTTAGAAATCTAGGGCTTTGAGGATGCAGGAGAAAAACCATAAATCACTCTTGATAAACTCAGGTTGATTTTTGAGTTATCAAAAATCAGAGATAATTAACTCACAAAAATCATGCAAAAGCAGTGTTTAACTAAAAATAGAGTTTTAGATAAAATTTCAACTCATCATCAAATGTTGAGTTTCAATTTTAAAATTGATTGTTAATTTCTAGTTGACTGCTTTTCTGATTGTGCATGATTTATTTATAAATTAATTTAATAAATAAAGTGATGTATTCTCAACTTAATTGATTTTTGAAATAAAACAATTGATCTATGGGTTAATCAATTATTAAATCAAACTTTATTCTAAAACTATATTATTAAAAATTGACAACTCACTTTAATTAATTAAATATAAATTTAATCAATTAGTCATGAGATTTTAGATTTATTGTCAAAATTAAATAATACAATTTAAGAATAATTTAATTAAATCCAATCAAATAATTAAGTGGCAGTATTAAATCTAATTAATTAAATATTCAGAATATTCAATCAATTAAACTTTAGGATAAATAGTATTTATCACCAAATAATTATGAAATTAAAGGTAATTAGGATAAATAGGAATATTGCTAGGAATATTCCTCAATTGAGAATTAAGGATAAAATCAATTAGAATTCGATAATGTGCAGATGTTCCTCAGGTTAGGACTTTGATGTCAATTTCGTTTGAATTTGAAGATGTAGGAGGTCAATTTTTGGGGTATTACATTTTGCCCCTCTTTGAATCACTGTGAAAAGTGCAGTGGTTCAAAGAATAGTTTGTGTTTGATATAGATGTATGAAACTAATTTCATTTGAAAGATTCACCGATTCTGAGACAGAAACCAATTGAAAGATTTAAAGATTCGAGATTTGAGATTTAGGTCTTGAGTGACCAAAGATAATGTTAACCATAACAACAATGAACCAATGATTATGAAAAAGTGTCAAAATGCCTGATTCTGAACCTTATGATTGTGAAGAAGTGAGTGATGGATTCTAGACCCGAATGTCCTTGTATGAATCATATTGGTATCACATCCTGAACCTATCAGTTATGGAGAAACAAGGAAATAACGCTAATGAACCGATAGTTATGAAAAGCTGATACAGTTTACAAGATAGATTTAGGATACCAGATTGCAATAGATTTTGCCCAAGCGATGAGGACTTTAGATGAATTAGCAACTAAACATGGTTTTTGTCTCGATTACTGAGAGAAAGATTTGATTTATAGACTTGAGATTTATAGAATTTGAATGATGTGTAATACCATGCCCCCTTCGGGATTAAAATTGAAATCTGACAAGAAAAGTCAGCGTTGAATGTTTTAGAAGCATGTTAATTGATTTGAGAAGTGGTTATAGACGATTGAGAACACATTCTACATTGTTTAGAGGTCTTGGAGACCAAGTTTGACTAGTTTAAACCATGAGTTGACCATGGTTGACCAAGTTGAAATTTTGATAGTTTGATGTAAGATAATCAGTTAAGTTGAATTCTAGATTTCTTTGATGATTGAAGGTTGATTATGCAAGCAGTTAATAATATGAATGATATCAAATTTTGATTTTGATCTCGAAAAAGGATTCTACTTGCTATTTCATTAGAGGAACGTTCATATAAGACTCAGCTCTTGTGATATGTTTAGCATTGTTTTTTTTGAAGAATCTTTTAAGTGTTCAAGCAATTTGTGAGACCATGCAAAGTGTAAAATGTCATGCAGAATGAAATGCAAACCTAAGACCTAGGACCTAGTCACTGATCATGTGTCGATTTGTTATCATCATTAAACTTTTATTAGGTAACTAGATAAATCAATACAATGTCCACTAGCTAGGAAACTATAGACATATGAATATTGATTTGTATTCTTAGGAATCAATACAACGCCCACTGGTGATTCAACCATGGACATATGAATATTGATTTTATTTTTGGAATGTCGGATTAGATATAAGCACCAAGACATAAATGTTAGGATGACCTAAATATCATGTCCATTTTGATATAGCAATTTGTATAAGCATCAAAACATAGATATCATGATGACCAAAATATGCCTTGCATTACAAACACATCGAGCAGACAAGATATCATTTCTAAATCCAATGTGAATTACCCGTAGTGACCCTTTATCATTCACATCCTTAGGTAAGATCTCATTTCATAATAGGAGAAAGAACTCACTCAAAAAGACAATAGTTAGATCAAAATTCCTTGAATTTTCTAGGTATTAATGGTTGAGGTACTCATGACCATCCAATTTGAGATAGAGGCTCTTACAGACAGACACCATTTCAATCTAAAATTTCCAAAGTTGTTAGATTTTCACATACAAGCAGAAAACAAAGAAAAGATTATGCCCCCAGTCATCACTCTCTAAATCCTATAAAGGACATCATCAAAGAGCTCAAAAGGACACAATATGAAAAAATCTCAATGTGAATTAGTAAGCATACACAGAGATAAAATCATGTAAAAGCATAGATTGTTTTCAGTTTGTGTTTGATTGTGTTGTTGTAGATGCAAAATCCTTTCTGGAGAGGAGACAGACAGACAAACAGACTCAGAAGAAGCTTTAAAGGATTTTGACTAGATATGACACATCTACAATGTACTAGAGGCCATAGGATATGACATTGATTGCTCCCAAGTGTTAAGCATTGATAGGATACATACATTTTTGCTGATTGGTGTATAGACCGACTTATTGATAATAGAAATGTGGAAACAAACTAGGAGGTATGTACAAACTAAAGCAAGACTGAAAGCTGGAAAAGACCAAGATTGCACTGATAGATGGAGCATTTTGAAATAAGTGGCACCTGTTTGCCGGGTTTTCACCATCTTGGAAGAGATTCTATTTTTGCTACCAAGGTGCCCATTTCCAGGTTTTCACCAGGGCACTTTTCTTTTTCTCATTTTTTTGTATTTTTCATTTTTTTCAATTTTTTTTTCAATTTTTGGTATTTTTTGATTTTTTTGTGAATCATCAAGGCACCTATTGCTAGGTTTTTACCAAGATGTTCATTTTTTTCATGACTTTTTTCCAATTTTTAAGATTTTTTTTAGGACATTTTACCATACATTGAATGCCTTAGGCATATAATTTCTTAAGATGGAGAATGTTGATTGGTTCTCGTAGTTGTTCTCCTTCAATCATTGAGAGTTGATAGGCACTAGAGCCAAAAGTAGCAGTAATAACAAAGGGACCCAGCTAGTTGGGTTTAAACTTTCCCTTACGTTCTCTATGTGATTGATTTTTAGGATTCTCTCTCAAGACTAGATCGTCAACCTAAAATTCTCTGTGTCTGACTTTCTTGTTGTAACCTCTAGACATTCTTTTTTGATATAATCTGAGATGATCATACACTACTTGTCTGCGCTCATCTAGTAGTTCAAGTTCTTGCAACCTAGACACTTTGTAGTCATCATCAGTTACCAAACCATTCATTCTAATTCTTAGTGATGGGATTTCAACCTCAATAGGCAGTACCGCTTCAAACCCATAAACTAAAGAGAATGGTGTAGCTCCAGTGGGCATTCTGATACTTGTTTTGTAGGCCAAGAGAGTTGTATTGATCATAAGATGCCAGTATCTTCCTATTTTATTAACTGTACGATGCAAGATTTTCAATAGATTCTTGTTTGAAGCCTCTTCTTGTCCATTCCCTTGAGGATAGTAGATAAATGACCAATGTTGTGTAATCTTGAATTTGGCACATAGATCATCTAAGTCTTTGTTCTTGAATTGACCACCATTATCTATGACTATAGAATGTGGAATACCATATCGGCATATGATGTAGTTCAAGATGAACATAGATATTTGTTTACCAGTTGCTTGTGTTAAAGGGACTTCTTCTACCCATTTCATGAAATAATCTGTAGCTGTGATAATATGAGTATGCCCATTAGAAGAATGAGGATGTATGGATCCTATAAGATCAAATGCCCATTGGTGAAAATGCCATTGTGTAGTGAAGGGAATTAGATCTCTCACTAGAGCATGAATTAAGTTGCCATGTGTAATCACCTAAAAATGGACAAAGACAATTTAATAATAAATCAAGGAAAATCAAGGTAAATCAAAGAAATAATTGAATCAATTGAATCACAATGCATAATTAGCCAATCAAAATGAAAATCAAATCCTTATTCAATATCAATCAAAATTGAGAGCATTTTAATCAAGTGCAATCAAATCAAAATACAATTAATTCAATTAATTGTATAGTCTTGGATTAAATTAAATTTAACCCATTCAAGGGGTACATGGCTAAAATAAATCAATTAAATCAATTAATAAATTCTAATTACTCTTTACAACCAAAAGGAGAGGAAAATCAAACAACCAATGAAATTTGAGGAAAGGCATTCACATGGATCAAGCCAAATTGAATCTCATTCACTCAAAGTGAAGATGAATCTTAGCCATCCATCTTGTCTACTTGTCCCAAGCTTTGAGGACACAAACTTTGATTTCTTTTCAAAGGGTGGAACCAAAGACTTAACCCCAACTCAATCATGATTAAACACAACTACACCCCCTACCATTGGAAAATCTATAAAAGGAAGGCTAAAATCCTTCATAATTCATCAACCACCTATATGAGAATTGCATCAAACCTCTTGCAATTTGAATTTAGAAAAGCATTTAAGAGCATTTTTAGCATTTATCTTGATAATTGTTTAGCTTTAGCATTGTTTTACCTTCATCATTCTCATTCTAGGACTGTCATTAATGAGAGCTTGCTAAGAGCTCACTCATTAACATCTTAGTTAGAGAGCCTTAGGATTCTCAATTAATCATTGATTTTTTTAAATAGTTGCTCAATTGTGGTTGTATTTAGTTATTATTTCACTTATTGTAGATGATTAACACTAATTTTATGAAGGTACATTTATTTGTATACAAAATGGCACCCACCATGGGGCAGCAAGCCTCATGTTATCATTTTTATCATTTAAATCATCTTTTGTATGCTTGTATCTACTATTTTCCATGGAATTTTTGTAGGAAATAGGTTAAATCACACCTACAACAAATTCAGTCACGCCTGTAATCAGTTGGATGACACCTACCAAATTTGTATCACCACTTATTCACTGAACGTTTACGCCTGGTGAACACTTTCTATTCTGTCTTACATTCTTTGCTGTCACTTGTGATTGAAGAAATCACGCCTCCACGATAAAGTTGTATTGCCTTTGCATAAAGAAGTCACACCTTTGATTGAAGAAGTGTCGCGTAACGATAATTCATTGTTGCCTGTGATCAACCTTTGTGATGCATTTTGGATAACAATTCACGCCTAGTATCATTCTCTTACGCTTGTTATTTTTACAATGTCGCTTTGAGTTAATCAATTTATGCTCCTAAAAATACTATTTGTGCTTATCAATAAACTGTTTACACCTATTAAAGTTTTTGTGTCACCTGTTGCACATTTCAGTGTCACTTGCTAATAGTTAACTTATGCTTGTAAACAATTTAATATCGCCTATTTGCTGAATAATGTCGCTTTCAATTTTTTGTTAGGATTTGTTTACAGATTGATTAATTCTATCATTTAACTTTTTGATTGTACATTTTGATAGTAAATGAACAGGCATCCAAAAGTGCAGAAGCCAGAAACCAAGTTCAACAAAGAAGGGAAGGCACTAGCTAAGAAAATCAAAAGGGAAAACAAAGCACACATCAAAGCTGTTCTTGAGTTAACACAAGATGAAGACAATCAGGTATATCAAAAATACCTTGCTGTGATTGAAGCTTATAAACATAAATTTGTTTCTTTAAATTGGATCTTTAGCCCTTAGTTCAAATTTTTGTTTGAGAATTTGCAATTAGAGTGCTCAAAATTCATTTTATAAATATTTGTGTTGTCAATTTCAATTTTGGTTTCCCCTCACTTTGATTGTTAGTGTTGACTAACTTGCTGGAGGATAAGCAAATTGGAAGGAGCTATTGCCAAGGTGAGTGAAAAATGACAAAATTCTCTCAAAAATGCCCCTAGCTTTATGCTAGCTACAAGAAAAAGGTATTCTCCTAATCAAGCTTGCATTTGATTAAATTGCGGCATTTCATTTTGATATAAGCTTGGGATAAAATAGGAAATGAATTTCACACTTCAATTCTAAGAATCTCCTTGTCAAGAGATTGGCAAAGAAAAAACATTTTTTTAAGTGTGTGGAACAAAGAAAGACAATAGGGATATGCTCTTCACTCTTTGAGTGAACCAAACTCCCAAACTTGTCGGCCTAAGTTTATTTCTTGTTTTTCATATATATGCTAGAGCAATAGTGGGCTCACCTCTCAAGTTTGCCTTAATGAGGCCAGTGAGAGGGACAACCCAAAGTGGGATACGCTCACTTTTGCCGTGGGAATCCAACCCACTCTAAAATGAAATTCATGTATCCTTAATGGGGTCATGACAAATGGATTTTAATTTTTCAACCTTCCTCTAGTAGTCCTCATGGATTGCACAAAATTTTACTTCGGTGTGTGTGGGAAGCCTCCTTAGAGGATGAGAGATTGAAGTCTATTTGAACGGAATATATACTAAAACCTTGATAAAGTAGTAAAGACCACCTTCTAGATCCATGTTTACGAACCAAATCTTGTGCTAGGTAGGTGCTTGAAGTGTTTTCTTGTGAAAACCCCATGAAAACATCCTACAAATCAAACATTTTGTGTTTAAGTGGGTAAAAGAGACAAGTGAATGTGTGGTTGTTGTGTTTGAAATACATAAGCAAGTGAGAGATATCCATTGAAAAGCATCTTATATTTTTAAATCTCCTCAATAATAAAATCAACAACTCTCATATCAAGGATAATTCCAAAAATGAACCCTTGTTGGATGCCATTTTCCACGTGGTCACAAACATATAGGGGATCATTACCAGGTGATAGCACTATCTTTGCAAACCCAAGGCAAGAAGTGGAGTACCAAAGTGTGTTAAAAAATCCTAACCAAGATGAAATTTTCACGAAACTATTTGAACCAAGACTTGAAAAGATGGGTGATATGAATTCAGCTCATCACAACATCAACCATGCCAACTATAACCCTAGGGAGACACTTGAGGAAAGGGTTGAGAAAGCGGCCCAAGATAATGATTTCCTAGAGGTCATGGAAAAATTAATAGACAAAGATAGGGAGAACTTCTTCCTAAGCTTAACACAAAAGTGGGTAAAGCTGCCCTACGATTTTGACATTGACCAACTTAGGAAGGACCAACACCAAGATGATCCTATGAACGTAATGACTATGCAGATTAAGGCCTTTCAAGAACAAATAGATACCATGAAGAAGGCAGCTAAACCTAAGGCCTTTTCCATAGAAGCTTTGTGTCCTTTTCCTTTTGACAAAAGCTTAGCAATGGTGTCTTTCCCTTTTAATACTATCTTTCCCAAATACGATAAATACATGGGTAAAATAGACCCACAAGATCATTTAAGGGAATTTTGCACCCTAAGCATAGAGTTCATGCACAATGACACTTTTTGGCCTCCAAGTTCATATCCCATTACTCTTACAACATTGAACATGAGATCGCTATGCTCAAGTTATGCGATACCAAACAAAAAGATGGGGAGTCCTTTTTAGGATTCCTACAAAGGTGGAGGACCATTTTTGCAAGGTACCCATGAAGTATCCTGGAGAAAGAGAAGATGGAGATCTTCACCAATAACTTGACCGCTGAAATGAACTATCGATTACAACTTCAATGTCTTCCAACATTTGAAAAACTTATTGAAAATGGAGTTAAGATTGAAGATGTTTTGGTCAAAAGAGGCGAGATTAAATTTTTTAAAGACAATAAATCCAACAACAACAATAACAATAATTATGTTCCTAAATATTTTAATCAAGGGTCCAACAATCACAATGATAAATTGAAATCATGGAACAAAAGTAACAATAAAAATCTTGTGAATGATGGGGTTGTGGAGTCACACAACTTGAAGTCTACCCCTTTTATTCTACCATATGGAGCAAATTCTTCAAACAATGTTAACCAAGAAAATAAAGCTCCATATAATCCCAATAATTATAACATCAACAATTCTAACACTTCCAACAATAAGACTTGGGATAAGCCAAAATCAAACTCCAACTATAATAAAATGAAATTCACTCCCTTGGGTGAACCTTTGGAGAATGTACTAAGAACTTTGTTAGCTAATCAAGTTATCATGTTACCCGACATATCAAATTATGAACTTGAAGTTAAACCTCATTGGTGGAATGCATCTCATCATTGTGAATACCACCAAAAAAGAGGTCATCTAGCCAATGAGTGCATGAAATTGAAGCACTTAGTGCAAGATTTGATTAATAATGACATCATCCAAATTGAAGGACCTCAAAACAATGGGGACCATACAACTTATAAGAACCCCTTTTTGAATCATGAAAAGGGGGAGTCATCCAATACAAATCAAAACCATAAAGAGGGTAATGAAAAAGTGAATTTTTCCCACACTTATGACAACACAATAAATACCATAAGTGAAGAAGATCAAAGCGTAAATGTTGTTATAATAAAAGGCAAATCAAGAGAAACATCAGAAAATGTGGTCACTAGGGGGCAAGCATAAAAAATTTTCATACCTAATAATGCTCCAAAAGTGGTGATATCAAACCAAGCTTCCACATCATCATTGAAATAATACAACTTGGTTGACTAATTGCAAAGAACTCCCGCTCAAATCTCTATTCTTGAACTGCACAAACTATCACCAATCCATAAGGATATCTTGGAAAAAACCTTGTTGGAAACCAATGTGCCTCTAAATTTGGAGGTAGATAAGTTCCAAAACATGGTGGGGCATTTAATTGCACCTCATTGCCTATCATTCTCTGAACAAGATGATATGTCTCTTAATCATCCCCAAAATTTGCCCTTACACATAGAAGTGTTGATCCATAAGCATAGGGTGAAAAGAGTCCTTATAGATGGAGGTGCTAGCCTAAATATTTGTACCCTTAGCTTGGTAAAAGCCTTAGGATTTTCTGAGGAGGCTATTGACCCAAAGAAAAAGATAACCATAAAAGCCTAAGATGATGAAGAAAGAGTGTCGAGAGGAGTCATAGTTTTTCCCATAAGAGTTGGTCCTATGAAAAAAGAGACCATATGCCAAGTATTTGACCTAAAATTGACTTATAACATTTTTTTAGGAAGGCCATGGATCCACAAAATGTAGGCTGTTCCTTCAACCTACCATCAATGCCTAAAATTCCCATAACAAGGGCAAGAAATAATGGTAAGTTGAGACCTCAATCCCTTCCAATATTGTAATAACATCAAACCTATAAATGACTCATTGGTTCCACACAATGCTGAAGGGTCTATACCCAATCAAATGGAACAAGGCCAAAGTTCTAAAGACATCCCTTTGCTAAAAGGAAAAGAGAAGATGGAAGAAGAAATTGTTGTTAAAGAAACTCCAAAACTCATTAACCAATCTACATCGACTAAAGGAAAAGAGAAGGTTAATGAGAATAATATTAGCAAAGAAGAAAAATAAGAATCTACCAAATCTCTTTCAAGATATCTTAAAGAAGCCCATTATCAAACGATGGATAAAATGATGAAAAACTTTGATAAGCAATGCAAAATCAAACAACAAGGAGTAGGCGAATACTCCTTATCCATGATGGACCTACCCTTATCACCAAAGTCCTTTGGAAAACCTCCAAGTTTGCCTCATAAATATAATGAAAACTTTGTAAGGGCAAGTACATCATCCACCATGAGTGAAGAGGACAATGAAATTTTGAATTGGTTATACAAGGATGAAGAATCAAGTGCTCATGTCAAGAACATTCAAAATATAACCATCCCTACTCATCAATATGGTAAAGGTTTTGCAATCATGCAAAAGATGGGGTACAAAGGTCAAGGACCTTTAGGTACAAGAAATGAAGGGCTAATTGAACCCCTAGAATCCACATGGTGAGATTCCAAGCAGAAAATAGGTTTAGGATATCTTGAAGAAGGATATACACAAAAACACTATCCTAAAGTATATGATCAAATATTACAATTAGAATCTCATAGTGATGAGGATTATAATGAATGGGAATAGGAGACCTTATTAGATGAGTCATGCCAAGACAAGGGTATTGACGTCATTCATACCTATGCTTCTACTAAAAATAAAGGACTAATGGCGAAATCAACTCCAAATCAAGCATCTAGTTCTAGTCAAGAGGGTCCAAATGATGTACCAAGGATAGAAATTGAAATAAATCAATGGGTAGGTGAGCCATATGTTCCTTCATGGAGACCTACTATGGAAGAATTGAACACTAGGTTTAATCCCCATGAGTTTTATCCATCAGAAACCATAGTGGAGTCTAGTGAGGAAGATTTTGATCCTTCTTCTTTAGAGCATTTAGAGGAAGCCCATGTCTGAGATCTTCAAGATACAATGTATGAACCTTCTAACAATGAGAGATACACTTTAAGCCCAATTGAGACAAACCCAAGTGTTGACCCTTTAACTCTCATTCGGCCAGATCTAATTGAATGGGATACCATTGAACCCGATACCTTGCCAACTTTCTTGAATGACAACACGCTGTCCCAATGCCTTCACATGGTTGAACCTTCTTTTACCAAAGAATATCAAGAAGAAATGATCAAAGGGAGCATCCAAACTCTCAATTTGAGAAAAAATGAAAAAATAAAAAAAATAGAAAAGGAAAAGAATCAAGTGTTGAAAACCACTTTGTGGCAACATTAGATCCAAAAGAAAGAAAAAAATAAATAAAGGATGTTTCTAAAGGTGAAAAACCAATTGAGACACCTATAGAAGGGAGTTTGGATGTTCTACTAGATCACTATGAAGAAAGATCTCCAATTCTAATCGAGCCAATAGAAAAGATAAACATTGGAATAGAAACAGAGCCAAAGTTCATCCACTTAGCATCATCCCTATCCAGCGAAGAAAGAACATAGTTCATTAAGTTCTTTAAGGAAAATAAAGTTTACTTCATGAGGTCTTATGATGATATGTCAGGGTTAGACCCAAATTTGATAATGCATCACCTCAATATAAAGGAAGGAGCTAAACCGGTCAAGCAAAAACTAAGGAAAATGCACCCTCATATAGCCTTACTTGTCAAAGTGGAACTAGAGAAGCTATTAAAGGTGGGTTTATAAGAGCCATTGATTATGCACAATGGATCTCCAAAATAGTGCCGATGTCAAAAGTGGATAAGTCAATCAGAATCTGCATGGATTTTAGGGACTTAAACTTGGCATGTCCTAAAGATGATTTCCCACTTTCGAGCATTGATGCTATTGTAGACCTAACATCGGGACACTCCATGTTTTCACTCATGGATGGATTTATTGGATATAATCAGATCAAGATAGCACTTGAAAACCAAGATAAAACTTGCTTCACATGTGCATGGGGTACATTTTGTTGGAATGTCATGCCTTTTGGCTTGAAAAATGCCGAAGCAACCTATCAAAGAGAAATGATTACAATATTCCATGATATGATGCATAAATTCATGGAAGATTATGTGGATGAAATACTAGCTAAGTCACATTCAAGAAAAGAACATCTACCTATTTTGGCAAATTTTTTTGAAAGGTTAGAGGAGTTCAAAGTAAGGCTTAACCCTAAGAAATGTGCTTTTGGAGTACAATTTGGTAAACTTCTAGGTTACATTGTATCTGCCAAAGGGATAGAGGTTGATCCTGATAAAGTGAAGGCTATAATGGAAATAGAAGCACCTAAAACCATTAGTTAGATGAGATCTTTACAAGGAAGGATACAATCCATTAGGAGATTCATCTCTCAATTGGCAGAAAAATGCCATAATTTCACCCAACTCTTGCATAAAGATACAATCTTCAAGTGGGATGAAAAATGTGAAGAGGCTTTCAATCTACTAAAGAAATACCTCATGAATCCACTAATATTGATGCCACCTATCAGAGGCAAGCCCTTAATTTTGTACATTTCAGCAATAGAGAATTCATTGGGGGCACTTCTAGCACAAGAGGATGAGAATGGAAAAGAGAAAGCAATCCACTACATTAGTAGAACCTTAGTCAAATATGAGCTAAACTATACCTTCATGGAAAGGGCATGCTTGGCTGTAGTTTTTGCTTCCCAAAAACTATGCCATTATATGCTAGCCCACAAGATAAGGCTCATTGCTAAAATTAACCCTTTAAAGTATTTATTACGTAAAACAACATTAAATGGAAGATTAGCAAAGTGGGTGATGATCCTAAGCAAATTTGATATAGAATATGTTGACAGAAAATAAATTAAAGGACAAGTCATTGTAGACCAATTAGCAGAGGCACCACTTCATGATGAACATCCTATACAAGTTGAATTCCTAGATGCAGAAATTGTGAATGTGGAGGCAAAAACATGGCAGCTCTATTTTGATGGTTCCTACACTCACCATGGGTCAGGAGCAGGCATAGTCCTAATCACACCTCAAGGATCCACTATTCCTAAGTCATACAAATTGCTATTTCCATGTACAAACAATATAGCAGAATAAAGCCTTGGTTGTTGGAATCAAGTTGGCATTAGAGTGGAAAGTGACAGAATTAAAGGTATATGGAGATTCACAATTAGTCATAAATCAAGTCAATGAAGAATATCAGACTAAAGATGATAAATTGATACCTTAAAAAACCATGGTGGATAATCTCAAGAAGTATTTCATAATCATCACATTTGAACAAGTGCCGAGAGAAAAGAACAAGGCAGCAGACACCATGGAAACCCTAGCATCACTTTTGCAGATGCCTAATCAGAGTGATAGATATAATTTCTTGGTAGAAGAAGCAATTCAACTCACGTATGACCCAACTCATCCTTACACAATTTTACTACTTACTAAAATTGACTCACCTTGGTATTGACCCATTTACACCTATTTGAAAGACTAAACCCTTCCTATCAATCAAACCAAAAAACAAAAGAAAAGCTTCATTAGACAAGCCAC
This sequence comes from Chamaecyparis obtusa, assembly GCA_027943335.1. Taxonomy (NCBI): domain Eukaryota; kingdom Viridiplantae; phylum Streptophyta; class Pinopsida; order Cupressales; family Cupressaceae; genus Chamaecyparis; species Chamaecyparis obtusa. The sequence continues at coordinate 1,766,057 of BSBK01008014.1, read as the reverse complement.
CAAATACACTATAATTGTTGAAACATTGTATCAGAAAAGTCTTGATGGAATGCTCCTTAGGTGTTTAGAAGAGGAAGAATCAAACTTAGCCTTACGAGAAATTCACAAAGGAATTTGTGGATCACACTCAAACAAATTGTCTTTAGCTAAGAAACTTCTTAGGATAGGATATTTTTGGCCTACCATGGAAAAAGATTTTTGTAACTTTGTAAAAACTTGTAAGAAGTGTCAATTCCATGGAAATTTGATACATGCACCGGTGCAAGAACTTCATCCAATGACCACACCTTGGCCATTCTATCAGTGGGGTCTAGATCTGATAGGAATGAGTCATTCACCATCTTCAAATGGGCATAAATTCATCATAACGGCCATGAAATACTTTACTAAGTGGGTGGAAGTTGTACCCCTATTGACTTCAACAAGAAAACAAATATCCTTGTTTATCCTAAATCATATAATTTGTAGATATGGCGTACCTCATGCCATCATAATGGATAACGCAAGGCATTTTAAGAACAAAGACATAATGGAATTGTGCACCAAATTTCACATGATACATCATTCATCTTCAATCTATTATCCTCAAGGTAATGGACAAGCTGAAGCAACAAACAAAAACATATTGAAAATATTGAAGAGAACGGTGGATAATTCTGGTAGAGATTGGCATATCAAGATAAACCTGACCTTGTGGGCTTATAGGACAAGAATAAGGACACCAACAGGGGCTACACCCTTCTCCTTAGTCTTTGGAACATAAGAAGTTTGCCTTTGGAGGTAGAAATTCCATCCTTAAGGATATCTATGCATGGATTGATAGATGAGGAAGACTATAGGGTGGCTAGGCTACAAGAACAAGAACTCTTGGATGAAAAATAGAAAGAAGCCTTTGATCATTTAAAGGTGTACCAGAATAGAATGTCAAGATCTTATAATAAACACATCAAGCCAAGGACGTTCCAAATAGGTGACCTAGTGTTGTGTGAAAATCCCAAGAACCAAGCAGAAAGAGAGAAAAAAGGAAAGTGGGAAGCAAACTGGTTAGGACCATTTCTCATTGTTGAAGATTTTGGGACCGACACATACACGTTATCAGATTGTGATGGTGAAGAGCTCCAAGAATCCATAAACAAAATACATCTCAAGAGGTTCTATACCTAAGGTAGATGAAAGAGTATAAAGAGTATCAGATGGAGAGCATCATATTTATTGTACATAATTCAAAAGAGATCTTCAAAACACCAAAAACATTGGAAAAGCTGAAAATACCAAAAAAAATTTGAAAAAGTTTAAAATACCAAAAATAGTTGAAAAGGATAAAAGATCAAAAATAGTGAAAAAATTGAGCATGAAGAAAGGAAAAACATTCAAATATGATCCTCAAAAAGATGTTGTCTTGGTAAAAACCTAGCAAATAGGTGCCTTGATAATATGAGAAAAAAAAAATGAAAAAAAGAAAAATACAAAAAAATCAAAAAATAAGAAAAGTGCCTTGGTGAAAACCTAGCAAATAGACACCTTGGTAGCAAAAAAATAGAAAAAGCTTTAAAAATAGAAAAAAGAGCTTGATCCATTCAATCAGTGAAAACCTAGTAAATAGGCACCATTGAAAGTCCAAGTCAGTTGCATACTTAGAAGGTCACCTTGTTAATATTGCATTCACCAGCATTTGTATATACTGCATAATAAAACCCCACAGTTGCATTTGCAAGTACCTTAAGATTTTGGTCCCCTAATCGAAAAATTGTCCTAAGTCCCATAAACAAAATCAATATCAAACTAGGGGAAATCTACTCTCAAGGAGTAAGGATTAATCAACAAGCTTTATTCAATCAGAGAATTAATTCACCACACTCGAAAGAGGAACACTTAATCAAATCTACATCTCAATCCAATGTAAGCCTAAAATGAAAATTTGATCCAAGAACTTAAATGACTTTACCCTTTATCAAGATTAAAAATTTGAAATGGATGGAACTACACTTGAACTATGGATTTGAAAAACATGGCCAAATTTTTTTAAGTGTTGACTCAATTGATGAAATCATTTCTTTCTAGCGAATCGATGAAAGTTTTAGACTAGACAAGCTATGATGAAAGGATGATCTTTTCTTGATTTCTGAATGACTGTCTTAAAATCAAAGTTTTAAATCATGTATTATTTGTCTAAGGATGTGATCATCAAAGAATCATTGAGGACTTGTACATAGGATAAAATGGAGATTTCTACTTGTTTACGCAAATGGATACCTTGGCTATTTTGATCTTCAATATCATAATACCAACTTCCACTTGCAACATAGAATCCGATGAAATCGGTATTCACACTCTCATGATTGGCTTCAATCAGTGATAGTCATACTGAAGAGACCAATGGGAAAGCAAGGAAAAAGGCAAAAGTATTCATATCATCATAGTTGAACTAGTGATGATTGTACTAAAAAATGGGATCCAAAAATGCTCAATGATGATAATAAGCTCTAAATCTTGAATAATGACAGTTAGCTACATACATGTTAGATTAAGTGCATTGTATATATTTGTTTTGCTTTTCTTAGCTTAAAATGCAAGGGGAAAAATGAAATGGGAGGATTTAATTCATACATCATGATTTTAAACCCAAAACAATGAAAATGAGATTATCTTTTGCATACATGCATATCATTAATCATTAGTCATTATCTGGAGGAAAGAAAAAGAATCATAACTCATACATCATTTGCATACATTTAGTTATAGATAGAATTGCATACATTTGAAAATACAAAAACATAGGATCATCCATATCCATATGATCATAAAACAATTTGCATCCATACATTGAAAAAATAGAAAATATCTCATAATATCCATAAATCAATGCATCCATCTATCTATATCATAAAAATAAGATACATTGCATCCATCACATAAAAGTAAATGCATCATACACATCATATAGCTACATATAAAGATAATCTCATAAATCAATTCATCAATAGAGACGAAGAAATAGATCATCATATATCATCAAAAGAATGTGTCTCAAAGGATCCAGTACATCAAAGTATATCCAGATACAATATCATGAAAGTGGTGCATCAAAGTTTTGATCAATCAAAAAATAGGAACTGTGCAACAGAGGACATCAATGATAAGTGAATCTATCATCAATCGATCAAGATCTCGTAGCACCAGAACCACCTAGATCTCTATCATCTTGTGAAGGAGGAGCCTAAGAAGTGCTCGCTCCACTCGGTCTCTAAATAATAACTACTGAAAGAAACTGCTACATCAAGGTAGCAACCTGATCTAAATGCCCCATAATAGTAGATATCTCTATCCTCATAGACTGCATATCTTGGGCTAAAGCACCAATAGTGGGAGCATCCTGTGGACCCTGTCCATGATCCTGTGGCTGAGGAACTAGCTGCGGAATCTACTATGTTGGAACTTGCTGAGCATCATCATCCTATTGTGCCAGGGAAACTCTCTGTAACTACACTAAAGGATCTAAAACCCCGGGAACCTATCTAGCAGCCTCAACATGAGCTTGTCTCTGAGCTCGCTGCTGCCAGTGAACTCTATCCTATCTAGCTGCTCTAGGATGAACTACATGGACTGCATCAAATTGCCTATCTCTGGCTCTATCCTGACCATGTCCATCCCTCACTTGTCCTCTACCAGCAATAATAGGAGGATCTCTACGTCCTCTATGTCTCCAATGTCTACCACCACCATGCCCATCATCACCACCACCACCACCACGTCAATCAGGAATAAGCTCCACCAGATATGTGAAATGAATAAACCTATTTCGAGACCACCAGTCTCGATACTCATGGGACATCCTTGCATCTGACATACCCATCAACATCTCCCATCTGCAGAAAGGCATAGCAGTAATCTGAGCCAAGGCAAACTGGTAATCAATACAAGGGCCACATAAAGATCTCTCAACTTGAACTCGTGCATATAAGGCATTTCCCAAAGGCATATCCTGTATCCTACCATACTGTTTGGAAACTTGACCAAAATAGAACCGCTCAATAACAATATCAGATCGACCAATCATCCAATGAGGGCTAAACATATATGGCAACTCATCATCATCCTCATGCCAGAAATCATAATCAAGGTAAGGACGCCATGTAACCTGATCAAGATCATCTATCTAATGTCTCCAATAATCTAGATGACCCAAATGATGCTGAATCACCATACCAGTATATAGAAAAGCATAAGGATATCCATGTGGCCATCTCCTATCAGAAATAGGCCTGGTAATCGAAAGATGTTCCCAAATCCATAACTGGAGAATAATAACACTGACATATAAGGAATAACTCTCTTTGTACACCACCTCATGAAGATCTCTATATAACTAAGCTAGTACGCAAGAACCCCAATCAAAACATCAAGGCTGTGCTAGTAAATCCTATAAAATCCTACCCCAACCAATGGAAAAACCATGACCTCATCAGTCAGGAAGGTGTAGACCACCAATCAATGCACCTAGAATTGTAGGCAATGTAGGGAAAGAAGAAAATTATGGCCATGTGATCGTATCATCATCAATAAAATTGTCCCCAAACACTCGTTGGTAGATAGTAGAATCAAACATAGAATCATAATAAACAATCTCTCCTCGATAGGGAATCCGTAGCAAATGATACACGTCCTCGGGCGTGATCTTCATCTCACCATGAGGAAGATGGAAAGTATTGTGGTCAGAGTGCCAACGCTCTGCCACAACTATCAATAACCCACGGTTCAACTAAAACTAGGGAAGATCGAGAAGGAATCTCAAACCACAAAGCTCTATAACAGGGTACTCAGCCACAGTCAATGTCTGTCCAAGGTCAATAATCCATGATGGAACTAATTAGATATATAACACAGGGAAGTCAACCTATTTGGCAAAGAACAAAAGAATCATATCAACATATTATATCAAGGAACATCTAAAGTCAATCAAGTTATTTCAAAATCCATTTTCTCATCATGAGCGCATCAAAACTCCTAACTCTATATCTAGAGGAAGGAAAATCTTTGTTTTATATCTCTAGATCTTGAGAATAAAATACTAGACCATCACCCTATCATAATAGATTGACAAATCAACTTCATTGATATTACTATACTGATATCCTAATTGATTGTTTAGTTCAAACGTAACTGACCCAATCATAATCAGTCATCTTGATGTCCTAAAAATTTCAAAAATAGAAAAATTAAAACAGAAAATAGTCAAGTACAAATGAAAATTTTGAGAAAAAGGCAGCAGGCGTGATTTTATTCATTGCAGGTGACATTTCCTTAAGCAATACACAATTTTTCACAGGCGACATTACTTTTGTCTTAGGCAACAAATTTTTCATAAGCGACACTGAATTGACTTACGTGACATCAAATTTTTCCTAGGTGACATTGAATTGCTAGGGTTTCATAAGCATTAAAACTTAAGGAATCTGGTTTTTAAAACCTAAGGCTACGCATGAACCATTTAACCTTAGGCGACAATGAAAAGTTGTTAAGCGACATTGAAATAGTTGTAATCGACAATAAAAACCACAGATGCAACATTAAACAGTTTTAGGCGACACAAAAATTTGCATAGGCGTGCATTAAATATTTCAAAGCAGCGATGAAAATGGAAATTGCAATAAATGCTAATTAATGAGTAATAAATGCAATACCGAGGGTTGAAAAGTACTTACTAGAGGTCCATAGTCAAGTGGCCTCACATATCTCTGACAACGCTTGAATCGATGCTCTCGAATAGGCACAACCATCTCAAAAATCCAAGAAGAACCAGAGCAAAATCACAGAAGTCAAAAGTGAAAATGAATAGTAAATCTAGGTTTTTCAACCTATTTAAGCTAAATTTGACCTAATTTTGAGGTAAGAAATGATTTTGACCTATATAAATCTATTGCATTTACCGGGGCAAATTACAAAGTGTGGCATATCATAAAGTGTTTTTCAGAAATGAAAACATATCAATCAAACATTTAAACCTATCCATAAAAAACAACAATATGTTTCATTTCTAAGGGGGCATACCATCAGATAATCAGATCAACATCATCAGTAACATCAATGGAAATCAAAGACCAATTATCAAATCAAATTGAAAGCTGTTATCAGAAATTTTTTTGTAATCAAACGAAAGGGGCATTATATCAATCATCAAATCAATCATCATATCGAGAACGATCATCAAAACCACCTCAATCAAGAGAGTTTCATATCAATCATTATCTACATCAACCTCATATTGAAAAATCAAAGAATCAACCATTGAAAGAACATTAAATGAACATCAAGGATTGACCATCAATGAAATAGGACCTTTTATCAAGCAAGATTAGAGTATTCTTTGTATTGACATGCTTCACACGTCAACTCAAAGAGGGGCATTTGTAATCACCTAAAAATGGACAAAGATAATTTAATAATAAATCAAGGAAAATCAAGGAAATAATTGAATCAATTAAATCACAATGCATAATTAGCCTATCAAAATGAAAATCAAATCCTAATTCAATATCAATCAAAATTGAGAGCATGAATTAAGTTGCCATGCACTTGGCACTTTTGATAGTTCTTAGCAAACTTGATAGACTCTTTCTCCATTTCTAACCAATAATACCCATCCCTAATAAGTTTTTGGGCTAGTTTTAAACTGTTTGAGTGTGACCCACAAATACCATCATGGACTTCTTCTAACGCACGTTGAGACTCTTCCTGTTCTAAACATCTAAGTAGCATACCATCTAGACCTTGTTTGTATAAATCATGACCAATGATAACATATCAGGAGGCATTGTGGATAAGGTATCTCTTTTCATGGCGGTTAAAGGTATCAAGAATGATTTGATCTTTGAGATAGGAGAATAGGTTTTTATAGCAGGATGAATCATGACCTACAATAGTGCAAATCATGTAGGTTTCAAGGGAGTTGTATGTAGGATAAGATAGTGCTTCCACCAGGAATTCATAGCGTAGCTCATGTTCAGGCTACTGTAATAAAGTAGATAATGTCGCCATTGCATCGACAACCTTATTCTTTGTTCTAGGTTTTTTCTCAAAGGTGATAGATATGAAGTATTTATTTAGATCATCTACCATTCTTTTGTATGGAATGAGCTTTTCATCTTTCATTTGGTACACATCATTGACTTTGTGTATTACAAGTTGTGAGTCTCCATGAATGTGTAGTTTTGTTACTCTCCACTCAATTGCTATTTTCATACCATTTAAAAGGGCTTCATATTCAACAATATTGTTTGTACAAGGAAACTTTAATCTGAAAGCTTTAGGTATGGAGTATCCTTTAGGTGCGATAAACAATATGCTTTCTCTAGATCCATTCTGTGTATAGGAGCCATCAAAGAACAATTTCCATTCTCTAGAAGAAAGATTCATGATAGAGGAATCCAAGAATTCCATTTGCATTGGTATGTCATCAAAAAAAGGTGCATCTGCTAATTGATCAGCAATAACTTGGCCTTTAATAGTTTTTCTTTCAACATATTCAATGTCGAATTCACTTAAGAGCATGACCCATTTGGCTAATCTACCCGTGAGGGAAGATTTGCTTAGTAGGTACTTTAGTGGATCAATCTTAGCTACCAAATGCATGGTATGAGCTGACATATAATGTCTTATTTTCTATGATGCAAAGATCACAGCTAGACAAGCCTTTTCAATAATAGAATAGTTATTTTCGTATGCCACCAATGTTCTACTGATATGGTATATAGCTCTTTCCTTTTTATTCTCATCGTGTTGTGCAAGTAATGCCCCCAGTGACGTATCTGTAGTGAAGACATATAAGATCAAAGGCTTCTCTTGAATGGGAGGCATCAAGATAGGAGGATTTGATAGATACTTCTTGATATGGTTAAAATTCTTTTCACATTCTTCGTTCCATGCAAAGGTCACACCTTTATGTAATGTCTTTGTAAAAGGTTGTGATATGTCTGCTAGCTGAGATATGAAGCATCTAATAGATTGTACTCTCCCTTGTAATGTTGTCATTTGACTAATATTCTTAGGAGGTTGCATCTCCATGATAGCTTTAACTTTTGCTGGATCAACTTCAATGTCCTTCTTTGAAACTATGTATCCTAAGAGCTTTCCAGAAGTGACACCAAAAGCACACTTTTGAGGATTTAGTCTGAGACTAAATTTTTCCATTTTGTCTTGTATCTTGCTCAAGTCATTTAGATGTTCAGCTCTAATCATAGATTTTGCTAAAGTATCATCAACATAATCCTCCATAGTTTGGTGCATCATGTCATGAAAAATAGATGTTATAGCTCTCTGATATGTAGCACCAGCATTCTTAAGCCCAAATGGCATGACATTCTAACAGAAGGTACCCCATGCACATGTAAAAGAAGTTTTCTCTTGATCCTCTCAAGAAATTTTGATTTGATTATATCTAGAAAAACCATCCATTAAAGAATACATCTCAAATCCCACAGTCATGTCCACTATCATATCAATGTTAGGTAGTGGAAAATTATCCTTGGGGCATGCTTTGTTTACATCTCTAAAATTTGTGCATACTCATATTGAGTTGTCTAGTTTTGAAATAGGCACAATATTAGAGATCCATTCAGTATAGTCAATAACACGGATGAATTCGGCTTTTAGCAGCTTCTCTAATTCATCTTTTACCAAGAGTGCAACATGTGGATGCATCTTTCTCAATTTTTTCTTAACAAGTTTGACATTTGGAGCTATAGATAAATGATGCATTATAAGATTAGGATCCAACCCTGGCATATCTGAATATTTCCATGCAAAGTTGATCTTCTTTTCTATTAGGAATGTTGTAAATTATTTCTTTTCTTCTTCTGATAAGGATTGTGCTACATGAATCAACTATGGTTCTTTTGTTGTTCCCAAGTTGATGGATTGAGTGGGCTCAATTAGAACTAGAGATTTGTCCTGTAAATGACTCGGAAGGAAATCAAATATCCCATCCTTAGGCACCTCAAAGAGGTTTTCACCTCCGGATACATCTTTTATTTTTACTTTTGTAGGTTCTGAGACTGCCACAAAGTGGTTTTCACCCTCAAAACTCCTTTTCTTTTTATTCTTATTCTTAGTTTTCTGACTAAGATACTTGATGTCTGACTCCATCATGCTGACACTTGGTTCACTGATGGAAGTCCTCATAGGCTCAACTACATTGAGGTAGCAAGAAAGTGCATAGTCATTGGGAAAGGTATAAATACCTTGTCTCAGATTCGTAGAGGTTTGGTCAAGAAGGTTAGGATGTTGGATAGTCAAAGTGGTGAAAGATTGGGAAAGAGTGTTTACGAATATGGATCTATCATCATTGGTCCTAACCCAATGCTCAAGTTCAAAGGTGATATTACAACTTAAGATGTTCAATTTGTGAATAGGCTCAATGTCATTATGGAGGTCCACTTCAGCCATTGATGGCTTAGACTTGATAAGTTCATCATTTTGCTCTAGACTTACGTTGGATTTAGGTGCATATTGGTGAATAACATCAACATGTTTCTCTGTAATAAGCTCATCTTCTTATAGAATGGCTCCCCATTCATAGTCATTAGATTCTTCATCTATGCCTCTAGGAAATCTAAGAACATGAGTAAAGTCAGGGTGAATACCCCAAGAAGGGTTACCCTTAGATTCTGATTTGAATTCATACTCATGGGAATCTATCTCAGAATAACTACCACCTTCCTCTTTGTCTATTTGATTGCCTTTGAGATTAGCTGGTTCTTGTGGTGCAACTATCTCTTGCTCTATAGTAGGTTCTTGTGTTTCTACTACATTAATTCTTTTTATTGGATCATATTCAGCTTCAAGGAGGTCTTTTATTTCTTTAGGAAAATGCTCATAAGGAATAAGATCTTTAGTGGTGTCTGAATCATCACTATCAGATTGTTCTATTGTTTCTCCCTTTAGTTGATTTTTTGTGATGGCTCAATCTACTCTAAGACATGTGGGGAGTTCTTTCTAAGATAAAAAGGCCTCTTCTTATATCCTAGACCTGTTGTATTCTTGTTTTCTTAGCCACGATGGTCAAGAGGTGACAAAAGACCTCTACCCTGTAGTCCTAGGGTTCCTTTTCCTTTATATCCCATTTTTGTGATCAGTTTATCTCCTGGGCCATATGACTTACAAGGGATATTCGGTATCTTAGCATCACATTTTTGAACAACTTGAGATTTAGATTCATCTTTGTATAGCCATGTGAGCACAACTTCATCTTCTTCAAACTCTTATTTAGATACTTGTTCTACAACAAAATTTCCTTTATATGCCTCAAGAGGTTCTTTAGACTCAATTTTAGACTATTTTAGAGTTTGTCCATAAGACTTAGGCAAGATAGGGAGAGATGTCAAAGATAAGACTAGCTCTATAGTATATTCTCCCATACCATTTTCTTGGATTTTAACCTCTTTAGAAATGTCTTCCATCTTGGATGTTGAAGCAATGTCTAGCTGCTTAGTGGAAGATTCTCTATTATTAGGAACAAGTTTATCAACACTCTCATTCAATGTATTGCAAGTTGTATATAGATCAGCTGGAATTGTCACCTCTACTCCTTCATAAGGAAATTTCAAACACTAATGGTATGTAGATGGAATAGCTTTCATTTCATGTATCTAGGGTCTCCCTAGAAGGATATTGTAAGCCAAAGGTAGATCAAGAACTTGACATATAGTATTTCTGATGACAGGACCTATTCTGATAGGTAAGATAATTGTTCCTTTGGAAGATCTTTCTTGCTCATCATATGCTTTGATAGTTATCTTCTTTCTAGGATGAATGGCCATTTCTAAGAATCCCAATTGCGTAATCAAGCTAAAAGAACAAATGTTTAGACCAACGCCCCCATCTATCAACACACGTTTGACATGACAGTTTTGGATTAAGACTTCAATATGCAAGGGCTGGTTATGCAGATGACGCAAGGAGTTATCATCTTCCTTTGAAAAGGAAATATACTATGGAGACGTAAGATGACCAACCATAGTCTGGAATCTATCTAAATCAAGGTTATTAGGAACATTGGATCCGAGCAGAGCATTGTCTAGAATGGCTCTATGAGTTGGAGATATCCAAAGCAACTCAAACATGGAGTTTTTTGCATTTGTATGCTAGAGTTGTTGGACAATACTGTATGATGTAGGCATTGTGTCTTTAGAATTTGAATATTTAGATGTAGCCTTCTATTTAGAAGAAAATGAAAGATTGAAAGGCATCTTAGGGACATTGGATGAATCTAGGAGTTGTCCTTGCAGATGCGCCTGAGCTTGTGATCGAGTAACTATGTTAGCTGATTGATTTTCTCTATCTCTTCTCACAATTGTGATGACATTGCAACATTCAGATAGACATGATTCAACCATATTGATAACAACATTGTTTCCATAGTAGGTATAATTGACTTTAGCACCCATATTAGGCCGAGAAGAAGAATCTTCTTTACCATGTTTCAGAAATGGTTCTGTGAATGCTTTATGATCATTATTGCTTTTATGATTATCAATTGTGATTTCTTTAATATCAATTTTGTCTTGTATGATGTGCTTCAAGTGAACATATTTATTAGTCTTATGACCTTTATTGTGATGGAATTCATAGAAATCATTCTCTCCACCATTTTGGTTTAGGTTTAGGATGAAAGACTTTTATCTCAGGCAAGTAGATGATTTTGTTGGCCAATAGATTTTTCATGGCAGATTCCAAGGATTCTCCAAGAGGAGTGAATTTATGATTAGGATCAGTATCCCAAGGTCTATAATCAGATGAATTTTTGTTATATTTAGATGTTCTAGCTTCAGAAGATTTCATGGCTTGGGTACCAATAGTGAGATTGAAAGTAGGTGCCTTGGATGGGGCATGAATATTATCAGCAATGCCATCTATGACAATGCCTTTATTCTTGTTCCAGTTTTTGTTCTTGTCCTTAGAACTAGATCCAGATTCATACTTGTCCTTTTGAAGTGTGATGTCTCCTTTTTTCACAAGTACTTTCTCAATTTTGATCGCATTATCTACCATCTTATCGAAGGATGTATGATTTTGCCTTTGTAAAGGGTAGTTGATTTCTGGAACAAGATTGTTGATGAAGATTTCCAGCTTCTCAGTTTCTGGAATGGGTCTAGCATATAGAGAAAATTTCTTCCTCCATCTCTTGAGAAATGTCAGAAATGGTTCACCTAGATATTGTTTCAGATTGTAGATGTCGATCATGGTGACCAGATGTTGAATATTGTAGGAATATTGTTGATAGAATAGTTTGATTAACTCCTCAAAAGTTTTGATAGTTGGAGGCATTCTAGAGAACCAATGAATGGCTGACCCTCCCAAAGATTGATGGAAAAGATGCATTAAGTAAGTTGGTTCATGCATAAAATCCATGGATTGAGTACAAAATTCTCTGACATGATCTTGAGGATCAGAGTTTCCATCAGAATTATCATATTTAGGCATTTCCACTCTTTTAGGGAATGGTGGCATATACAAGTCTTTATGAAATGGAAAAGGGCATACGACCTCCATGGAGAAATCTTTAGGTTCCTTTTCTTTTTCAAGTTTTTTAAGTTTGACTTGCATGACATGCATCTGTTTCATCATAGCTGTGATAGGGGTTTTTTCCTCATGTGTAATGATATATTCAACATTAAAATTTGGAGGAAGTTTAGCTCCTTGATGAGCTAACTCTAGAAATTATGCCTCTCTATCTTCTTTCAAGAAATGCCTCATCATTTTCTTGAAGTCATCATCATTTTGTTATTTAGCAATTTCAGGAGGTGTAGGTTCTTGATCCACACCATGTTGAGAATGAGGTCCTTGAGACCCATGTTGTTTCCCTCCATGAGACATGTTAGGAGTTTTAGGACTCCCTGGGATAGATTTAGGAGGAGTTTGCTGATTAACTCCGTGAATTGATGGAGGGGGTATGTAACCAGTTTTCAATCGAAAGTTGCCAAGACCATCATCTTCGTAAAGACCAGAATTGTAGAGTTGTTCAAGAGTTGGACCCTTGTGAGTAGTCAAAGGTATAGTGTTGAGTGCTTTTCAAGATTTATTGTGTGAGGAAGCTCTAGTTTCCACCATTAACCTTGGGTGAAGCAAAAAAGAAAGATGAAGACAACTGGAGAAAGATCTGATTCAAAAAGATCAAATGACACAACCTTGTCAAGATTGAAGTGCTTAAAGATTAGATTAGATGTAAGTGAAGGATACTACACCATAGTAGTGTGGGTAGACACCCAACAGATGGCAGGCATGAGCTCACAACACTAAGTCGTTTAGTAAAAAGATTGAATTTAAAGATAGTTTTGACAAGGTTTTGACACAAGATGAAAAAGACTCAAATTGATAAATCAGAAGGCTAAATCAGACTCAAGAGATCACTTTAGGAAAATGAATGGATTCATTATAGTTTTTCTCTATTTCTGACATAATGATTTGTTTGACAAATTCCAGGATTCGTTTCTCAACTCTAGACATGCAGTTTCAGACAGTGTGCAATAGGAAAATAGGCATGCGGACCCCAGACAAAAATCAGATTTGATGGAAAGTTGACCAACTGATAGTAATAAGCTCTCTATTTTGAAAATTTTAGGACAGGTTTGTGCGAGAGAATGCTGTTTCACGTGAGGAAGTACCAGGTTGCGCGTGAGAATGTGCTGTCTCGCGCGAAGGAATTCTTAGAAAGTGAAATCTCCCGTGATAAAAGGACATAGTTTGATAATTTTTGCATAGTTTTTGAGGCACATATTTCAAGACATAAAATTTGAGACATAACGCTAGCTGTTCTCTAATAGAATATTTAGTTCTCACTCCAGAAAAGGATTTTTGCTCAGATTTTGCAATTTTTCAATGTTTTAGTACTAGATTGTTATACAAATTTTGACGATCCATGTAACAGTTCATTTCAAGTAACCAATAAGATATCAAGCACGCAAAACAGTAAGCAAGGGAAGCAAGCAATCATCTGAAAACAATGAACAAGGGCAAAAGCAACCTTGCACATGAACAAGCAATAGTGACTTATTGTGCTAATCCCTAGAAATACTACTTGTGTATGTTCCAATTTTTTTTTCAATAACGCACATATTCCTAAAAAATGAAAAATTTGGCCTCACTAGGGTTTGTAGTAATGGCCTGACTCTGAAAATTTTGTGATCTCAAGAGGGTGAACTCCAATCTAGGCGCACTGGTGTTTTGACACAGTATGAGAAATTAATCAATCAGGAGCTTCTAGGGAGATCTAACAGCCCAACAAGAGACCACACCTATGAAGATTTCCTCCACAAGGACATTTATATAGCGGCTACTGCTACCATGGTGAAAATGGCTATTACCACTTGAGGTTCCATCCATGTGGTTGACCCAATTAAGGGAATGTCCACTACGGTTAACCCTCTCTAAACGTGACTCATAAAAGATACCACATGGGGACTGGTTCTAGATTCAAGGATCTGAGTTTTTGATTCTACCCAAAAAGGGAGTAGAGCATAGTCCTCTAGCATTTTCACTTTTAACCAAAACAAAGTAGACAGATTAATTTGACACGCTAAGACCAAGATTATCTCACAAAGATCTATGATGTCAACCGCTTATGATATATCAACCTCTTCAGAGAGAGAATGTATCAATCAAAAGTTGAAGATGCGCAAATCTAGTAGAACGTGAGACGCTCTAAGTAACCTTCCCTACCTACAAGGGGATCCTTCATCAAGAGGAGTTTTGCATGAATAAACAAGTGAAAGAAACTCAATCTCTCAAGATCATCCACAAATAGTGTTCATAGGGCCTATTTACTATGTGTAACAAATATGCAGAAAGCAAATCTATGTTCGTTTTATAGCCCAAAATGAAGTATGTGATAGGAAAGCAAGAAAAGTCACACAAGCTTGACACGTGAGAGTTTATTTTAATCCAAATTGAAATATTATCAGCTTGAGAAGAATACCTTAGGTCCAATGCTTTGCAATCCAGAATTTAGCACACATATGGAAGTATAAAATCAAGACAAATCAACAACAAATAGTAAGCGTTAAGAAATTAATAATCTGAAAGTACAAATTTGCAAATTCTGTGTCTCTGAAGCAAAATCTTGTGTGAAGAAAGATGAAGTCTCATGTGAGGAAGTGCTGAAACAAGTAAAACTTCATGTGGTGCAATGAAAAATCTCACGAGAGAATTCCTATAGAGATGTACAGAAGTACATACAAAAAATTAAAAATTGTAGTTTTGATAGAAAAAGTGCTAAATTTTTTTTTCCTTTTTTGCAAGCAAAAAAAGAAACAAAAAATAATGTCCAGTAGAGAATACCAAATCTTAAAAAAAAACTTGAAACCCTTAACCTCAAAAACTGCTTCAAAAACACTAGAACAGGCAGCAACAGGGGAGTTTTGATAGAGAAATGATAGAAGATTGATAGAATAGAAGGGAAACCCATTTTAGGGCCCCACGGTGGGCACCAAAAATACGTGTGTGAATTTTGTACCTAGCTGTAGACACAACACTTCAATAAAACATTAGAGGTTAGCAAAAATCAAAATCTTGCAAATAATTGAAACTATGCTAACCAGATGATTTACTGCCTTCTAGTAGGTGCGAGTATGATGTTCTCAGATTGAAATCAAGATCAGTGACAATGCAACACCTAAACAAAGGATTTGAATGCAAAATATGAAAGTTATATGAATGCAGATTAATCTAGATTTTTGTATTTTCTATGCAATTAGGATGAAAAACTGTATGATTCTAAGCTAGATGAATGAAATTGAGATTGAATGCAGATTTAATCTAAGAATTATATGAAGATGAATATGAAAACTATGATATGAAACTATGAATGCTCAAAACAATAAATGAAAATCTCACAATAGCCTTGATTTGCAAAAGATTGATTCTTCAATCACAAATTCTCCAGAGTGAGGATGCAATTTTGAGGTCCCTCTTGTGAAGAGCTGAGCCTTGTTTTTATAGAAATCTAGGGCTTTGAGGATGTAGGAGAAAAACCATAATTCACTCTTGATAAACTTAGGTTGATTTTTGAGTTATCAAAAATCAGAGATAATTAACTCACAAAAATCATGCAAAAGCAGTGTATAACTAAAAATAGAGTTTTAGATAAAATTTTAACTCATCATCAGATGTTGAGTTTCAATTTTAAAATTGATTGTTAATTTCTAGTTGACTGCTTTTCTAATTGTGCATGATTTATTTATAAATTAATTTAATAAATAAAGTGATTTATTCTCAACTTAACTGATTTTTGAAATAAAACAATTGATCTATGGGTTAATCAATTATTAAATCAAACTTTATTCTAAAACTGTATTATTAAAAATTGACAACTGAATTTAATTAATTAAATATAAATTTAATCAATTAGTCATGAGATTTTAGATTTATTGTCAAAATTAAATAATACAATTTAAGAACAATTTAATTAAATCCAATCAATTAATTAAGTGGCAGTATTAAATCTAATTAATTAAATATTTAGAATATTCAATCAATTAAATAGTATTTATCGCCAAATAATTATGAAATTAAAGATAATTAGGATAAATAGGAATATTGGTAGGAATATTCCCCGGTGTATAATTAAGGATAAAATCAATTAGAATTTGATAATGTGTAGATATGCCTTAGGTTAGGACTTTGATGTCGATTTCGTTTGAATTTGAAGATGTAGGAGGTTAATGAACCTATAGCCCATTTTTGGGGTATTATAGAACCTAGCTGGCCCTTCCATGGACCTCAAAATTGAGGATTTCAAAGGCAAAGAGCTTGACCCTATCATAAAGGAGTCTTGTAACAAATTCTTATCTGATGACAATTTTGTTAAGTACAGGGATTTTGTTCAGTTTTCTTAGAGAATGAACATCTCCAATATTGAAAGAAGATGTGAAAAGAGACATGCATAGTGGCCTGATAGAGAGGAATTTGTCATCAAAAAGGAAATAAAGAAAGAGAAGTTTGAAGAATTTATTAGAATCACCTCCGAGGAGGGTAGGAAGATGATAATGAATGCAGGGGTTTTACTTTTACCAGAATGGGACATTGTTGATGTAGTGGTTTTTTGATGCTATGAGGAAAAAGACTAAATCTACATATAATACAGAAGAGGAGGCTAGAGGAGCATCAAAAGGAGTTGTTTTTAGTGATGACCATGCTTCTCTTGTAATGTGGTCATTACAAAAACAAGATAAGACCAAAAAGGGTGAGGGATCTAATACAAATATAATAGGTGTCTTAATGGCCAGAAGAGTAAATGAGACTTCAGTAGTGGAGGCAACTGGTATAATTGTTTAGGTAGAAAATTTTTCTAAGGCCACAACACTAAAATAAAAATAGATTACATAGGATCTTAGTCTCAAATATGAAAAGATTATGGAAGCTTATGATGATGAAAAGAAAAGAAAAAATGAATTTATGGGAAGACTTGCCAAGCTTGAAAATAAATGAGCTTTGCATATGGAAAAAAGTGAGTCTTCTACAAGGCTAATTATATCATCCCCTGCACCACCACCTAGTTCAATCCCTATCATTGATTTCCGCCCATCTCCTATGGCTCCTGAAGCTCAATTTGGAGAAGAATTGTAAGATGAGAGGGCTAGACTCAAGGCCTTAGAAGTAGAGGTTGTGAAAAGATATGAAGAAAATATTAGTGGTGTAATTCTACATCTACTTAATTCTGCTAATACAAGATTTATTTATTATTGGGTTTCAGAGCTTTTAGATATTTTAAATTATTTTAGAGAGGACAAGGCTAATTTAGAGCAGATCTTGAATAAATGGATTGGCTGGGAAACAAGAGGGAAGTAATATATTTAGTGGCCAAGGAAAAAATAAGGACAAACATAATAATTGAATAGAATTATGATCACACTGCAAGTCTATTAGAATTTTCCATTTCTAGGGAGTCTGTGCATAGAGAGTCAAGATCTGTCCTTTTTGAATATTCTAATAATTTTTTAAATTTCTTCCCTTGTATTTTCTAAGATTTAAAAGTGCTTAAAGCCAACGAGGAGTGGGTGGAGGATTTGGATGTCAGCCTTACTTTAAGAATCAATACTGTTATAATTAATGATGACAATTATTTGTTTGGAAGGGCTATTAAAGAAATCGTAACTGGAAGGTTCTATTTTGATTCTTTTGGAGAAAGGATCAAATAGTTGAAGGCCAAATGGAAACACTTGATTGAAAGAGAACATAAAGTTTTTTAGTTTGTGTGGCCTAATGATACTGTGTTCAATGAGTGGGCATCAAAGTTCATCCAAGAGTGACAGGTGTCCAGATGGTGCCAATTCTTGATGATAAAGACAAAGATAAAGCTCCTTTTTCATTGGCTTCTTTGTTTTCTATTGGAGTTAAAGTTTTGATGTTGACATATTTGTCATATAGTAACAAACTTTGTTGTATCATATTACAATGTGATACATATTAATTTCTTATTTCTGAAGCTTGTCGCAAGTTTCTATAAAGGGATTTCCAAGATTGGGAAGAGGGGTCCAAAATTCTTTGGTAATAGCACATTTGTGTCATAGATAGTTGGTCCATATGATGTACAATTTTAGAATGTTTCATGTTTGTATCTGAGATTAATATTTAATCAAGAAAGCTAATAGTTCTTGCTTTGAGTTATTTTATCAAAGTTATTGGAGACAACACCGTGAATGTATTTTCCTCAAGGAGATTAATACAAAAGAATTACAAGGATATTTGTATATAAAATCTTGTCTCCTCTTATTATGTTTATTTATTTATTTTATGAATATTTGAGAAAGTCTTAAATTTCATTACAACTCTTTTAAGTTGTATATCTTATGATTGTTGCTATTGGTTCAAGGAACTGAGTAAATGCCCTTATGATTTGATAAGATCACTAAAATACAATAAAGAATATTATAAGCATGAGGTTTTATGATTAACAATTGATACATTTATTTATAAAGTGAATAAATAGATCATAATTTTCATTGTGGTTCTATGACTATGATAATAACAAGGGATAAGGCACTGATCAGTTTTTAAGTAGTTAAGCAAATGTTTTTATGTTTCTCATGGTTGAAAATAAACATCAAAATTCAACTCAATTGTTACTTAGAATAAAAGGGTTTTAGGGATGGTCTTCACTTAATACTGTGATCTAATAGATGAATTGTTGGATTCTTTCAAATCTATTTAGTATCATTTAGTGACTAGATCTTCTTAAAGGGATTGTAAATGAGCAATCATGAAGGAAATTGTCCAATCCCAAGTGTACCCACTTTGGTTCTATAGAGCCAGAAGTGTAGAAGGAATTGTTGCATTATTAGTTGGCCCAAGGTCAAATAAAATATGCTAAATATGGGAAATAGATGACCCCTAGGTGTACTGTATTTGTTGTCTCTTAGTTATTTAAAACCTGTTAAATGAGTAGCCAACAAAATGACGACTGTACTAGGGACTATACTGTGGGAATGTCCATAGGTTTTGCAGTACATGTCAGATTAGTGTATGTTAGATTAGTCAAAATGTTTTCTCATAAGGTCATATTATTCATATGTGTTTTTATTTATTTGGGACTCCGTGTTTTTCCTGTAATGTTTGAATTTTATTTAGATTCTCAAGGTTTATCTATTGAAAGTTCCCATTTCCCATATAACATGGGTGATGAATCAAAGGGTTAGAACTAGTGTGTATTAAAAAATTACAAACCATGGATAAAAGAAAAAAACATGAAGGATTTTATCAAGAAACACCCAGAAATAAACTTGGAGGAGTTACCACGGTCAGGGAAGAAGAAATGGCTAAGGAAAGGTGGTGAATCTACTAGTGCACATGTGAGGGAACATAATAGTGAAGAAGATAGGGTGTTACACACATATGCTAATGAAAAATAAATCTTCATACAAAATTTCTAATTCTGACAGTGGTATTTCTGGAGATAATTTCAACAATACTCCAAAGGTATCATATCAAGAATACATTATACCTCTTGTAGAAAAAGATGTAAATTAGGCGAGGAATATAAGCCATATATTAGGTACACATCAAGATGAAATTATCTCTAATATGCAACCTGTGGAACCAAGACATGCCCATTTCCCTTATAAAAATATCACAAATATGGATATATCATCAAGCTCTAATGATATTATGATTAACCCAACCGATTTAGGTGTGTTAAGGTTACAACTAGTAGAGAAAGATTCCATATACACATGTTTGCAAAAGGAGAGAGAGGCAGAGACCATAAATGCTTTGATGGAAAGAAAGCCTTTTCTCAAAAATATTGATGAGTTAAAGGAGAGGAATGGAATATTTTATTATGCTCCTAGAGCTTTACAACCAGACCTTTTTGGTGACCTTGCTGCCTTAAAAAGTGAGAAAGAATGTCTGTTAAAGGGACATAAATTTGAAAATGAGGGTCCTCTGATTAGGCAGGTGCAAATTTATGTGACTCTACCTTAGGAAAAGGAAGAAAATAAGTTTACTAAGCCTACTATTGTTGACAACAACAAGGGTAAGAAGAAGGTAGTTGGAATCAAGATAAATGAACTTGTAATGAAACCAAAGATTCTTGTGCCTGTGTCAAATTTTGATATAGAAATGGAAAAAGAAGAAAAGAATGAGATGAATTAGCAAGGAAGTTATAGAAGGTTGAAGTTAAAGCATCTATTACAGAGACAACAAAGAAGATACAATTCCTTAAGTCTTCATCTATAGATACTTCTGTGCTATCTACAAATGAAATATGTATGCCATCTTGAACCACTCCCACTACCTTACTTGGTAAATTTGATGTCCTTAATGCCTTTCTTCTTCATCTACCAAGGTAAATGTTAAGTCTAAGCAATCATTAAATGTGCATATGGGTGGGGGTATGAAATCTAGTGCTGGTCCTAGTGGAAAAATTGGACTAAGTTTCCAAAAAAGACCTATACAATTAGAAGGGTATAGGAAAATTGGTTTTGATGGGATACCGAGTTATCCTAATATTATCCCAACTGAGTTAAGAGATAAGGAAAATAAGTTTTCTAGAAATAATGCTATCAGTTGTGAAGAACACCTCAGGTTGTTTATTGATATGTTGAATGATTATGAGGTACAAAATGAAGATGTAGATATGAAGTTGTTTGTTCAATCCTTAGTTAAAGATGCCAGGGATTGGTTCAAAGGACTCCCAGATCATAGTATTGATTCATGGGATACATTTGAGAAATGTTTTAAGGAGTAGTATGGTGATAGGCCAAATGCTAGTTTCATGTTGAATGAATTTAATAATATAAGAAAAAATCAAAATGAGTCTACAACTGAATTTAATATGAGATTCCAGAAATATATGCACAAATTATTCCAAGTTATTAGGTTAGATGATAATTTTTGTCTAACTACATATTTTAATGCCTTTGATGGAAATATTGGATATATTTTAAGAGATAAAAAATAAGGAATTTGAGGGATACCTTTAGAATTCCTGTTAATATAGAAAATAAAATGAAAATATTTGGCAAATTGGGAGGAAAAAGAGATGATCCTAAATTGTTTGGAAGTAGGGGAAATAAGGATAGTTAAATAATTGTGGGAAATAAAAGGAAAGAGGAGGATAAGTTGGATAAGGTTTTGAATGAACTTAAAGAATTGAAGCCATCAAGAAATGACAAGGGTTCTACTATAGAGAAGCCACAGCTCAATAACCAATTCAATAGGCAAAATAGATTGCATAATTTTCCTTATAATATCCAGTGGAAGGATGGTAAGCCCGTTGTCCCTCTTGCAAAGGGTAATAGTGATAAATATATCCCTAACCCATTACAGAAAGCCTCTATAAATATGGCAAAAGATATAGCTTGGTGTATGGCTTACCAATCTCCCCATTCTTTAGAGTATTGTGTAATTGCACAATCCGCATCTGCTTACCAAGATGAGGATCTCAAAAAATTTGACCAAGAAGAAAATAATGATGACATTGGGTGTAATCTTGTTGATTCATATATTGGACATGAAGATGCTTCAAATTATGATGAAGAGACCAATGTTTGTTTGAAAAGAAAAAAATAAGGCATTGTTCCATCAACAAGCTTTCTCTGATGAAGAAAATATTGATGACAAAGCATGTAACATGGCATCTGCCCCAAAGGGGGTGAACTTGAGAAGAACCTCAGAGAATAAAATTTCTAGGATTACCGTAGAAATGGTTGCACAAGTGAAAACTAGGGGCATGCCATCAAATGATAATACTAGTAAAGTTGCTAGTATATTCATTAAAAGTACAAGTCCCAAGGATCCCATTGGAAGTAAACCAAAGCATGATTGCATTGTAAAGGTCAAGAATGTCAAAGGTAAGAAATGCAAGCCAAAAAAGGTTGATGTTGCTAAGATGTCTGTAGTACAAAATAATGATAAGCGAAAGAAGGTTGAGAAGCTGGTTAGCCCAGTGGCTAAGATTGAAAAATCAAAAGTTTTGATTACAGTTGATACATCTAAGAAGCATAAAGATTTTAAAGGTATGCAAATTAAATTTCCTTCTTCTACCCCTATTGATATGTTGTGAGTGTTATCTCAAATCATAGTCAAGGTTCCTTTGTTAGAGTTGTTAAGAATTCTTGAACACAAGGATAAAGCTATGGCATGGGTTGATAATGTTAAGGATAGCACTAGTCTTGATTGAAACACAAGTGAGCCTCCAAGGGAGACAAATAAAATAGTGGAAGTTCAAGGAGTGGTATCTCAAATACCACCTATGTATCTTGATAGTTCCATAAATGCTTTCCTTGAAAATATTGATCCATTCTTTTTGAGTATTGTATTAAATGGAAAAATAATAAAAAATTGCATGATAGATTCTAGAGCATCTAACACTATTATGCCATTTAAAATCATGGAGAGAATGGGTTTGAAGTTTGACACTATTCAAGGTAGGTGTTGTGCAATGGATTAAAGAGAAGTACTAGTCATTGCTACTATTAATGCATTACCTTATAAGCTTGCAACTTACCCTGATAAAAAATTAACTATGAGTGTCTTAGTTGTAGATATACCACCCCATTATGGAATGTCACTGTCTAGGAAGTGGAGTGCTGCTATGGGGGGACATCTATAATGTGATTTTTATTATGCCATTTTAAAAATTGATGATAAGTCTTTCAAGATTGAGAGGGAGCCTAGAGTTACTCATATGATAGAACAAGACATTGATAATGAGACCACTTTCTTTGTAGATACTGATATTAATGCTTTTAGGGCTGAAATTATTGTACTCGAGAAGGAATCTATTTTTCCTCCTATCGTTGTAGAGGTTAATGCAAAGTCAGAGAAAGGTGATTTATGGATAATGTATTTTGATGGTGCAAATTATAAAGATGGTCTAGGAGCAGGTATTTTGCTTATTTCTCTTGATGGGAACACTTATAAATTTTCTTTCACACTAAGTTTCCCTTTCAATAATAACATAGGAGAATATGAAGCATTATTGATAGGGTTAAAGTTGTCTCACAAACATGGAATCAAATTATTGAATGCGGTTGGTGATATCTCAAATAAGATCAGTTTATGCTTCCAAAAATGAGAGATTAAAATAATATAGGAATTCTATTTGGGATATGATTGAAAACTTTTATGCATTTAATATTGTTTGGTAGGATAGAAGTAATAATAAAATGGCTGACTTGTTGGCCAATATTGCTATCAATCTAAGTGATGCAACTTTTTTAGGAGTTTCTAGATTAGTTGAGGTCCAAACTAGATCTGGTGTACCAGATAATATTGAAAAATGGCAAAATTTTTAAGATGACCATGATATTTTGAGATTTATAAATTGTGAAGATCAATATTATGGCTAGGAGCTTGATTGTGCAACTTTGGTAGAAAATATTGATGGGAAGGACACTATCTTTGGAAATGAAGTCATTCAGCTTAAGATAAACAAGGTTTGTCAAGGACTAGTTATTTTGGAAACTATCTTTGATAGTCATGATAGAGCTCAGATGGACACAAAAAAGAGAGACCAAATTGACGTGGAATAAATCAACCTTGGAGTAGAAGGAGCACTTAAGAAGGTGTATATTGGAAAAGAGATGTCTCCAAAGGTAAGGAGATCTATATTGAATTATTAAGAAAATATAGACATGTTTTTGCATAGTTCTATTATGACTTGAATGTTTATAGAGAATATCTTTTTCAACATGACATACCTTTAAAAATGGATTCTAATCCTTTTAGGAAAAAATAAAGGCCAATCAATCCCACCTTGGAACCTAAGATGAAAGAAGAATTGATGAAGCTAAGAGATGCTAGAATTATAAAACCTATAAGGCATTCTTCTTGGGTATCCAAATTAGTATCTGTCAGGAAGAAGAATGGATATATCAGGTTGTGTGTGGATTTCAGAAATTTAAATATTTCTTCTCTGAAAGACAATTATTTTTTTCCTAATATGGAGGCCATGTTACAAAGGGTGAATAAATCTAATTTGATGTCCATGATGGATGGGTTTTTGGGTTACAATCAAGTGGTATTAAAAGAGAAAGAACAATTCAAAACTACTTTCAGAATACCTTGGGGCACATATGTGTATGTTAGGATGTCGTTTGGTTTAACAAATGTTGGTGCTACTTTTTAGAGGGTGATGGATGTTGCATTTTCTAATTTCATTAGTGATTTTCTTATGGTATATCAAGACGATTTGACTACATATTCCAAGGAGGAAGATCATTGCTTCCAACTAGAAGAGGTATTTGTAAGGGCCCTAGATTATGGCATGTCTTTGAACCCAAGGAAATGTGCATTTGGTATAATTGAAGGAAAACTATTGGGGCATTTAGTTGGGAAGAAAGGTGTGAGAATTGATCCTGAGATGGTAGCTTCTATTGACAAGATTCAGAGGCCAAAAAATGTGAAAGGTATTCAATATTTTTGTGGCTAAGTAAATTTCTTGAGAAGGTTTGTTGCAAATTTTGCTGAAATCAATAGACCTATTTCAAAGATGTTGAAGAAAGGATCTGAAATTAAGTGGGATGGTGAACCTGATGATGCATTTAAAAACACCAAGAAAGCTATTAAAGATGCACTTGTACTCAAGGCACCAGATTACACTATGCCCATGCATATTTTTTCTTTTGCCTCTTTCCACACGGTTGTTGCAGTATTGTTGTAGAAAAATATTGAAGGTTTTGAACAATCCATCGCATTTTTTAGTAAGTCATTATAGGCTACTGAATTGAAATATGATATAAATGCAAAAAAACATATACACTTGTGGTGGATGTTAAAGCTTTTAGATGTTATCTTATGGGAGCATCAATGATTTCTTTTGTGCCAAGTGTTGCAGTCAAAGATATTTTCTCACAACAAGATGTATTTGGAAGAAGATGCAAATGGATAAACAAGATCTAGGAATTTAATATTGACATTCAAATTACCAAGTTGGTAAGAGGTCAGGGATTAGAAAAGTTGATGGCCCAATCTAATTTATATGCTAATCAGATTAATCAAATGGAAATTGATTATACTTATGATATGGATGGATGTGTTTGGTATTAGGATGTCATATACTATTTGAAGAATATGAAATGCCTGTAAGATTTGATGAAAAACAAATCTATTAAGCCCAATAAACTAGCATGCAAAAACCTTTCACAAGGAAGAAATCTATAGGAAACAAAAAAGGGTTTTTCTTTAACAATATAAAAGTTTATTATCAGCTAAAAGAATGAAAACAAATATACAATGGATCAAACCTTATAGAAGGAGATCATAAAACCTAATAGGAAACCCTAATAGGTAAATAGGTATTTAATAATTAGATTTAATTATTAAATAACTAATGCAAGTGCATAAAGTGAAATCTTAAGAGGTAGTAAAAGTAATTTAATTAATGTAATTAAATTAATTCTTTACTCTAACACCCCCCTTAAGATGAGCAACAATGCAGCTACAAACAATACAAGAAAGAAGAAAAGGAACTTGGTGCAGGAGCACCCTTCTAAGGGCTCCCACCATCTAGTTTTGTTGTGTTGAACTTCTTTGATGAAGCATGTGAATAAAAATAAGAGCTTGGCTCAGTGTGTTGGTCTCGGCCTAGGCTAGGTCTTTAGTTGGTCTTTTCTTGTAAGTGGGACAATGATGCAGGCAATGTTGACAACATGAGATCATTGATTTGCTAAGAGTTTAGAAATCTAGGGATAGGTGTTTGGTTATGGTTTGAGAACATGTGTGATTTGCAAAGACCTCAAATTGGTCATTTGGTGGTGTAAGAGAAAAGATGCTCAAGCAACAAAAAGTTGCTAAAAAGTTGCTAGCAACTTTTACTTTGAAGTGTCTAATCCTTGCAAAGTGGCTTAATGACCTAAAAAAAACACTCATCCTAAGGAAGTGATTATTTATGACCTAAAAAACCCTAATTTGTGGGTTGGATATTAGTTGTACTATTCTGTATGGGAAAAACCAGTCTGAACATAGTTTTTTGTGGAACAGTCACTGTTAATGGACTAATTTCATGTGAATAGAGTGCAGTTTGTGTGAAAGTTTGTAGGGGATACTATTTATAGTGTTTTTTCTTTCATATGTGTGCATTAGCTTAGATTCTTTTCAAGTTTTGTGTTCATTTTGTTCAATTTTTCTATTTGCTAGTGCTCTGCCAGTTTTGGAGAGACATGAATGTTTAGGGCTGTAACTCTAGATTCCATCATGGCCACACCATGGAACTTGGGATTCTAAGAGTATAGACCCTAACTTGTGTGAATATGCTTGCAGGGCCCTGGAAAGAGTGTGCACCTAATTTTTTGACCTTTCCCTAGGCAAGCTAAGGCATAGCCCGGTTAGGAGTGGTCAGCAGTGCAAGAGCTCTAGCAGACAGTGGGAAGAGTTTCAAGGAACACCCTTTGGAGGGAGTCAAGGGACATAGGAGAAGGAAATGTGGTGTGAATGAGAGACCTTGAGGAATTTAGGAAAGGTCTTGAAGGAAGCAGACAGATTAGTGACTTTGTGAAATCCTACAAACCCTTAAAACCCTCAATGTTGGCACATGCATTGTACAAACTAATGGAGACCTAAGACCCCAAGAATCCTTGAGGATTGGGAAAATGAATGAGGGTTACTTAAGAACCCTAGCCCTAGTTCTATGAGAAAAAGTTGTCTAAAAGCCTATAAACCCAGAGGGAGGGCTAATTAGGCCTCTTCCTTGTAGCCCTATTTTGGGAAGGAAGTGTCAAAGCGATGGATGACCCAACCTTATTGATGCTTTGAAGTTGTGTCAAATGTCCAAAAAACACTTTGAAACTCATAAAATTCACTGTTGGAGCTTGGGAAAGGAGTTGAATCTCAGTAGAACCTTATAAGCCTATGTAAGGGATAGTAGCTAGAGATCAAAGCATGTAATGTTGGAAGATGAAATAGCTTAACTTGGTGGGAAGGTTAGGGTAGGTTAGGGGATCCTTGGAGGAATAAGGAATCCTATAGACCATCAGAGGTGTCAGAAGAACACTTGGATCCTAGAGAGGATCAGGGGCATAGACTAGCTAGTCTATCCTAGCCTCCCCATCAGATTGGTATCAGAGCCTCTTAAGGCTTGGGAAGTGAATAGTGGATGTTTCAACCATTAGAAGAATTAGTTGGATCATCACACAAGTAGAAAATGGTGACTAATGCAGAGCTTGCTAAGAAGGTGGAAGATCAAGAGGAAGCTAATAGACTCATGTAGGAAAGATTGATGCAAATGGAGCAACTCTTGGATGATGTCCAAGAAAAAGTAGATAAGGTGAAAGACAAGATGGAGGAGTAGGATGCCAAAGGGAAAGAGAAAACCATTGATGATGATGTAGCTACACCTAATCCTCCAATTCAAGATGAGCAATTTCTTAAAGCCCTAAAGGCTATCATAGGCAAGGCACTTGAAGGTGTCCCATTACTGACTGGTAGGATGGATACAAAGCTTGTGATGCAATGGATTGAAGGCATGGAGAATCACTTCAAATGTGAAGAGATCTTAGAGGCATAGAAGGTCAAAGTGGCCAAGTATAGGTTGAGAGGACAAGCTTTAACCTGGTGGAACTACTTGCAAGGTGAAAGAGTGAAAGAGGGAAAGAACCCAATCTCCAATTGGAAAGAAATGGTTAATAAAGTGAAGGAAGCATACCTACTGGTAGATTATGAAATCCAGAAGCATAGGAGGAGATTGAATCTTAGATAGAAGGAGATGGATGTAGCCACCTACACTGAAGAGTTCCACAAGTTGAGCTTGAGATCTAAGATCAAAGAAGAAGAAAGCATTAAAGTGACAAGGTATCTAAGTGGTTTGAAATGGAGCATAGCAGAGGAAATGAGTTTGTTTACTCCCACCAAAGTACTTGGATGTCAGCATATAGCACAAAATATTGAAGATAAATAAAGAAGAAAGCAAGAACCTAACTCCAAGAACAGGGGAAGAGGTAGAGACTCTAGAGGGGGTCAAAGAGGATGTTCTAGTAGAGGAGGTGACTCAAGAAGCCAAGGAGAGAGAAAACTCTTGGAACAAAGTTCAAAAATTAGTACAAGAGGATCTTTTGGTAGAGGAAGAGGCTCTCAAGGGAACAGAGGAAGAGGAGCAGGAATAAGCAGCTCCTACTTTGCCACCATGAAGTGCTATCAATGTGGACAACTTGGACACCCTACCTATAGGTGTCCTGACAAACCATCAGCCTCAAATAATGAGAAGAGGGTAGCCTATACCCAAGAAGACAATAGAAACTCATGCACTAATGAAGTCAACAAGTTAGAATCAGAAATGGGTGAGAACCTAATGTTCAGGAGGGTACTTATAAGGTAGCCTAATCAAGGTGAACCCAAGCAAAGGAGGGCTCTTTTTAGAGTTAGGTGCAAGATAAAAGGCAAGGTTTGCAAGGTTATAGTAGATTCAGGGTCTACTAATAACATCATAGTAGAGGAAGCAACAAAGAAACTTAAACTCACAAAGGTTCCCCATGCAAATCCATACAAGGTGACTTGGTTGAACTAGGAGAAAAGTGTGCTAGTTAATGAGGAGACATGGGTAGGTTTTTCCATTGGAGGCTATAAAGACAAAGTGCTTTGTGATGTATTTTCCCATGGATGCATGCCATCTTCTATTGGGAAGACCTTGGCAATTTGATAGGAAGGTGATCTATGATGGAGAGGAAAACTCCATTGCTTTCAAGAAGGATGGGAGGACTTTCAAAATTCAGTCCTTAATAGAGAATGAAGAAGGTACTTCAAGGACACCTAGTGTGTTTCTTAGCAGTGGTAAAGAGTTCCTACAAGTCTTGCATGATGAGGAGACCATAGGATGTGCTATCATGGTGAAGCCAAAGGAGGAGGACAAGAAGTTGTAGGTAGAAACACCATTGGAAGTGCAGAAAATGCTAAAAGAATTCAAAGATATAGTGAGTGATGGAACCCCTGCAACACTACCTCCAAGAAGGACCATAAGTCATCAAATATAATTTGTACCTAGTGCATCTCTACCTAACAAAGTAGCATACAAGCTTACCCCAGATCAGAACAAAGAAGTGGCAAGACAAGTGCAAGAACTATTGGATCAAGGGCTGATCAAGAAGAGTATTAGTCCATGTGCAGTCCCAGTGGTCTTAGCATCCAAGAAAGGAGGAAAATGGAGACTTTGCATAGACTCAAGGGCTATGAATAGGATCACTATTAGGTATAAGTTCCCAATTCCAAGAATAGAAGACTTGATGGATTTCTTAGGAGGTGCTATGTACTTCACCAAGCTGGATTTAAAGAGTGGTTATCACCAACTCAGAATCAAGGATGATGATGAGTGGAAGACCACATTTAAGACCACAGATGGTTTGTATGAATGGCTTGTAATGCCATTTGGGATTACCAATGCCCCAAGCACCTTCATGAGGTTAATGAATGAGGTCTTGAAGGACTTCATAGGAAGATTTGTAGTGGTGTATCTAGATGATATACTCATCTATAGAAAAACAAAAGTAGAGCATCTTGAGCACTTAAGGTTGGTCATGAAGAAACTACATGAAGAGCAATTAGCCATCAACCTAGAAAAGTGTGAGTTCATGCAGCAAGAGCTGGTTTATTTGGGCTTTTTAGTGTCCAAGGGTACTCTAAAAATGGACCCAAGCAAGGTGGAGGCAATCTTGAATTGCCCTGCCCCTAAAATAGGGACTAAAGTTAGAAGTTTTCATGGCTTGGCACAATTTTATAGAAAGTTTGTGATGAACTTCAGTGGGATTTGTGCACCAGTGCTAGAAACCATCAAAGGAGGACTAAAAACAAAGTTCAAATGGACTGAGGTAGCTGAGAAAGCATTTCAAACATTGAAACAAGAGGTAGCCACAAAACCTATCTTACTCTTGCCAACTTTTGATAAGTTGTTCACCATTGAATGCAATGCAAGTGGTGTAGTAGTAGGGGGTGTATTGAGTCAAGAAGGAAGGCCTGTGGTATTCTTTAGTGAGAAACTCAATGAGGCAAAGAAGAAGTATTCAGCTTATGACTTGGAGTTGCATGCATTGGTACAATCTCTCAAGAAGTGGAGGCATTACCTTTTTCCAAAAGAATTTTTGGTGTTTACTGATAATCAGGATTTAAGCTACATAAACACTTAGGAGAAGCTTAGTAATAGGAATTTGAAGTGGATAGAGTATCTCCAATCCTTTACCTTCACAATCAAGCACAAGAAAGGGCAGCTCAACAAGGTAGCAGATGCCTTGAGGAGGAAGTTATTGACTATCCAAGAGGTACAACTACAAAGCATTGAAATAGTAGGTTTTAAAGACTTATATGAGGAGGATGAAGACTTCTCACAAGCCTACAAGGTGTGCCTAGAGTTTGAGAACCATTTTCATGGTGAGTTTGCAGATTAAACCCTTCAAAATGGATTGATGTTTAAAGGTAATCAACTTTGTGTACCTAGAGGATACATGAGGGAAAATCTAATTCAAGAGAAGCATAATGGCAGCCTAAGTGGACATTTTGGTATAAACAAAACATTAGAGTTAGTACATAGATACTACTTTTGGCCTAAGCTAGCAAGGGATGTCAGGAGGTATGTAGAGTAATGTGGAGTATGTCAAAGAGCTAAAGGAGGTTCAAGCAATGCAGGACTCTATCAACCTCTACCAATTCCAAATAGGCCTTGGGAGTGTGTAAGTATGGACTTTGTGGTTAGACTCCCTAAAACCAAATCAGGTATGGATAGCATCTATGTTGTAGTAGACAAGTTTTCTAAAATGAGTCATTTCATTCCTTGCAAAACTACTCATGATGCAAGCTATGTAGCACATCTCTTTTTCAAGGAGATAGTTAGGATCCATGGACTCCCTTTGAGTATTGTGTCAGATAGGGATAGCAAGTTCATGGGTCATTTTTGGAAAAAATTATGGAAAAGGCTGGGAACTAATCTCTCTTTTAGTTCAGCATACCATCCTCAAACTGATGGTCAAACTGAGGTCATCAATAGGGTGCTTGGCAACTTGCTAAGGTTTTTGACAAAGGAGTATGGGCAGACTTGGGATCTTGTGATATCTCAGGCTGAATATGCTTACAGTGGTAGTGTAAATAGGACCATAGGAAGAAGTCCTTTTGAGATAGTCTATGGAAGACACCCTAGAGGAGTGTATGAGTTGAGAGACTTAGGTTCCATGGAGTTGAAGAGTGGACAAGCTGAAGATTTCACTCAAACTATCAAGGAGCTGCAAGAGTAGGTGAAGAAGTCTATTTTGGAATCCACTCATAAACTCAAAGCTAAAGTGGATGAAAAGAGGAAAGAAGTACAATTTTAGATTGGGGACTATGTCATGGTCCATCTTAACAAGGCAAGGATGCAGCAGGGCATGCCCACCAAGCTACAGATGAGGAGAGCAGGCCCATGCAAGATTCTAGCCAAATATGGTGAGAATGCCTACAAAGTGGACTTGCCATTAGATTTAGCCATCTCACCAGTGTTTAATGTTGCAAAACTAATCAAATTCAAAGGAGATACCAGTCAGCAAGGTACAAGTCCACTAGAGGTGCTGCAAGATATAAACACCAATGCAATGCCCAAGAAGAAGCCAGCCAAAGCAGAGAAGGTTTTAGAATCCAAAGTGAAGAAGACTACTAGGCATCAAGTTTACATGGAGCACCTGATCAAATGGAAGGATCAACCTAAATCTAAAGCCACCTGGATTGAAGAAGGACAACTCAAGAAGTTTGGAGTTGACCTAGCTCTACTTGACCCCAAAGTGCCTTAGTTTGTGCTGAGGGGGAGTATGGTGCAGGAGTACCCTTCTAAGGGCTCCCACCATCTAGTTTTGTTGTGTTGAACTTATTTAGTAAAGCATGTGAATAAAAATAATATCTTGGCTCAGTGTGTTGGTCTAGGCCTAGGCTAGGTCTTAAGTTGGTCTTTTCTTGTAAGTGGGACAATGATGTAGGCAATGTTGACAACCTGAGATCATTGATTTGCTAAGAGTTTAGAAGTCTAGGGATAGGTGTTTGGTTATGTTTTGAGAACATGTGTGCTTTTCAAAGACCTCAAATTGGTCATTTGGTGGTGTATGAGCAAAGATGCTCAAGCAACAAAAAGTTCCTAGCAACTTTTCAAAAGTTGCTTAGCAACTTTTACTTTGAAGTGTCTAATCCTTGAAAAGTGGCTTAATGACCTAAAACCAAAATTCATCCTAAGGAAGTGATTATTTATCACTTGGAAAACCCTAATTTGTGGGTTGGATATCAGTTGTACGGTTCTGTATGGGACAAACCAGTCTGAACATAGTTTTTTGTTGAACAGTCACTGTTAATGGACTGATTTCATGTGAATAGAGTGCAATTTGTGTGAAAATTTGTAGGGGATATTTTTTATAGTGTTTTTTCTTTCATATGTGTGCATTAGCTTAGATTCTTTTCAAGTTTTGTGTTCATTTTGTTCAATTTTTCTATTTGCCAGTGCTCTGCCAGTTTTGGAGAGACATGAATGTTTAGGGCTGTAACTCTAGATTCCACCATGGCCACACCATGGAACTTGGGATTATAAGAGTATAGACCCTAACTTGTGTGAATATTCTTTTATGGACTTGGAAAGAGTGTGCACCTAATTGTTTGACCTTTCCCTAGGCAAGCTAAGGCATAGCCCAGTTAGGAGCGGTCAACAGTGCAAGAGCTCTAGCAGATAGTGGGAAGAGGATCAAGGCATTCCCTTTGGAGGAAGTCAAGGGACATGGGAGAAGGAAATGTGGTGTGAATGAGAGACCCTGAGGAATTTAGGAAAGGTCTTGAAGGAAGAAGATAGATCAGTGACTCTGTGAAATCCTACAAACCCTTAAAACCCTCAATGTTGGCACAGGCATTGTACGGCCTGATGGAGACCTAAGACCCCAAGAATCCTTGAGGATTGGGAAAGTGAATGAGGGTTACTTAAGAACCCTAGCCCTAGTTCTGTGAGAAAAAGTTGTCTAAAAGCCTATAAACCCGAAGGGAGGGCTAATTAGGCCTCTTCCTTGTAGCCCTATTTTGGGAAGGAAGTGTCAGAGTGATGGATGAGCGAACCTTGTTGATGCTTTGAAGTTGTGTCAAATGTCCAAAAAACACTT
The DNA here is from genome assembly GCA_027943335.1 of Chamaecyparis obtusa. NCBI lineage: Eukaryota > Viridiplantae > Streptophyta > Pinopsida > Cupressales > Cupressaceae > Chamaecyparis > Chamaecyparis obtusa. The sequence continues at coordinate 1,732,494 of BSBK01008014.1, read as the reverse complement.
TGAAAATCATAAAATTCACTATTGGAGCTTGGAAAAGGAGTTGAATCTCAGTAGACCCTTATAAGCCTATGTATGGGATAGTAGCTAGAGATCAAAGCTTGCAATGTTGGAAGATGAAATAGATTAACTTGGTGGGTAGGTTAGGGTAGGTTAGGGGATCCTTGGAGGAATAAGGAATCCTATAGACCATCAAAGGTGTTAGAAGAACACTTGGATCCTAGAGAGGATTAGGGGCACAGACTAGCTAGTCTATCCTAGCCTCCCCATTAGCACTACAATGCTGAATGTAAATTTGGGTCCTGACAAAATGGCCTGATGGGGTACCTAATCACAACCAAATATCTATGAAATAGAGAAACATGGAAAACCACATGGGAGAAACCCTCATCCAAAAAGAGATAGAACGATGCAGAAAGAGGAAAAAAAGAAAGGAAGGTAGGCCTCATTGAGACCCCCCAAGGACAACTTCCTTCACCCCAAGCATAGAACATAGATGAAGATACCATGGGGATGAAAAAGGCTTAGTGAAGATCAGGGAAAACTTTAGTGGTGAATATTTTCCACTTGGTGAATTTCACTTGTTAGGGACCCAAAATTTGGTGAAAAAAATTGGACTTTTGGGGTGGTCATGTCGCCCGCGCTTTATAATAATTGGGTACCATGCATAGGCCAATCACCAATAGTGATATGGAATTATTTGTATTGTAGCAATGAATTCACCAATAGAATCTAATTTTTCCACACAATAAATTTTTCGCCTACAATTTCCAAAGCTTGTCTTAATCAATGGTCATATTCGCCAATATGTGGTAAAAAATTAAGTTAGGGTACGATTAAGTACATAGATTTGACATGTGTCTCTATTCTAGATACTTTTCATGGAACTATTTATCCTTTCAAACTATGGCCTGAAATAAATTTGATTGTGGACACGTCTTTATTTTAGAGACTTTCTCTAGAACTTGGTGTCCTTTAAAAGTTTGGTCTGAAATAGGATTTATGCCATTGATTTAGGATCATCCAATAGTTATAAAAAATAGGTTTACTATATGTTAGATGATATAAAATTAATTTAGGACACCTTACTAAAATATTAAAAGTCATTTCAACTTTCAGAGGTAATTTAAAAGTATTAAATTTAACCTTCAAGTATGATAATTAATTAGGATCCATATAACAATAATGATGAAATGATGGTTGCTAGGTATGTGTACTTCTATCCATGATTTTCTTCAACAATGAAAGATTTGCCATGATTTTATAGAATTTTCATATAATTGAAAAAAAATTGCCAGTTAAATTAATATTTTTTCCTTTCAAATTAAAAAAATTTGCCAACAATATTATTTTTTTCTAGGCAAAATAATGTAGGATTCGCTAGGATTTTACACTTTTTCTAGGGAGGGGGTTTCTTAAAGTTTTCCCTGGTGAAGATGTCAGCAACTTTCTCTGAAGTGGGAACATACTCCAAGATGAGAGAACCATCTTGAATCAACTGCCTGATGAAATGCATATGGATCTCAATGTGCTTGGTCCACTGATGCTCAACTGGGTTGTGGTAAATATGAATGACACTCTGATTGTCACACCAAAGAAGAGTGGGGCTATCAGGAGGAAACCCAAACTCTATCATCAATTGTCGAAGCCATAAAACCTCTTGACTAGCTAGCACAACTGCTTGATACTCTGGCTCTATAGATGATAATGCAACAATAGACTTATTCTTGCAAGACCATGTGATAGGAACAAAACCTAGATGGAAAACAATTTCAGAAGTAGAATTCCAACCATCTGTATCACCACCCCAATCGGCGTCTATGAAACTAATAGTGTGAGGAGCTCCTGATGTATAGTGAATGCCATATGAAGTAGTGCCTTGAATGTACCTCAAAATATGTTTGAAAGATTGCCAATGAATCTCATGAGGATCATGGGAGAATCAAGAGTCAATGCCAACTATAAAGGAAATGTCAGTATGAGTGTGTGTCAAGTACAAACAACTACCCACAAACTACCTATATAAGGTGGAGTCCACTGAAGGAGTAGAGAAAGTGGTAGACAAAAGAACACCTGACTGAAAAGGTGTGGGAGTAGGCTTACAATCAAGTATGATGAATCTCTGTAGCATGCCAAGAGCATACTTCTCCTGGTGTATGGAATTCCCATCTAAAGACTGAATAACCTGTATGCCCAAAAAATAGTGCAGAAGTCCAAGATCTATTTTCTCAAACTACTCCATCAATGCTCTCTAAACACTCTAAATCATAGAAGATGAGCTACCTGTGATGATGTGATCATCAACATATAACACAAGTATCACAAGATCAGCCCCACGATGTTGAATTTACACTGGAGGTTCATAATAACAACGAGTGAAGTGTGAGGCTAGCAAGAAAGAGTCTATCTTCTCATACCAATCTTGAGGGGCTTGTTTGAGACCATATAATGACCTCTAAAGTCTACACACAAGAGAAGAGTTCTGCACAAAATCTTGAGGTTTCTCCATATAGATCTCCTCATGTAGATCCTTGTGCAAGAACACACTCTTCACATCCATCTGATACACTGTCCAACCCTGTGAAGCTGCAATAGAAAGTACCAAGTGAATAGAATTCATCTTGGTGACAGGAGAAAAGGTCTCAGGATAATCAATAATCTCCACTTGTGAAAAGCCCTTTGCAACAAGACATTCCTCATACTGATTAATATAACCATTTGCAACATACTTGGTATGGTACACCTACTTGCATCGAACTAGATTTATTCCTTTTGGAAGAGTACAAATATCTCGAGTGTGATTCTTCATCAAAGAAGAGTACTCCTCATCCATAGCCCTATCCCACTTAGGATGTCCTGTCACCTTTGAAAACTTTTGAGAATCATCTGAAACATCATGAATCAAAAGACCAGTACCAGATCACTAAGCATGAGTATGCCAAGTATCTGAAGGATCTCCTACCAAATAACCAACAACACTAACAATATCACGAGTCCACTTGGGCACTCAAGAAATATCTGGTGGAGGAGGAGAAGGTGGATCATCATCTAAATAATCCTCATAGGATATAGAATCCCAAAGAGGAGAAGATGAAGTACTAGGAAATGAGGGAGCAGCTGGTGATGGAGGCTCCATCTGAGGATAACGCTCATAAAACTAGACATCTCTCTGAAATAAGACCTCTCTGGAATCAAGATCAAACAACCTATACACCTTCATATCCTCATAGTAGCCAACAAATATGAGTGGTCGGCTCTTCCTCTCCATGGATTTCCTTTGATCATTTGGAATAAATTCCCAAGCCTCACTACCAAACACTTGAAATGTAGAAACATCAGGCTTGACATGGGACCAAGCCTCCTCAGGAGTCAAATGTCATAATGCCTTATGAGGCATCCAATTATAAATGTAGTTAGAACAATTCATTGCCTCTACCCAAAAGAAACACTGCATATCTCAAGACTGTATGATACAATTGGCCATCTCCCACAATGTTCTATTATTTCTCTTAGAAAATCCATTGCACTAAGGAGTATGGGGAACTTTCAGCTGATGCAATATACCCTACTCAATGAAAAAATCATGAAAAAATTGATTCACATATTCCCCCCATTATCAGTGCATATTTGTCTAATAGAAAGACTAGACTACTTATCCACAAATTTCTTAAAGACTCAAAATGAATCAAAGACATCAGAATTGTACTTCAAGAAGTACACCAATGTGTGTCTATAGAATTCATCAATAAAGGTGAGCACATAACAAGCACCATAAAAAGGAGTGGGAAATGACATGAGATCACTATGTATCAACTCCAATGGTGCCTTAGCATGTGAGGATCTACCTGTCAGAAAATAATCTCTATGATGTTTTCCAAGTGCACAACCTTGACAAACACCATCAGTGCAAGAGATCTGAGGAAGCCTAATCACTAACTCCTATGTACTCATATGTTGTAGATATCTATAGATGACATGGCCAAAACACTCATGCCAAATATTTCTCACTGTATCTGCATGAGAAAAAAGAGAAACACCTGTATAATTGGAGCTCTCAAAGCCATCAAACCTGTATAAGTGAGACTCTGAATCAACACTCCCAATAGAAAAAACCAAATCAGGATCATGGAGGTCTCGAATAACTACATCATGTGGTGAGAACTCAACTGTCTTAATAGAACCAGAATATAAAATTTGATAGACAGACATGAGGTTCATAGAAATGGCAGGAACCAAAAGAACATCCTATAGAGAGCCACTATCCAATTAAATAGTACCAGAATTTGTAACTGAAATTTGTGCTGAGTTTCTAGCTACAATCTATGTAGTAGCAATCTGAGCAAGTGAGGTAACCAAACTAGGTGTGTGTGTCATATGGTGTGAAGCACCCGAATCAATGATCCATGTAGTAGTGGAAGATAATGCTCATACAAAAAGAGAATGGCCTTTCCATGTGGGAGTAGGTGAAGGTTGTGGAGAAGCAATACTATGCTACTACAAGGCTTCCTCTAGAGCCTCAAGATGTTTCCAACACTTGGAAACTAGATGCCCTTCCTTGCCACAAAAACTGCAAGGTTCACCTGTGAACTTATTAGTCTTGGAGGAAGACTTACTAGACTTAGAAGATTTACCCTTAGCAGTGGATTTATTAGACTATATTTTTTGAGGTGGCTTGGAGGAATGCTCACTACCAACTGAATCTATTTTGGGCTTCTGCTTCTACTTCTGTGTCACCTTAGAAGTCTGAACAATCAAAGCTTGGTTCTTAGTTCCAGATAAAGAATCCAACTGTGTGAGCTTGGCATTCTCTCTAGTCAATTGACCACAAAAAACCTCAAAAGTGGGAATCTAGAATCTCTGACCCAATGCATCCATGGTAGAGTGGAAGGTAGAGGATAAAATCTAAAATTTTCCTTGAAGATTTGACAGAATCAGGTAGATACACTCTGTATCAGTCTTAGTCTTTCCACATCCATGTAATAAAGACCTTTGCTGCTTGAAATTAATCAAGAAGTCCTCAATGGATAGAAAATGATCTAGTACAAGTGAGGTAAGCTCTTCCTCAATTTGAAGTGTCATGAACTCATTCACTATACCAAACAAGCCATTAAGATGGGTGCACATAGCTAGTGGGGTATTGCACTTATCATGATAAAAATGTAGACTATCTAATACATGTAAAGCAATCAACCCCATTGCCTCATCCATCTTTATCCTATGCCGCATGACCTCAAAAGGCCTCTATAAAAATGGCTGCACTGCATCTAAACAAGACAACAACCCTTTTGACTAGAGAAGTCATGTCATCAAAGATTTCCATGTGTGATAGTTATTAGGGGTTAGAGGTTATAGACAAGAAGAGGTCTTGACCATATTTTTAGAAGGGGTTTTGTTTTGATATAATTTCAAGTTTACTGAAGTAAATTACAAAAAACAAGAAATAAAACACCCCCCCACAATTCAATAAACCGAACCCTAGAAGGTAGAATATATTGCTTACATTAAGAGAGGAAAAATGCTTCAAATGAGTATCATGTGTACCTTTGAATTTTTTGATTAAAATAACCATAGATATGGATAGCTATCATAGGTAAAAAATCTTGCAAGTCAAAGTATGGTGCCTATGGGGGTTTGAAGTTTTTCCTTTTCATATCTACCAACGCAAATGTCAGCTCATGTACGACAGTTAGAGGAATAAGGTGCAGGTCTAGTAAATGACATCGAAAAGGACACCACTCTAAATGACATCGGGAAGGACATCCCAAAAAATTCTCTTTCACATGCATGTGCTTGTAAAAAGTGCTAAATTTTTACCATATCTAATAACTACAAAAAATTACGTTCTACAAAGCATACCAAATCTGAAAACTACAACCAAAACCTCTCAAATTAGCTGAAAAAACCCAAATTTCTTCTATCAAACCCTTTCTCCTATTTTTTTTTCAAACATGAACAAACTACAACAGAGCCAACTCTGATACCATGTAAGATTTGATGAAAAACAAATCTATTAAGACCAAGAAACCTACATGCAAAAACTTGTCACAAGGAAGAAATCTGTAGGAAACAAAAAAAGGGTTTTGCTCTGACAATATGAAAGTTTATTGTCAGCCAAAAGAATGATTAAAAATATACAATGGATCAATCCTTACAGAAGGAGATCATAAAACCTAATAGGAAACCCTAATAGGTAAATAGGCATTTAATAATTAGATTTAATTATTAAATGACTAATGCATGTGCATAAAATGAAATCTTAAGAGGTAGTAAAGGTAATTTAATCAATGTAATTAAATTAATTCTTTACTCTAACAATGCCCACCAGGAATGGATGAAAATAAAATAAGGGCTCTGAAGTTACATGATATCAAGTATGTGATCGTCAGGTCTAAATTATGGCGAAGAAATCTAGATTGTATTTTATTGAAGTTTGTTGATGAAGATCATGCTAATAACTTGTTGAAAGAAATGCATGAAGGAATTTGTGGGGGACATTGCATGGGTAAAAATACTACTCAGAAGGTTTTAAGAGTAGGATTTTGTTGGCCTTCAATTTTCAAGGATGCTCAAAGGTTAGTAAGAAGCTGTGATACATGTCAAAGATTCTATGACAAGTTAAAGTTTTTAGGAAATGTGCCATTAAAACTAGTACTAGAGGTGGAAGATCCTTTCCAATAGTGGGGAATGGATTTCATAGGTGAGATACCAAATAAATCAAGTGGAGGGAAATCTTGGATTTTAGTTGCCACTAACTACTTCACAAAGTGGGTAGAAGTTATTCCTACAAGGAATGCAACTAGCAAAGTGGTAACTGACTTCTTGCTAAATAAAGTTGTTACTAGCTTTGGTTGCCGTGAAAGGATAATGTGTGAAAATGTAATGTGTTTTAGATCTAACGAATATAAGGAGTTTTATGAAAATTTGGGAATTCAAATGTCATATTCATCTCCATACCATCCACAAGGTAATGGACATTCAAAATATACCAACAAAAGTTTGATAAGAATTCTTAAAAGGATCCTTGAGAAAAATAAAAAGGCATGGAATTCAAAGTTTCCATTGGCTGTATGGGCTGATAGGGTAACTGTTAAGAAGGCTATTGGATGTGCACCTTTTGACTTGGTGTATGGAATACAAGCAAGGATGCCCCAAAATAATTTATTGGAAATGTATAGGTTTGTCCAAATGTATGATGCAGATTTAGAAGATGAATGTAGTTAAGAATTGAAGATTTAATTCAGCTTGATGAAACCAAAATAGAGTCAGCTGCACAAAATGCAAAGATGCAGTTACACGTTAAAAAATGTATGAAAAAAGAGATGTGGAAAGGAAATTTGAAATAAATGATTTGGTGTTGCTATGGAATGCTAGATTGGAAGATAAGGGAAAACCTGGAAAGTTTGATCCAATTTGGTTAGGACCTTATCTGATTCATGAGAAATGGGGTCAATATTCATACATCATCAAGGAACTTTCTTTTGATATTTAGGAATTTCTTGTTCATGGATAATGTTTGAAGAAATACTTGTGTTGAAAAAATCTTTTCTCCATGAATGATAGTTAGATTCTGCATGTTTTTAAATCTTTGTGAGTAGTGTGGTGTGTTTGTTTTTTGTTTGGTTTTCCTCTGTACATATGTTTTGTTCAGTGCTCTCTACAATTTTCATGTCATTAGGTTTGTGGTTTGTTGACCTAGTGATTCTAAGTTCTTGCATGAACACAAGTTTCCCATCATCCCCAGATAGAGCCACTGTTGGAAACCTTTTATTTTTGCTAAAAAGTCCTTGGAAAATGATGAAAATTTATCTAAGTGTTAAAAAAACCCTTGAAAAACCCATATTACCCTTCTCCTTTATATTTTTATGTTACTTCTTCAAATGTTTAATGAAGGGTTTTTATGTCATTGCAATGGGTTCTTTTTGTTTTCCTAACGTTATGAATTTATGTTATATGTTTTCCTGGTGGTCTCTCTATTTTATCAAGTAAAATTTGTTAAGTTCAAGGTTGTTTGGTCACACATAATGTGTCTAAATGTTGCTTTGTCATTATGTGCTTTACTCCATGTGTTAGGTTCTTATTCAGTACCAATGACATACAAAAGATGGCAGACCCACTAGCTTTTATGCTTAAGTGAGATTATCCCTAGATCATATCTGATAGGATCCAATGGTTGTCATAAACCCATGAAAGGAAGTTGTAAGATCTTTATTCATCATGAATTTACAATGGAATGCCACATAGCTCTAGCATGTTGCAGAATATGAATATAATGTAGGTAAAGTAAGATTAGATTTGACAGGTGTCATGAGCCCATGATGGAAATTTGTTTGAAGTTTCATCATCATGGATTCACGACTGAATTCTATGTGTCCAAGGTGGAAAAGAGAAGGGGTGGTGACATCTTATTTCCAAGTGGTAACCATGTCATGTATTTGCATTGGTCAATTTTATGAGTTGGATTTCAAGGTGGACCCAATTTTTAATAATTTGATCTAAGCCATAAGATCTGTTTGCATGGAAATTCATCGATGACAAAAATTCAAAATTTTCAAAGGAAATATTTCATCCACTGGCAGCAGTCAATTCTATTTTTTGTAAAACTTAATGAGAAGTATGCGACCATTGAAGTTGCTAGGTTAATATCTATTTTTTCTTAGAGTATCATTTCACAAAATTTTTAGCATACACAGAGAACAATTCTTTAATGAGAACAACGCTGTCAAGAGTTTGCAGATAGAGGAATTTTTCATGGTTTTTAGAGTTACAGGTTTCAATTTGCAAAACAAGTAAGTTCATTTTGTGAACCCATTATTTGTGAGGGTTTTGTGAAGTTGTTTGATTTGTTTAAGGATAGAAACCCTAGTTTTTAACAATGGCACTACGAAGAGACTTCAATGCTAAGTTTGAGTACAAGGATAGAGTTGTATATGATGATTTCTTGGTTCAATTGGATCGTTCCACCAATGATGTAGCATCATGAAAGAAACTTTTCCCTAGTGCACCCCATTTGAAAGTTGGTGAGGGATTGTATGACAAAAGTAATTGGCTAAGAGATGCACACATAGGTTTAAGTGGTCTTAACATGTTTAAAGTATGGTTTAGCCAAAGGAACTCATACACTCCACATTGTAATGCATGGGAGCTAGACGTGGGAAAATTGGTCATTCCAAGGGTTTTCATGAATGTAGATTTGTTAATGCTTTTTGCAAAGTGCTATGATCCAGTAGCTAGGGTTGTTAGAAATAAAACTAGAACACCTTTTCTATCTATCACTATTGAGGAAATTTGTTTAGTCTTTAGGCTAAACACACTCACTGAATACCATGAGCCTATTGATTTTGATAAATTGAAAGAAACCTATGAAGCTGAGAGAGTTTATATCAAAAGTGGCCCACTGAGGGAGCATTTTACAACAGTTGGGGGTTTGATGTTAGTTGGACCTAACACCCTAGAGCCTTTCTTGAAAAAATATTTCAACTCCCATGCCCTAGGAGTATATATGTCTTTGTGCAAGATTTTTGGTGAGGATGAGACCGATCCAATGCCCATCCATTTCAAGTTTATCATGATTCAAATTACGCATCCTGTTGTAGGAGTCAATTTTGATTTTTCTCCTTATATTGGTGAGTGTATACATAATGGTTTGATTGGTATTGAGAAGGCCAAGGTTGATCGCCCTAGGAACATATGTATTAAAAAAAAGGGAAAGATATAGCGTGATGAAGTCCAAACATGGTACAAATGATAAAGGAAAAAGGATCAAGGAGAGACCATCACCACCTCATATGCATATACCATACAACAGGCCTACATCTAATGAATCTCCAGTTGGCTCTTCACTAAAGAGGAAAAGGGTGGATCAATTTTTTCATCCAAGTGAGTAATCATACTCACCCTCCCAATCCCCACTATATTTTGTAAATGAGAAGGAAGCAAGAATACAATTAGTAAATCCTAGTAGCGTGGGAGATTTAGTTTTGACATAATCAAAGTTACAATAAGGGATGCCAAAGGAACCAAATAACCCTCCCATGGACCTCACAATTGAGGAATTGAAAGCAAAGAGGTTGAACCTATCATCAAGGAGTCTTGTAACAAATTTTTATTTGATGAAAATTTTGTTATGTCTAGGGGTTTTGTTCAATTTTCTTAGAGAATGAGCATCTGCAATTTTGAAAGAAGATGTGAAAAGAGACATGCAGAGCAACGTAATAGAGAGGGCTCTACCATCAAAGAGGAAATAAAGAAAGAGATGTTTGAAGAATTTAGTAGAATCACCCCTGAGGGGAGGAAGATGATATTGAATGCAAGGGTTTAAATTTTACCAGAGTGGGACATTTTTGATGCAGTGGTTTTTGATGCTATCAGGAAAAAGAATGAACCTACATATAATACAGAAGAGGAGACTAGAGTAGCATCAAAATGAGTTGTTTTTAGTGATGACCATGTTGGAGATTTTCCAGCAAGCTAGTGCTGACTATATGTTTGTCATTGATGACAACATATGGTAAGTAGCATGTGTGGAAGACTTATGTAGTAAAATTTGAGTATATATAGCATGGATATGTTATTAACATGATATCATGGATGCAAAGCTTAATTTTTAGTACAAACAATTATGTAGCAGCTTGTGTCAACAGAGTTCCTGACAAAGTTACATGCAGTGATCTGTGAGTGATTGTCTGTATAGTTATCATGGAGCCTTGCACCTTTAGACATGTGATGGAGACATGTTAATGTTGCTCCATTCATGGACATAGAGTTTGATGTGTAGTAGAAGTGAAGTTATGCAGTCGCTATTCACCAGTTACAATTTCCTATGTTTATCCAGAAGAGCCGACAGAGATTATATTGGTACAAGAGTTGCGCCTATCATTTCGGTATGCATGATTGGATTAGTGATTAGAGAAGAGTTAAGAAGGTTTGGTTAAGAATGCATGATGTAATTTAGCTTGAGGAGAAAGTATCAGTTAATTTGGTAGAGTCGATAGTATGTAGTGCACGTCTACACTTATTAATTTGGATAGGTCCCAGGTTGTGTTGCGTGCTTAGTAGAGCCAAAAGAGATGTTATTGGAGAGTGTTATTGTTTATCTAATATGATTTCAAGGTGGTTCTAACATGCCAAATTGATTATATCATTTAGAAGAAAGATACTTATAGCTGGTCATTTGTGATCACTAGAAGCATGACATGGAGATAAAAGATTAGAGCAGAGCAGAGAGTGCAAAGTATTGTGTCATCAAGAAGAGGTCTATGTGATAGAGAAGATAAAGTGTGCTATTCATTGGAACTCATCAAGATAGTAGGTCTACCTCAAAGTTCACCAAGATCCAGATATAGTGTGTATCTATTATTTAGAAAGTTATAGCCTTCACCCCTTTGAGAAGTGACCTCTCAGATAGTGCATCCTCACCCATAATAGGGTCAATCATAAAAGACTCCTAATAGGGTCTGACCTTTGAATAGGTCACTGTACTTATTGCATTGTAAAGGTCAAATCCTAACAGGGCTGTAAGATCTTCTAACAAGGATCATTATACACTAGTGCAATTTATTAGTGGGTGTTAATTCCCACCAAGGTTTTTACCTATTTGGGTTTTCTCGTAACCAAAATATTGGTGTTTTGTTCAAGTGTTCTTTCATTGTGTTTATGCTTAATGTTTAAGTATACTTAATTGGATAAAGAATTGAAACTTGTAGATAATTGATTCACCCCCCCTCTCAGTTATCTCTTGGGATTATTCCTAACAATTGGTATCAGAGCCAAGTGCCTCAGAGAGAAAGTTTAACAACTTGAGGTTGATCAGATGGAATTCTTTAGAAAAGACAATCCTAAGTTTGATGGGGAGAACTATCTTGATTGGAAGAACAAGATGGTAACACATTTGCAATGCATTGCTTTTGAAGTGGCTATCAAAGAAATTAAGATCCCCTCTCTAGAAGATCTTGCAAAGGATGACGCTAGTAGAAAGAAAAAGGATTTTTTCCATCAGAATGCAATAGCCAAAGAAGCCCTTATCAGTGCCTTATCTGATAGTGAGTTTTTAGAATTAAAGAAAGTAGACACAATTTGAAGGAGATACACAAGCAAAGAATGCACGTAGAAAGACATGGAATAAAAGATACAATGCATTATAGATGCTACCTGAAGAAAACATCAGAACTTACAACCAAAGGATTAATGAAGTAGTTTCTAGAATCACGAACAATGGTGGAGAGATCTCTGAGGAAGACATTATGGATAAGTTGATGACTACTCTTATAGCAGAGTATGAAAACAAGATCAACATCCTTGATGAGACCATGTAGCTTACAACAAATTTCAAGAGAGAGACCTTGATCAACAAAATTTTAGCTTTTGAGATTTCAAGATTGAAGACAGAGCCTAAAAGTGAGACAACCTTCAAAGCATCAGTCCATGGTAAGAAATCTTTAAACACTTCTAGTAATTTTGATGATGAAGATGAATATAAAGAGATAGATGATATTATTTCTATGATTGCTAAGAAAGAAAGAAAAGGAAAAAGAAAGTATGAAGGTCAGTTACCATTCAAATGTTTCTCATGTAATAAGATTGGTCACTTTGCATCTAAGAGTCCTACAAGAGTTAAGAAATTCAATACGAACTACAAGCCAAAGTATACAAAAGAATGTTACTATGCTGGTGATGGAGTTTCTGATGATGATTCAGTTGAAGATGAAATTGGATTCATTTCTATTATGGAAAAGATGTATGATGAGATGGATCATGAAGATGAGAAAAAGGAACAAGAGCTAGCATTGATTTCACAAGAAGACATAAGGATAGATTGGATTATAGATAGCGGTTGTTCACATCACATGATAGGTGATAAAGATAGATTTGTTCATCTGGACAAATACAAAGGTGGCATGGTTAGATTTGGAGATAACACTCCTAAACCTATCATTGGTAGAGGAGTTATCACATTGGATGGAAAGAACAACATTGATAATGTTCTTTATGTAGATAGTTTGCAACATAACCTTCTTAGTGTTGGATAGTTGCTTGAAAAATGTTATAGATTGGAGTTCAAAGACAAAAAGTGCATCATTAACAACAAGGATGGTGTAATGATTACATCAAGTTCAAAGACTAAAGGTAATGTTTTTCAGCTCAATTTAAAAGCAAGTTGTTTTATTGCTAAAGTAGATGACAGTTGGCTATGGCATAAAAGACTATGTCATATCAATTTTGATAAAATAGTAAAGATAACCAATGCAAAGGAAGTAAGAGATCTACTTAGCATAGCAAAACCAATTGATACTATTTGCAGAGAATGTGTGATGGGAAAACATGTGAGGAATTCATTCAGAAGCAAGCATAATTCAATAGAAAACAAGTTGGATATGATTCATACAGACCTATGTGGACTAACTCAAACAAGATCATACTATGGTGAAAGGTATTTCATTTTGTTTGTTGATGATTATTCTAGAATGATGTGGGTTACATTCTTGAAAGATAAGTCAGAAGAATTTGAGAAGTTCAAAATATTCAAAGCTAAGGTTGAGAATGAATCTGGACTAAAGATAAAGTGTCTAAGATCGGATAGTGGAGGAGAATTCACTTTTGACAGATTCTATGAGTACTACGAAGAACATGGCATAAAGAGACAATTGAGTGAACCTAGAACCCATCAGTAGAATGGGGTTGCAAAGAGAAGGAATACGATCATCCTTGATACAACGCACACCATCATGATTGAAGGAAAAGTTGCACACATCTATTGGAGAGATGCAGTCAATACAATAGTCTATATATAATACAATTGAGGCCTAGTATAGAAAAGAAACCTTATGAACTATGGTTTGGTAATGTTCCCATAGTGAAATACTTCAGAATCTTTGGAAAAAAGTGATACATCAAGAGGGATGAAGCAATAGGCAAGTTTGATGCAAGAAGTGATGAAGGTATTTTCCTTGGTTACTCTACTAAAAGCAAAGCTTATAGATGTTTTAATTTAAGATTGAAGAAGATCATTGATAGTGCTCATGTTAAGATTGATGAAAATTTTATGACTCAAGAAAGATATCATGATTATTCACCTATGATTGAAGAAGAACCCAGTCCTTCCACTAGTGAGATAGTTTTTGAAGAGATGTTTGATAGTATTGATGTATTATTCAATGACTCTAAAACAAGTGAAGAAGAAACTCAAAAGGAAGATGAGACAGTATCACCTAAAGTTCCAAAGTTTACATCTAGATATCACTCTAAGGATGACATCATTGGAGATCAGAGTGGAAAAGTCACTACAAGATCAAAATTAAAGAGTTCAGCATGCAATGAAGTGGTATGTTTAATATCTCAGATTGAACCTTTAAGTGTTGAAGATGCATGTAATGATTCAAATTGGCATGATGCTATGAAAGAAGAACTAGATTAGATTATTAAGAATGATACTTGGGAACTGGTCCCAAGACCTAGTGATAAGAATGTGATTGGAACCAAGTGGATATTTAGAAACAAGATGAATGCAGATGGTATAGTAGTAAGGAATAAAGCAAGGTTAGTATGCAAGGGATATGCACAAAGAGAAGGTATTGATTATTCAGACACATTTTCACCTGTGAGAAGATTAGAAGCCATTAAGTTGTTTCTAGCTTATGCAACATTAAAAAACTTCAAAATTTATCAAATGGATGTTAAGTCAACATTCTTGAATGGAGAGTTAAAGGAATAAGTATACATTAAGCAGCTAGAAAGATTCACCTTATTAGACAAACTTGATGTGTTATGCAGATTGAAGAAAGCCCTCCATGGACTTAAGCAAGCCCCTAGAGCTTGGTATGAGAGACTTGATGGATATCTAACAAAAATTAGATTCAAGAAAGGAGTAGAAGATTGTAATCTATTTATCAGAGAGACATCTAAAGGTTTACTACTTGTAGCTATATTTGTTGATGACATTATGTTTGGGGGTAATGACAAACTTAGTGCAAAATTTTCTAAGGAGATGTAGAGCGAGTTTGAAATTAGCATGATTGGACCTATCAAATACTTCTTGGGATTAAATGTGTAGCAGATAGAGAAAGGTATTTTCATTAATCAGTCTAAGTATGTGAAAGAAATATTGAAGAAGTTCAAAATGGATGATTGCAAGCCAATGGGTACACCTATGATAACATGATGCAAACTTAAAAAAGAAGATTCTCCAGTAGTAGATATAACATTGTACAAGTCTATGATTGGTAAACTCATATATCTTACTCAAACTAGACCTGATATTTCTAATGTAGTTGGCATAGTTGGAAGATTTGTAGCAGAGCCTAAACAAAGTCACCTCATGGCAGTAAAGAGAATATTCAGATATCTGCAGGGCACTATAGATTATGGTCTATGGTATCCTAGTTCAAAGAATGTTGAGCTTCATGTATATATAGATGCAGATTGGGTAGGATGCGTGGATGATAGAAAGAGTACATTAGGAGGAGTAGTATTTTTTGGTGATAGACTAGTCACTTGGACAATCAAGAAGCAAAATTATATTTCTCAGTCAATAGTAAAAGCAGAGTATGTTGCAGTAGCCTTGAATTGTTCTACAATTTTTTGGATCAAACAAATGATAAAGGATTTTGGAATTCAAATTGATTATCCTATTGTTATTCATTGTGATAACACTAGCACTATCAACATGTCAAAGAATCCTATGATGCATGCAAAAACAAAGCACATAGAGATTAAGTATCACTTCCTAAGAGAGAAAGTAGTAGAAAAAGAAGTTAAGTTGGATTTTGTAAGTACTAAAGATCAGTTAGCAGACATATTTACAAAGCCTTTACCGAAGGATACTTTTGAGTATCTCAGGGAGAAGCTGGGAGTAATTCCCTTCCCTGATTCTGCTTAGAGAAAGAGGAAAGAGCATCGGTCCTTAGTGACTGATGGATGGTTGACTACTCTACTTCAGGAGTAGTACCGGTGCTTAAATGTTTGGCACCCTTTTCCATTTATGTCAAAGGGGGATTAGTATATAGTCATGAAAAATAGTAGTAAAGTGGGAGTACATACAAGAGGTAGTAGTATTCAGTCATGGAAGCAGTTCTGTTGAGGAAATGGAGAATATTGAAGAATATTACAATAGATGGATGATTCATCCTTGGGGGAGTTTTGATGAGGAAATGGAGAATATTATAAAAGAATTGGTCATTTATATTGGTGGTGTTTTTCATTACATATGTTTCCATCAATGCCAAAGGGGGAGATTGTTGGAGATTTGCCAGCAAGCTAGTGCTGACTGTATGTTTGTCATTGATGACAACATATGGTAAGTAGCATGCATAGAAGAATTATGTAGTAATCTTTGAGTATATGTAGCATGGACATATTATCAACATGATATCATGAACACAAAGGTTAATTGTTAGTACAAATAGTTATGTAGCAACTTGTGTCAGCAGTGTTCCTGACAGAGTTACAGGTAGTGATCTGTGAGTGATTGTTTGTATAGCTATCATGGAGCCTTGTACCTTTGGATATGTGATGGAGACATGTTAGTGTTGCTCCATTCATGGATGTAGATTCTGATGTGCAGTAGAAGTGAAGTTATATTGTAGTCGCTATTCACTAGTTACAGTTTCCTGTGTTTATCCAGAAGAGCTGACAGAGATTATATTGGTACATGAGTTGTGCCTATCATTTCAGTATGAGTGCTTGGATTATTAATTAGAGAAGAGTTAAGAAGGTTTGGTTAAGAGGGCGTGATGTAATTCAGCTTGAGGAGAAATTATCAGTTAATTTGGTAGAGCTGACAGTATGCAGCGTGCGTCTAAACTTATTAATTTGGACAGGTCTAGGGTTGTGTTGCGTGCTTAGTAGAGCTGACAAAGATGTTATTGGAGAGAGTTATTATTTCTCTAATATGATTTCAAGGTGGTTCTAATAGGCTGACTTTATTATATAATTTAGAGGAAAGATACTTATAGCCGGTCATTTGTGATCGCTAGAAGCATGACATGGAGATAAAAGATTAGAGTAGAGCACAGAGTGCAAAGTATTGTGTCATCAGGAAGAGGTCTATGTGATAGAGAAGATAAAGTATGCTATTCATTGGAACTGATCAAGACAACATGTCTACCTCGCAGCTCACCAAGATCCAGATATAGTGTGTATCTATTATTCAGAAGGTTGTAGCCTTCACCCCTTTGAGCAGTGAGCTCTCAGACAGTGCGTCCTCACCCCTAATAGGGTCAATCATAAAAGACTCCTAATAGGGTCCAACCTTTGACAAGGTCACTGTACTTATTGCATTGTAAAGATCAAATCCTAACAGGGTTGTAAGATCTTCTAACAAGGATCATTATACACTAGTGTAGTTTATTAGTGGGTGTTAATTCACATTGAGGTTTTTACCTATTTGGGTTTCCCTGTAACTAAAATATTGGTGTTGCGTTCAAGTGTTCTTTCATTGTGTTTATGCTTAATGTTTAAGTATACTTAATTAGATAAAGAATTGAAACTTGTAGATAATTGATTCACCCCCCCTCTTAGTTATCTCTTGGGACTATTCCTAACCGACCATGCCACTCTTGTAATTTGGTCATTACAAAAATAGGATAAGACCAAAAGAGGTGAGGGATATAACGCAACTTTAATAGGTGGCTTAATGGTTAGAAGGTTAAATGAGACTTCAGTAGTGGAGGCAACTAATATAACTATTTAAGAAGAAAATTTTGCTAAGGCCACAACACTAAAAGAAAAATAGATTCTAGAGGAGCTTAGGCTCAAATGTGAAAAGATTATGGAAGCTTATGATGATGAAAAGAAAAGAAACTATGAATTGATGGGAAGAATTTCCAAGCTTGAAAATAAATCAGCTTTGCATATGGAAATAGGTGAGTCTTCTACAAGACTAATTATATCATCCCCTGGACCACCACCTAGTTCTAGCCCTATTATTGATTTTCCCTCATCTCGTATGGCTCCTGAAGCTCAATTTGGAGAAGAATTGCAAGATGAGAGGGCTAGACTCAAGGCCTTAAAAGTAGAGGTTGTGAAAGGATATGAAGAAAAGATCAGTGGTATAATTTTGCATCTACTTAATTCTGTTAATACAAGATTTCTTTATTATTGGGTTGTAGAGCTTTTAGATATTTTAAATTCTTTTAGAGAGGACAAGGCTAATTTGGAGCAGATATTGAATAAATGGATTTTTTGGGAAAACAAGATGGAAGTAATATATTCAGTGGCCAAGGAACAAACATGGATATATATAATAATTGAATAGAATTATTATCACACTACAAGTCCATTAGAATTTTCCATTGCTAGGGAGTCTATGCAAAGAGAGTCAAGATCTCCTCTTTTTGAATATTCTAATCAATTTTTTAACTTATTCCCTTGTATTCTAAAATATTTGAAAGTGCTTAAAGCCTGTAAGGAGTGGAGGGAGGAGTTGGATGCCACTCTTACTTTAATAATCAATATTGTTATAATTAATGATGACAATTATTTGTTTGGAAGGGCTATTAAAGAAATTGTAACTGTAAGGTTTTATTTCTATTCTTTTGGAAAAAGGATCAAATTGTTGAAGGAAAAATGGAAACATGTGATTGAAAGAGAACATAAATGTTTGCAATTTGAGTGGCCTAATGATATTGTGTTTAATGATTGGGCATCAAGGTTCATCCAAGAATGACAGGTGTCTAGATGATGCCAATTATTGAATATAAAGACAATGATAAAGCTCCTTTTTCACCGTCTTCTTTCTTTTCTATTGTATTTAAAGTTTTGATGTTGACATATTTATCATATTGTAAGAAACATTGCTATATCATTTTACAATCTGACACGTGTTAACTTCCTAGTTCTTAAGCTTGTTGCAACCTTGTTTCTATAAAGGGATTCCAAGGCTGGGAAGAGGGGTCCAAAATTATTTGGTAGTAGCACATTTGTGTCTTATATAGTCGGTCTAGATGATGTGCAGTTGTAGAATGTTTCATGTTTGTATATGAGATTAAGCTTTAATCTAATCAAGAAAGCTGATAGTTATTGCTTCGAGTTATTTTGTCAAATTTATTGCAAATAACAAAGTGAATGTATTTTCCTCAAGGAGATTAATACAAAATCATTTGACAAAAGCAAGGGTAGGAGGGGCCAAGGAATGGCACACCCTAACCTGAATCACTTTGCTCAACAACACGCAAAAGTAACAACAACACAGTGGGAGAGAGAAAATGTAGGATCTTTTATATATTAACTCACATTGATTCATACATGTCAGGCTATAAGGCCTTCCCATTTTCAGCCAGATATTACAATGAAATACATAAGTCCTCAAACATGCGAGGATCTGTGACAATCTTAATCTCTATCTAAAAATTACTCTCAAAAAATTGACTCCCTAAACTCTAATCAAACAACTACATTTATACAAGAGGCTACCGAATTGAGTCAGCCTTCAGATCCATAATCAATGGAAGGAATAGTTAGATCTGGGACCACACGCTTCCCAATGATGGATACCAACATTAAATCTATGACCCATAATCAATGCACAAGTTGGCCTCAACAGAAACTCAAAAGAAACCTGTTGGTAAGAAAAGTCAACCGAGCACCAGACAAGCATCATTGAGCACCAATGAAATTACCAAGTGCCAAAGAGATAACTGACCAACATCGGCAAATAAATGAAATTGAGCAACACAAAACCAACTCGGTCAAAGAAGGAACCGAGCAACACAAACAAACTCAAATTTGTTTTTGTTGACACAGGATTGCCAAGGACCCAAGATGCTCCTACACCAGACACCTGGGGTTATTTGAAAATGATTCTCTGAATCATTTGGTAGGTATGATCTGAGCTGCCTCCAAATCAGACTGTGAAATCCATGAACTGTCTTCAATCAGCCTGTTCTTCCACTTTACCAGATATTCCATATACTATTTTCCTCTTGTACACTTGCCAAATCTTTGTTCCAAAATATGCTCAACCTCTTCATTTCATTTCTTAGGATATTCCATCGGTACTGTCATGTCTTCTTCAGGTTCATGAAACTCATACAAATCAGCAATGTTGAAAATAGGTGATATATCCATGTCATCAGGTAACTCAACTTCATATGCACTTCCATTGTCAAATTTTCACAAAATATTGCAAGGTCCAAACTTCTTCATCTTCAGCTTCCCATATGTTCCAACAGGAAATCTACCTTTTCTCAAATTAACCATGACTTCATCACCAACATCAAAAGTCTTATGCCTTCTTGATCTATTAGCTCTATCTTTGTATTTCTGATTACTCTTTTCTAGCTTCAGCTTCACATCTTCATGCAATGTCTTCATGTACTCCACAAATTTTTCTCCTTTAGCACTTCTCTTTCTTTCATCATCAAGGTCTCTCAAATCCGATATACATCTCAGTTGTATGCCATTTACAATCTCAAATGGTGTTTTTCTGGTACTCCTATTTAGTGAATTATTGTATGCAAAGTCTTCTTGTGCCAACACAGAATCCCAATTACCTGGTGGGTCTCCAACTAAACATCTCAAAAGATTACTCAAGCTTCTATTCACAACCTCTGTCTATCCATCAGTTTGTGGGTGAAATGTAGAGCTATATTTCAACTCGGTACCCAACTTTCTCCAAAGAGTTTTCCAAAAGTATCCAACAAATTTACTATCTTGGTTAGAGATAACACTCCTCGATAATCCATACAATCTAAAATTTTCCTTAAAGGAAAGATCTGCTACATGTACTACATCTGATGTCTTTCTACAAGGTATAAAATGTTCCATTTTAGAAAATCTATCCACAACAACAAATATAGAATCATTACCTCTTACTGTCTTTGGTAAGCCAAGAAAAAAATCCATGCTGATGTCAATCCAAGGTTTCTCAGGTACAACAATTGGTGTATACAATCCAGTATTCTGACTAACTCCTTTTGCAACTTGATAAACTCCACAACTTTTCACAAATTTTAGAACATCTTTATACAACTAAGGCCAAAAGTATTTCTCCTTAAGAAAACTCCATGTCTTATCAACATCAAAATGTCTTGCCAAACCACCACTATGTTTCTCTTTTATCAAATTAGTTCTCATAGGTCCTCTCAGTATACACAACTAAATACCTTTAAACAACATACCTCCTTGCATAAAATATTCATCCCATTTAGTACTTTGTTGATCTTGAATAGGTGCTCTGCACTTTCTCCACGGCTCAGAAAAATCAGGATCAAATTCATAAGAATCTCTCATGTCATCAAAGCCTAAAATTCCAATTTTAATCTCAGTCATCAAATATCTCCTTCTGCTCAATGCATCAGCAACTCGGTTAGTGACTCCACTCTTATGCTTTATCATAAATGTATAACTCTGCAAATACTCAACCCATTTCATGTCTCTGATTCAACTTATTCTGACTTCCCAAATACTGTAAAGCCTTATGTTCGATATACAACACAAATTCATTCAGCATCAAATAATGTCTCCATTTCTTTAGTGCTTGAACAATATCATAGAATTCTTGATCATACACATAATATTTCCTTTTTGCATCATTCAACTTTTCACTAAAGAAAGCAACAGGTTTACCTTCTTGACTCAACACAGTTCCAATTGTACTTCCACTTGCATCACATTCCACTTGAAATACCTTATTGAAATTAGGCAAAGCCAAAATAGGCAATTCAACAACCTTCTGCTTCAGAGTCTCAAAAATTTTATCAGCTCCATGTGTCCACTTGAATTCTCTTTTGTCTCCTCTCATAGTCTCAGTCATAGCATTACAAATTGAACTAAAATTCCTTATGAACTTTCAGTAAAAACTTACCAAACCATGAAATGATCTTACCTCACTAGCATTCATAAGTGTAGGCCAATTCAAAAATAGCTTCAACCTTTTCAGGATCCATTTTCAAACCATCAGCTGAAATCACAAATCCCAAATACACAATCTCCTCTTTCATGAATGAACACTTTTTCAGATTTATCATCAACTTTTCTTCTTTCAATCTCTGCAAAACTTGTCTTACATGAAACAAATGTTCTTCTCTGGTCTTACTGAATATTAGAATATCATCAAGATATACAATCACAAACTTACCCAAGAATTTCTTCAAAACTTCATTCATCAACCTCATAAAAGTACTTGGTGCATTAGTTAAACCAAAAGGCATAACCAACCACTCATACAAACCTTCCTTTGTCTTGAAAGAAGTCTTCCATTCATCACCTTCTCTGATTCTGATACGATGATACCCACTTTTCAAAACAATCTTGGTAAAATACTTTGGTCTAGTCAAACTATCCATTATATCATCCATTCTTGGTATAGGGAACCTATACTTCACGTTATCTTGTTGATTGCTCTGGAATTGGTACACATTTTCCATTCTCAATTCTTCTTAGGTGCCAATACCACAAGTACTACACAAGGACTCAAAATTTCTCTGATCAAATATTTCTCAAGTGATTCTTGAATTTTTCGGTTCAATTCCTGATTCTCGGTAGGTGTCAACCGATGAGGTACCTTATTCGGTAAACTAGCTCCAAGGATTAGATCCATACAATGATCAATGCTTCTTTTAGGTGGAAAACCATTAGGTACATTATCAGAATTGATTTCACTATACTCGGTGACTAACTTATCAATCTCCTCAAGAACATTATCCTTTGTTTTCTTACTCGGTTTGTTAGGAATCACAATAAAAAATACATCATTTCTCTTCAAATCCTTAACAAACTTTCTTCCTTCCATCAAGAAAAATTTCACAAATGTACAAACATTACTAACAGGTTCTTCAATCAAGGGTAACAAGATTTGTTTCTTTCCATTAGCAACAATAGTATACTTATGCAATCTCCCATCATATATAGCATGTCTATCATATTGCCAAGGTCTACCCAACAAAATATGAGAACAATCCATAGGCATGATATCACATAACACCTTATCATAGTACTTTCCAATCTTCAAATTCACATAACATTGTCCACTTACCAGGAGTGTATGCTCATCTTTGATCCATGAAATATGATAGGGCTTCAGATGTTTCAACCTTTCCAATTGCAACTTTGTGATCGTCTCTTCAGATGCCAGATTCTTCAAGCTACCACTGTCAATGATTACCTTCCAAACTTTGTCAGAAACTCTACATCTGGTCTTGAACAAATTTTTCCTTACCAGATCTCCCTTTTTACTTTCGTTCCACAGTGCTCTTCTTACCATTAAGTTATTTTCCTTCTCAGGATCATTCAGTGACTCTTCTTGCACCAAAGCATTTTGACTATTACTAGCCTTCTTACTTGCATGTGTACACTCAAATGATCTATGTCCTTCTTCTCCACAATTGTAACAAGTTCCTTAGAAAGTTCCTCTACTATAACCACCTCGTTAGTTACTACCTCTACCTCTAGATGAACTTTCACCTTTCCACTTGGTCTTTCCTTTATCCAGAGTTGTCTTTTCTGGTTCAGATCTACTGGGTGGTCCCACAATAGTGCATCCCACTTTTTTTGACATGCTGATTTTTGCTGAAATAACACATTTTTATTAAAATATGATTATTTAAGACTTGAGAGGTTCCATTTGAAGGAATTAATTACAAATGGTTATCTCAAAGCCTCTTAGATTAAAAAAACATTGATATAACATCTATAATCCTCATTCAAACCTACAATGGAGTCTCCTTCGCACCTATTAAAATGCTGACAAAAAATCACTTTTAATTTATGTTTTGGCAAATAAAATGAATCCATTTGAAAAACCCATCTTTGTAGTATGATGCTATTCGGAAAAATATTTCTAATGAATATAATTTTAATACATATTGAATTCATTATCTCTTTTCAATATTACTTTAACTAAACATAAGTTGTTTGGTCATTCAACAACCTATCTCTTCAAGACTTCAAGAAAAATAGTAAATTACAAAAAATATATTATAAAAAATATGTAGGAAAAGACTATTTGTGTTACCTTTCTATTAAAAAAATAAAAAATGAATTTCGATATACACAGATCAAGTTATAGCAATCCAAGTGACCTTATGTCTAAATTACAATTACTATCACTTTAGAACTTAATAAACTATGAAATCTTGATCCAAAATGAATGAAACCAATTGCATCCTTTAGATATTGAAGTTAAAAATATAATCTCAAAATAATTACATCGTTATCATAATTTTTAAAAAAAGTTATGTTGATCCAAGTGATAGTAACTCCTTAAAAATACAATTTTTCACACAAACCATTTTTCGAAGGAGAAGGAAAAATTAATTTAAATTAATTTTTTTTTAAAAAATATATATTTAGAAACTAGAAAGAAAATTCTAAAAGACTAGTTTACATCATCTTCAAATTCCTAATAGTTTTGTAGCAATAGGTGTTTGAAAGTGAAGTTTTTTCTCAGAATGTTGATCTCCATGTCAAAGTTGGCCAAAAAGTGGGACACACTATTGTGGGACCACCCTACTATTTTCACCATAAGATCCACCTCTTCCTCTAGGGAATCTACTACCTCTACTTCTTTGTCTTTGCTCATGTCTCTTGTTCATTTTCTCCTCAGCTTTCAATGCAAATTGATAAGCCTCTTCAATGTTCTCTAATTTGAACAAACTGATTTCTTCTTGGATGGAAACTCTCAAACCATTCAGGTATCTAGTAATTCTTTCCACATCATATTCATCATGTCCAGATTTGATATCTAATCTATAGAATTCCTCAGTATAATCCTTTACTGAGCTATCTTTCTACCTTAAACTTTGCATTTGCCTAACTAGTTTAATCTAATAATCACAAGGTAAGAACTTTCCTTTCAATTTATTCACCATTTTACTCCATACCTTGATTTTGTCTTTGCCTTTCCTCTTTCTATCTAGTTGCAGATGTTCCCACCATAAGGATGCATGACTCTTCAACTTTGTGCTAGCAATTTTCACTTTCTTGTCTTCAGGTACATTTTCATACTCAAAATACTTTTCCATCTCTATGATCCAATCCACCAATTCATCATAATCCAACTTTCCACCATACTCAGGAGGATTAAAGTGTGGTGTAGACTTTAGACTTGTCAAATCCTTCAACAATCTTTCCTCACCCTGATCCATCATAGGTGTAGGTTCTACATCACCTTGTTCTACCTCAATTTCATCATCACTAACATCTTCAAGATGTCTTCCTCTTCTCTGGGTTGTTTCAATAGCTTCCAATCTAGCAGCAATTTGTCTCAACATGTCTGCCAATCCTAGATCCACATCTCGCCTCGCACGAACCATCTTGAAAACCCTTTGCAATTTCTGGTCAGATCACAATCTTCTACCCCACAATAATTCAACTAGGGCTTCACAACAAGGAAACTTCAAATCTAGATTCACAAACCTAGATCCAGATCTCACCTCACTCTGATACCACCTGACGCAAGTGAGGGCAAGAGGGGCCAAGGAATGGCACACCCTAACTTGAACCACCTTGCTCAACAACACGCATAAGCAACAGCAACATAGTGGGAGAGAGAAAATTCATGATCTTTCATATATTAAATCACAATGATTCATACATGCTGGGCTGCAAGGGATGCAAGTGAGGGTAGGATGGGCCAAGGAATGGAACACCCTAACCTGAACCACCTTGCTCAACAACACACAAAAGCAACAAAAACACAGTGGGAGAGAGAAAATGCAAGATCTTTCATTTATTAACTCACATTGATTCATACATGCCGGGCTGTAAGGCCTTCCTAGTTTTGGCCATATATTAAAATGAAATACATAAGTCCTCAAACATGTGAGGATCTGCGACAATCTTAATCTCTATCTAAAACTTACTCTCCAAAAACTGACTCCCTAAACTCTAACCAAACAACTACATTTATAGAAGAGGCTACCAAATTGAGTCGACCTTCAGATCCATAATCAACATAAGGAATGGTTAGATTTGGGACCACACGCTTCCCAATGATGGATACTAGCATTAAATCTGTGACCCATAATCAATGCACAAGTTGGCCTCAAAAGAAACTCAAAAGAAACCCATCGGTAAACAAAGCCAACCGAGCACCAGAAAAGCATCACCAAGTGCCAGGGAAATTACCGAGCACCAAAGAGATAACCGACCAACACCGATGAACAAAGGAAATTGAGCAACATCGAACCAACTCGGTCAAAGCAGGAATCGAGCAACACAAACAAACTTAAATCTATTTTTGGTGACACAGAATTGCCAAGGACCCGAGATGCTCCTGCATCATCATTGAAAGGATATTTGTATCTAAAATCTTGTCTCCTCTTATTATGTTTTTTTGTTAATTTTATGAATATTTGAGCAAGTCTTAAATTTCATTTGCAACTCTTTTAGGTTGTATATCTTCTCATTATTGCTATTGGTTAAAGGAACTGAGTAAATGCTTCTATGATTTGATAAGATCACTAAAATATAATAAAGGATATTATAAGCATGAGGTTTTATGATTAACAATTGATACATTTATTTAAAAAGTGAATAAATAGATCATAATTTTCACTGTGGTTATGTGACTCTATGATAATAACAATGGGTAAGGCATTGATCAGTTTTCAAGTAGTTAGGAAAATGTTTTTATGTTGTTTATGGTTGAAAATAAACATCAAAATTTAACTCAATCATTACTTAGAATAAAAAGGGTTTTAGGGATGGTCTTCACTTAATACTGTGATCTAACAGATGAATTGTTGGATGCTTTTAGATCTATTTAGTATCATTTAGTAAAAGAAGTTTTAGTGACCAGATCTTCTTAAAGGGATTATAAATGAGGAATCATGAAGGAATTGTCAAATTCCAGATGTACCCGCCTTGGTTCTACATAGCCAAAAGTGTAGAAGGAATTGTTTCCTTGTTAGTTGACCCAAGGTCAAATAGAATATGCTAAATATTATGGAAATAGCTTAAAATTTGTTAAATCAGTAGCCAACACCCTCTAGTTCTTAGGTTCTCCTATGTCCATTGAAAGATAACACAACATCCTTTGTAAGTTGTCATGTCCCTACTCCATTTAATTCTAACATTTGCAAATTAAAATATTTTAGTATGTGCTATGTTTTCAATTTTACAATTCACATGGTGCAGCAAGTTATTCTTTTGTCAAGTCTATATTTGTTGAATTATAATTTTTGGTAAAATATTAGGGCTGATATTTGTCTCCTACAAATATATCTACAAAATTCTTATCAAATCATTCTTTAATTATATATAAATTACATGTGATAATAGTTATTGAAATATTAATACTTTTGTTTTTAAGATGCGTATAATGTATGTTAATGTGATGTTTTCGAAATCTTTTGGTGTGTCAATTGTAAATTTATCATATATTTTATTTAAAATTTAATCTAGAAACATTTCTTAATTTAATTTCAGATCATAATATTAATCATATATAATTTATTTACTTATAATATTTGACATCTAGATAACTATTTTATGTTACATCTATTTTGCAATGCATCATCTATAATATATTCATCAAAGCATTAATGCAGACCTTTGTATAAGACATCAATATATTTAAAATATTATAAAATGACCTAGATTCAAATATTTGTTATGAATGTAGCCACAAAAAGGCATAGAAGTAAAAATAATATGGATATTGCAATGCCTCAATTTTTATATCTTTATGAAGAAATTTTTGCATTATAATTGTTAAAAAAGTCGTGACATAGAAAAATAAAAATAAATTCCAATTTTAAATTGAAATAAGGAAACACTCCATTCCACTAAGTAACAGTCATTAAGTGTTGCATATGATTTTTAATATTTTTTATTTTCATTTCTATTCAATTTATATAAAATGACCAAAAGAATGATAGAATAAATGATGACAAGAAAATGAGACACTTTCACATCCACAAAAAGACATATTTATTCACAATAATTTAACACCTTAATCTCTCAAGAAGCTTTCTATTCTAACTTTGACTCTCTATTTCCATCTCTTATTTTTTCCTGGATGGAATTTACATAGTGAACTAAGAGATAAAAAGTAAATTACCATTTTTTAAGATATGAAGTTGACAATGAAAAACAATTTGATTATTGTTTATTCATTATTATAGTACATTAGGGCTCATTACAAAATCCCATGAGAGGAGTAATCTTTTTGTTCTTTTTATAAATCTTATTTTATAGTTTACATGTGTTCCATTTTTGATACACAAGAGGTGATTTTATTAATAAAAATTAGTACAAATGATAAATTATGTGAGTGAGGAAAACCACACAGGGCCAAAGAATTACAAATCCGACAAATAGGAGTGTAATATAATATACTATACCCATCCATCCTGCCCCTAAATAAGGGGCTACATTTTCCAAATCAACCCTTATGGTTGAACATTATGTTTCTATATTGTTACCCTTCTTGGAGGACCTAACAAACATACGATGTTGTGAGTTATGCTTCCTAAACTTCACTTTTGTCCATCCTTGATCTTCTAGATAACTCTCCTCTCCTTCTTCACTAACCTTTCCTCTTGTCACCACAAATGCATCTTGGAGCTTAAAAGTATGCTCCCAACATGTTCTCTTCAAGATGAGTGTCTCCAACATGAGTGGGAGGTTCTCTATATTACCATTTTTTGGGCATACACCAATAGGCGATGGTAGGGAAATAAGAGAAGTTGGTATGCCAATCACTTTATCTACCATAAAAGCTTGAGGTTGTTCAATATCAATGTGTGCATTAGGCAGAATGACATAGTGCTAGAAGGATTTGCCCCAATCCACCAAGATGATTTTCCTGAAGTCAAAAGTTCTCGAATCTCATTATTTCTAACAATGAGATGTTGAATATTTCATAGAAAAACATTTCCACCATCTGAAAGATTTTTTTTTATAAGATCAAAAGGTTTCCTTTGGGATCTGTTCCCAAAATTCATCAATATCTCTACATGAAGGCCATTGGATAATTTCATTTATACCCATATCTAAGCACAAGTTGAGTCTTGATAGTTCCCTTGGAGGAGAAATGATACTTTCCTAAGCTATTTCCAAAGGCCCACAAGCAGTTCTGATCCTAGAAATGAATAAGAAGGTATGATAGTTGTACCCAAAGAAAGGCAATTGTGAATATTTGTCTCTATAGGTCAAAATATAGAAACCAAGGTTTCATACACAAAAAAATTCCTTAGAAAATCTAGGGACCATTTTCAATCAGTAAATTCTTATCTTCTTGAGATTCAAATCCCATGATGAAAAATCCATTTGCACGAGAAATAACACTTATGCCCCCTCCATGTATTCTTTCCATTTCTCTGTGATCCATGAATGCATCTCACATAATTTTGGCCATACCTTGGTGAATCGATAGATCAAGGTACGGTCTTACAAAAAGCCCCTCAATCCAATGATAGATTGCCCAAACTAACCTCAAGAGTTATTGAGGATGGGGAAACTAATAAATGTGAGCTTTTCCAATCCATCATATCACTTTTAGGGAGACTCTAAAAAACAAAGATGCCCTCACAACCCTTGACATCTGTTTTACACCCTATCTAGAGAGCCTACATATTATCCATTTCTTTTTCTCTCATTGTTTCCTCCACTTGATTTCCTAAATATATTAACATTTTATTCATATCTCATCCATCTTATCATAACTACTTTTCTTTTCTTTGAAATAATGTTACTTCAAACATTGTCTCAAAGAGGGAAAAAATGTAGACACCTAAAATATTCCATCTTCAACTTATGACATGATTCATCCACCCATCTCCTATGACTTAGTCATTTATTAATCTCCTATGATCTTATTCACTATTATTCTATTTCACCAAATTATCATCTAATCATCCATTCACCATATGATCACCTAAGTCCTAGTTTCATTCAATCATCATACAATATATTTGTTCATCACCTAATTTACACACATTATTACCTTTTTACCAAAGACACCATTGCAAAAACTAAACATTTGAAACACACCAAAAAAAATGAAAACACAAGTAGTCATTTGCATCAACTTCTCTAGTATGCACTCTTGCATCCATGACTCAACATCATCACTATGCACACATTGCATTCATCGTTACAATGAATAAGTTAAGTTTATAGGTATGATTATTAAACATTGTTAGAATGGTTCAAATGAGTCTATGATAATTTTTCTTAATGAATGATATAAAGTATAAAACTAAAGCTATGATTATTCTATCTAAATTAATTATTAAATTTATGATCACTTTCACAATTTTAAATCATTGTGAGTCTTGTTGAAAATATCTTTTTGATAATGTAATATATTTTCTACTCATAAATTTCATTAAGAAAAAATAAAATAAAATGAATTAATTTAAGTTTGGTATTGCTAGAATGCTTTAAGAATAATTGGAGCAATGAAAGTAACTCAAACTTTTATAATAATATTTTAATTGATAATGAATGATAAAAAATATAAAATATAAAATATAAAATAAAAATTATGATAATTTTATCTAAGTTAATGAGGTTAATGAGTAAATTTATGATCTTTTCACAATTTTAATTCATTATCAATCTTGTTAAACATACTTTTTAATAATTTACTATATTTTCTACTCATAAATTTTATTAATAAAAATTAAAATAGAATTGAAATAAGCTTACATTGTTCTTGGTAGAATGCTTTATAAATAATACAAATAACAAAAGTAGCTCAAACTTTTATAATTATATTTATCATCATATATTTCAAATCATCCTTATAATTATTATAAAATATTTTTTAAACATTCTTTAGAATAATTCAAATGAGTTTGTCCTAATTTTTATTAATAATAGAAATAAAATATAAATTGTGACCATTTTATCTAAATTAATGAATAAATTTAGATATTTTCACAATTTTGAAAACAAGTTACTAAGAAGGATTGGAAATGTTAATTGAAAAAATGCACACATAATTTTCTAATAAAACATTGATTTTTAAACAAATCTAAAATACTTTCTATTCATAAATTTTATTAAGAAACACTAAAATAAAAATGAATTAAGTTTACATTTGGTATTGGTGGAATGCTTTAAGAATATTAGAATAGTAAAAGTGACTCAAAACATTTATAATCACAGATAATTTACTATAATGGAAAGACAATTATTAAAAAAAAAATCTTATTTGAAAAAATTCACTATAAAAAGTTTATCATAAAGGAAGGGTATGGGTAGCCAGTAACTTCACAGAACTATTTTTACAATATGTGGACAAAGGTCAAAAAGTGGTCATTTAGAGGTGCAACTCAAAACCTACTTAAAGGTGCCCCAAAAACGATCCACTAGAAACACATCAAAAAATTTTCAATTCATATTTTTTAAGAACCAATACATTTTCCTCTAATAACTGTTTTTACCAATACTTATGCACAAATGCCCAAAAAATCATCGGCTATGGATACCGATCCAATACTTATGGACAAAGTGAGTGTACAAGTGGGCATCTATTTTTTGGGTTCTTTTAAAGTTAGTAAATGTGGGGTTGAATGAGTAAGGAGTGAACTATCATTAGAATGTAATTGGGCCTCTTCCTCTTACAATTTTTTTTTTTTGATGAATAGTGCCTTCTCTATTAATTGGGCCTCTTCCTCTTACAATTTTTTTTTTTTTTTTGATGAATAGTGCCTTCTCTATTAATTGGACCTCTTCCTCTTACAATAAAATTTGGAAAGAAGAGAACATGAGAAAAACCCAAATTATCTCTCTCTAATTTAAAAGATACATCTCTAATCATCCTTATGAGCACTATAAAATATTTATTAAACATTCTTTAGCATGATTGAAAAGAGTCTTCATAATTTTTGTTAATGATAGATATAGAATAAAAAATAAAAAATATGGCCATTTTATCTAAATTAATGAATAAATTTATAATCACTTTCACAATTTTAATTCATTATCAATCTTATTGATTTTTTTTTAATATTCTACTATATTTCCTAATCATAAATTTCATTAACAAAAAATAAAATAATTTATGTATGTTACTGGTAAAATGTTTTAAGAATAATCCTAATAGTAAAAGTGACTACAAGCATTAAAATCATTTATAATTTAGTATAAAATATTATATTTAAGAATAAGACTGATTCTAATATAAAAATCATCACTCTCCACCACTCATGACAAGTTTAGAAGGCAATTATATAAAAAGAAATATTATTTTAAAAAATTGATATACTGATTAAAAGAAGCAAAAATAAATAAATAAATAAAAGTTTTGTTTTTTTTTGATAGAAAAAAGAAATTGAACTTTGGCTTTCTTAAGGGTAGTCCTTGGAACTAAGTTCACACACTATAAGTTCCTAAATGTACATCTGTGGTTATTGATACATATGAAATTTATTAATGAGTTTTAAATTATTATTTATTGGTTTCTTCAAAAATTGTAATTAATGGGCTCGAAGAGCAAGAATGAACCGTCATTAGAACATAAGAGATAAAATATGAACCGTAAAACATGGACGATAACTAGACCCTTCTCCATATAAATAAGGGTGGAACCTATAATGCATTTGACACCAAAATTCTAACAAGAGGCATTTCACCGGGTGATGCAGTTGAATGTGTGAAGTCAAACAAGCCAGGAGCAGGGAATCCCTCCAACACCTAGAAATCCATCCATCACATCATTACCTTTCAGTTGACGGTACTTTGTTTACCTTGATCGTGCTTTTCTCCTGTTTCTCTTATATGACTGCTTGTTTCTCCATTGCACAAACAATCTGCAGAATTTCTACCCTGGATTAAGTTGTTTATCAAGGTTTTCTTCAACAAAATTTTATACCCATCTGGCTAATTTGTTTAGAAGCCTACCGATTGTGTTGTTGGTGTTAGACAGGATCTGAAAGACACCAACTGGAGGAGCTTCTGAGACTCTAGATCTTGGACAAATTCTCCTAATTTTATAGTTGAAAGTTGGTTGAAGTGAATCTACCCCACACAGAAAATGGCTGCAGGTAAAGGTGGTAAAGGTCTTCTTACACCGAAGTCCTCCTCTGCTCCTGCTGCTGCTGCTGTTAAAAACAAATCTATCAGTACTGAGAAGGCTGATAAGCAGAAGCCAGTCACCCGCTCATCTCGTGCAGGCCTCCAGGTTTGTACATTGTTTACGCTGCTTACCAATTTTAGTTTGCACATATATTTGGTCTGTAACATATGCATGGATGGGTTTTTGATGGTTCTTGAAGGAAGAAGTTATATGGAAATTTTTTTTTTGATCAGTAAAGGCCGAAGCCATAGTTTTTATATTAAGTAGAAAGTAGAATATACAATATCTATCTACAGCTAAAAATCATAATAGTGTTCGATCATGGAGTGTGAATAAATATAGAGTTCCAGTGCTCTCTCCATGAAAGGAAAAGAGCCGTTCTCTGGTATAACAAAATTTCCTTAAATGTAAGTCTATTCATGCTTTCCTTGTTTAGCTAAAAGCTTCCCAAAAGCTCTTGATAATGGGAATGCTGTGTGTCCTTCCTATCAACTTTTTGGATTTTGACGAGGATGCCAACCATTAGAAATTGATTTAATGTGTGTTCCACATGCTGCCATATTAGCCAACTCATCAGCTTTACCATTGCCTTCGCGGTAGATATGGTTAGCCGTTATTGATTCAAATTTGGAGATAATACTCAAAATCACCTCTAAAAAAAATTGAAGTTTCCAGTTAGTGATGGCTCCTGATCTAATTGCATTTATGATTATCATTGAATGCCTTTCGATTTCCACTTTATTGAAGCTTAAATCCCTGACAAGAATTAAACCATGATAAAGGGCTTTAATTTCTGCTGCATTATTAGTATCTGGTTCTAGAGGGATGGCTAGTTGAGCAATGATTTGGCCCTCTGAGGAATGAATTATGCACCCAGCACCCGAAGGCCCAGGATTACCTTTTGATGCACCATCAAAATTTAATTTCACCCATTCCGGGGAAGGAGTTTTCCAAACACATGACTATCTTTGAAGTCCATTCTTATTGCAACCTCTTCCTAAGAAACCAGGAGCTTTCAACCCATGCCAGCTTTTCATCATCTTATCATCCCAACTGGTGTAAAATTTATGTATTGCTGAATATGTTTGATTTCGAGAATTCATGATCTCCACTATAGCTGCTTCAATTCTATTCAATATTTTCCCAATATCCATTGATTTATCTTGAAAAATTCTCCTATATGGAAAATTGTATGTTATATGAAAGCTTTTTTTTTGGTGTATGGTTTATCCTTATAGGCCTGCCACAGTGAATCTGATCTTGTTTTAAAGTGAAAGTGTATCAGCAGTCCACAGTGAAGCACTCTGTTTACCCACTTGTTGCCTTCTTTCTTTCATTTTCTGGATGTATCCATGGATAATTGCTGTAGTTAGAATCTCAGGATACTTCATTGATTTTAGCCTGTACAAGCTTCTTTTACAAGTTATAGATAATCGACCTTCCCTTAGGCCCACAACTTTTTTGTAGCACGTTTGCCATGTGGTTTTATTTCCTGCCACCCTGGTGAGAGTTTCTGCATTTTCCTACTGGGGGCGCTCCTTAAAGTTTTCTCCTGTTACTTTTTAAAAATGTGTAGACACCCCTGTTGATATGAAAACCATTGTTTTTGGTCCCCATGTAGACTTGACTATACAAATACCCCAGGATTTCCTATAACAAGTAGAACTCATTTTGACGTGTATTATTCCAAGATCTCCTCTTCCAATGCAGCTTCTTGTTCTTATCCATGTTGCATTGTTCTCATCCATGCTACTAACTTTGTAGGAGGATTAGTGGGCAAGAATGAATTCAATTTCCATGCTTCATATCAAAGAAATGCTTTTGCTGAAGGCCTTAAAGTTGTAAGTGATGTAGAGTTAGTTGTATTGACATGGTTTTAATTGTAATGCAGTTTCCAGTTGGGCGTATCCACCGGATGATGAAATCTCGAGTGTCTGCAAATGGGAGAGTGGGGGCAACGGCGGCAGTATATTCAGCAGCCATATTGGAGTATGTGACTGCAGAAGTTCTGGAATTGGCAGGAAATGCGAGTAAAGATCTGAAGGTGAAACGGATCACTCCAAGGCATCTGCAGCTTGCCATCAGGGGAGATGAAGAGCTTGACACTCTGATCAAGGGTACCATTGCTGGTGGAGGTGTCATCCCTCACATTAACAGATTCCTCATTAACAAATCCACAAACAAGGGCTAGCTCTCTCTCTGTATATGGTGATTGGTGTGTGTTTAATTTAAGAAATTGAGGCTACCACTCCTTTATTTGCGATGGGATAATAAATTTACTTAGGGCCCTGCCCCAATACCTCCTGATTTGCACAGATTGAAATTTTGTCATTCCAAATATTGACTCCATAATGAAAAATTCTGATATTTTGTTCATCAGATTCAGATGAGTGTGTCCAGTTAAATTTAAAAAAATTTATGTTGTCATGTTGATTTTAAATGTTATTGCTTTCTTAAAAAATGATATATCGTACTCTTTCAAGATGATGCTCTTGAACACTGAGCTACTCTTGAAAGGAGATGAAATATATATGGATCTATAAAATAAAATAAAATATTGTATATTGTTTTTAAAAGGATATATTAATTTAAGGAAAGATATATATTATGAGTTACATTTTATTTTTTTTCAATGCATGTTTCTGTTAGAGGTTACAATTTAAATGTCAATGCATGTTAAAGGTTACATTGTTACAATTTAGTTTTTTTTCTTCAATGCATGTTTCTGTTAAACACAGGCTTGTGTGATTCATTTCTTTACATTCTTTTAAGAGGAATTTGTTCAATTTGTTTGGGTCTAGGGTTAACCTAAGTATTTTGAACAATAATATGGGTTACAATTTGGATTTTTTCTGTCAATGCATGTTTCTGTTAAACACAGGCTTCTATGATTAAATACATGATTCTGTAATTCATTTCTTAACATTCTTTCAAGAGGAATTTGTCTAATTTGGTTGGGGCTATGGTTAACCTAAATATTTTGAACAATAATATGGGTTACAATGGTTTTTTTTTGGTCAATGCATGTTTCTGTTAAACACAGGCTTCAGTGATTCATCTCTTAACATTCTTTTAAGAAAAATTTATCTAATTTAGTTGGGGCTAGGATTAACCTAAATATTCTGAACAATAATACTAGTTACAATTTAGGTTTTTTGTCAACGCATGTTTTTGTTAAACACATGCTTGTGTGATTCATTTCTTAAAATTCTTTTAAGATAGCTTTGTCTGATTTGGTTGGGGCTATGGTTAAACTAATTTTTTTGAATAATAATATGGGTACAATTTAAGTTTTTTTGTCTATGCATATTTATGTTAAACAAATGCTTCTATGATTAATCTCTTAACATTCTTTTAAGAGGAGTTTGTCTAATTTGGTTGGGGCTAGGGTTAACCTAAATATTTTGAACAATAATATGGGTTACAGTTTAGGTTTCTTTGTCAATGCATGTTTTTGTTAAATATAGGTTTCTTTGATTCATTTATTAACATTATTTTAAGAGGAATTTGTCTAATTTGGTTGGAGCTACAGTTAACCTGAATATTTTAAACAATACTATGTTATTAGATTGATTCATTGATTGTTCAAAACAAGCCATGAGATTTTGTATTTTCTTTGGCTCAACATAATTCAACATTTTAAAAAATTATGTTAGATTTGATCTCTACTGATAAATCTAACGATGGGATTGATATAAAGAAATAATCTTCAACTCTCAATTTGAATTTTCTACTCTTCAGTTGATTCTATATTTAATATAGATGGTAATTCAAATGTGCCCAATATTAGTGTTTCAGATTAGGAGCTTATAAAATCTTCTATATCTATACTATGATAAACCAGACAAGTGGTTGCTCCTCCCACCCAAGCATAATGGATTTGGGGAGGGAGATTTTACTCCTAGAAGCTTGGCAGAATAATTATAATTTGAAAATCAATTTCTCCATATTATCCTGAGTCTATTCCATAGTTATAGTTGTTTCATCATCGAACTACACATTAGTCATGCCATCTCCATTAGCTATGGTGGCCCTCTTGACCCTTCTAAGGGAGATATTTATCTTTCAAAAGATAGAAGAGAGCATCAACCACAATAAAAAATAGAGTAGGGGCAACCCTGCCTAATGGATCTAGACAAGATAATGCCCTTAAATCTGCACTCATTAACCTCCACTTTAGCATTGGAATCCTTCCTTAAAACCTTCACCATTTATTGGAATGCTACCCAAAAACCCAAGTTATCCAACATCATCACGATAAAATTCCATTTGATTCTGTCATAGGATTTTTCGTAGTTAATAAGTAGCATACTTACTCCTTTATTAGAATCCTTAGCCCAAATCATGGCCTCCCAACATGTGAGGAGGTTCTCCAGAATGTATATTCCTTTAAAAAACCTTTTTGGATGGGCTAGTTACCTTTGGGAGGATATCCTCCAATCTTTTAGCAAGGACTGGCTAAAATTTTATAGGAGACATTTAGTAAAGTGATAGGCCTCCAGTTCTTGATCAAAGATCTGTCTCCCTCCTCAGGGATTATCTTGATGAGACCAACATTAATATATTTCCCAAGGGAGCTCGGATGACCTATCTATATAGTAGACACAAATCCTTACCAATCCCTCTGAATATAGTCTTTGACGTTCAACAACCTGTCGTGCAATTCACACTCTTGCTGCCTAAAATCTTTAGCTTTTTTCATTCCCACCATCTAAAACAAAAATCTCCAACTTTTCGTATTTTATACCCATTTATCAATTTCACTAGAGTGATTAGCAATACATGAATTGAATTGACTGATAAAGTTAACAACAACTAAAACATCTTGATCTTCTAGCAGCTTCACATTGAGGGCAAATGCATCCTTTTTATGGCTTTACTCAAGGGAAGAACCTTGAGTGAAAATTTTCTCCACCATAGGGTGATGGTCTGATAATGTATATGGAGCCACTTTAATGCAATCACCCCCTCAGTTTTTCTAAAATGGGATAAATTCTTATTGACATAAAATCTATCCAACCTACAATAAATTCTCTTGCTCCCCTGCTGGAAATTGCACAAGTGAACCAGATGCCAGAGAAGTCATTGTTTTTACTAGCCAAGAGATCAAAAAGATTGAGCTTGTTAACCATCCTATACCAGTGAAAGAATTCATCTCCTTTCCATTCAAATCTGCTTCCAGCAGTCTTGTCACGGGGCCTTTCTAGAATGGTTCTAATGATTTTTTCATAATTTTTGTTAATCATTCTAATAATGAGTTTTGTAGTTAGAATGGTTCTAAAGAGTTTGTCATAATTTTTATTAATAATAGATATAAAATATAAAATAAAAATTATGATTATTTTACTTCAATTAATGAATAAATTTATGATCACTTTTACAATTTTGATTGAAGATCAATCTTGTTGAAAATATTATTTTTTAATAAGGTCAATTTTGTTCTTCATTTCTCATTTTTGCTTCTTTCCCTTGATGAATTATTGACAATGATTCCAAATGTTGATTGAAAAAATGCACACAAGTTTCTTGATGAATAATTAGATTAGTAAAAGCGAGTCAACTCTTATAATGATTTTTAATTTATAAAGTCACCACTCTTGCCACTCACACAAAGCTTTGAAGGCAATTATTAAAAAAAAATCTTATTCCAAAAAATCCAATATAAAAGTGGATCAATAAGGGAAGGGGATGAGTAGCCATTAATACTAGATGATTTTCAATAAGAGGACAAAGATGAAAATGTGGTCATTTAGAAGTGTTTCTCAAAACTTATTTAAAGATGCTCCAAAAACAGTCCACTACAACTACAATTTTTTTCACAATTAATCCAATACATATTAATATATTTTCCTCTAAATACTATTTTTTTCAATATTGATAACTATTTTTACCAATAATTGTGTACTATAAGCACCATTACTTATGCACAAAGTTCAATTAATTGGTGTACAGGTGGGTGGTAATAGATAATGGCAAAATTTGTTCATGAACTTTTAATCATCATTTTTTGGTTTCCTTTGAAGTTAGAAAATGTTAAAGAAATAGAAAAAAAGACAAATTTAAAAGGTTTCTTTGTAATTTAAAAGATTAGAATAGTTCAAATGAGCCTTCATAATTTTTGTTAATGATAAATAGAGAATAAAAAATAAAAATTATAATCATTTTATATAAATTAATGAATAAATTGATTTCACAATTTTAATTCACTATCAATCTTGTTATTTTTTTTATTAGTCTAATATAATTTTTATTTATAAATTTTATTAAGAAAAATAAAAATAAAAATGACTTCTTTAAGAATGGTATTGGTAGAATGTTTTAAGAATAATTGAAATAGTAAAAGTGATGGAAGTTTTATAATAATTTATAATTAAGTATAGAATATCTTATTTAAAAATAAGATTGAACTTAAGTACATGGGGTAGGGTTTTGGTAGCTGTTGTAGCTAATTTTACGTACAATTAGCTTTGAAACGGTGCATCTGTACCTATTGATCCAAATGAAACTTATTAATAGACTTTTTTTTAATGAATAGAGGCCTTTTCTATTAATAGTAATATTAAAGTACAATATTAACAAAAAAAGGGGTCGGGGGAAAAAGTAACCCCGTGCAAGTCACAGGGCAATTAGGCCGGAAGCATACAAGTATTCATCAAAAAGACATATAGAAAGAGAAACCCTCAAGCTGCAAGGGTAGTAGCAGAAGAGGTAGGAGGATCTCTGTCATCAGGATTGCCCCAAACATTGGACCCTGGGGTCTGGTTAGGAACTGACTAGCCATCTTCTGGGTCATCTTTCTCCAGTTCTCCTTCCTCTCGCCTGGGCGAGATAGCAAGCGCCAGGTGAGGGACTTTGTCTAAAGAGGTAGGAGGTCACGCAGGAACACTAGTTGAGGGCTAAGCAGAAGCAGCAACAGTAGAAATAAGCAGGGGAGGCCAGCCGACACCCACATCCCTCCGAGGAGGAGGAGAGGCGGAGCAGTGATGCCATTGGTGTAGAGTCCTAGAGTGCCTGGTAGAGGAAATCTGACTGCGACGGCAGCCCCTGGGTGGCGCACGGTCAGACGAGAGAGAGTCCAAAGGAACCCACGCAACAACACAAGAGGCATTGCCCTAATGCTGGAGCAGCTCCTATAAGTGGCTGACCTCTAAGGCCACCTTGTCTGCTTGCACCTGAATCCGCATCATGACATTGTTACAAATACATGCCTTAGCATAAAGAGAGATATGAATATCTAGAGAGTTGTGAGAAAAGAGAACATAATTTCATTCTTTCCATAAAGTGAACAAGATCTCCATCTTGAAAGTATGCCATATCTGGGTGTACTGGGAAGGCATTCTGGGAGGATCACCAAGAAGCACCATATGCCAAGAAAAAGGTTTAGGCCTAAAGGGAGAAAAGAGGTTGTGAATCTAGATCCAATAATTTTGGGCACGACGATAAAACCAAAAAATGTGCATAAGAGTCTCAGAATGACCACAAAAAGGGCATTTAGGGTTAGGAACACCCAAATGTTAGAGTTGAGCTCCCAAAGGCAAGCCCTGGTAAAGTAAACACCAGACAAAATGAACAATCTTAGGCTTAGTGATAGAATCCCAAATAGTGCGAAATCGCCAGCTCCAACTCTTCTAGGGAGAGGAAAGATGCCATCATTGGTTGAGAGAATCAATCATGGGCAAATGGGGCACACGCCAAGAGTAGCCAAGCTTGGGCTTGTAACTAGTGAAAGGCGTAGTAGGATACCATTTCCAGTCCTTCCACCAGGGTTTAACTGACTAAATTCCCAACTTGTGCAGGAGGTGAGGTGGAATGGATGAAACCAGAAAGTCATAAGTCTGATGATCTAGACGGATGAGCCAGAACTGCACCCGGAGGTCATCCCAAGAATGAAGACTCATAGTGGCTCTGGAGAAAAGATCTTTTAAAGCTTGAATGCCACGTTTGTGAAAATGAAGAGCACTAAAACCCTGGATTTTGGAAAGCGGAATCCCTTGCTGAGAAAATTAGGGGGACCACCAAATGTTCTATTGGTTGAGAGAAAGACCATCATAGAAACCATTCCCAGCCCAGCGAAGCTAGGGCTTGACAGACTCCCAGGCTCTCCAAATACTTTTGGCGAAAAAAGTGCCCTGGATCTGAACAGGTTCCTTCATAACAAGAAGGGTTTGAAATTCAATCCCCTTCTAGGTTGGTTTGTGGAAAGGGTACCCTGAAGAAATGCAATGTCGAAGAAAATTTTTCCAGGCCTCATTGCTTGTGAGACACCACAAAACACCACACAATCCATTTCGCATAGAGCGCTAGCCCTTGTTTCTGGGTATCGAGCAAACCAAGCCCACTTGAGACTTTGGGAAGGCGACAAAAATCCTAGGCAACTCTGTGGAAACCATGGTGGTCAATCCTAGAGGCCCAAAGGAAGTCACACAATAATTTCTTGAGCTCCTTGTAGGAGGCTTTTGAGGGAGCCCGACATGAAGAATAGTACACATGCATGGATGCCAAGATCTTAGAGAAGATCTGAAACTTCCCCACAAGAGAGAGAGCGGCTTAGTGATCCAATAGGTAAGCTTTTTTTCAATTTTGGCAAGAACTGCATTCCATAGATCAATAAGATGAGCTTGAAAAGTAAAGGGAATGCCCAAGAAGCAGAAAATTTCCCCATGCTGAATTCTGGACCAACCGAACTGAGAGAACCAAGGTGGCTCGGGAAGAGTAGATTGTCTATAGCAGAGGGTTTTATGCCATTGAATGGATGAACCAGAGGCTAGACAAAAAGTTTCTAAACACTGCAAGGCTGCCTTGATATTCTCTTCATCTTCTTCCAGAGTGAGGAAAGAATCATTAGCAAAATGGCCATTGACCAGTTGTTGAGAAGAATCTGGCAAAGAGATTCCCCAAAGATGACCCATAGAAATGGAATGAGAAAGCAAGTAGCCAAAACCCTCAGCCGCCAGAACATATAAGGCAGGAGCCAGAGGGAATCCTTGCCGAATAGACCGAAAGAGCCCAAAAGTAGAAGATTGTTGGCCATTGATGGTGATGTAGGAAGAGGCATCACTAAAGAGCATCTGCACAAATTGAATAAATCTGGGCCCAAAGCCAAGAACATGAAGCATAGCAAGAATAAAAGGCCATTCAATATGATCGTAAGCTTTTGAAAAATCAATTTTAAGAAAGAGGGCTTTCTGGTGAGACTTACGAGTCCATTCCATTCCCTCCCAAACCACAATGATATTGTCAAGAATAAATCATGACATGATAAAGCCAGTTTTCTCAGGCCTAACAATCTGTGGAAGAATGTGCTGGAGTTTGAGAGCCAGCGCCTTGATAATGATCTTGTAGGAGACATTGAACAAGATAATAGGTTGCTAGTTGCAAATATCTTCTAGATCCCCAGCTTTGGGAATGAACTTGATATTGCCTTGGTTAATGATACCCCCAAGAGTATGGGAATGAAAAGCTTCAAGGTAGACCTGATGAAGATCAGGACCAATAGCATCCCAGAGGGCTTTGTAAAACTCACAAGGGAATCCATCGCATCCTGAGGCTTTATCCTCAACCATAGAAAACACTGCTTCACGAAGATCCTTCAAGGAAATTAGTTGAGCACAGAGGACTCACTAAGAAGGGGAGATACACTATGGAACAACAGTGGTGCAGTCAGCAAGAGCTTTCTCACTGGCAAGAGAAGATCCTTGAGTAGAAAAGACATGTTCATAGTGGTAAACAAAGGCTTGCAAAACATCAGGAAGCTTCGTGAGGGGGCTGTGACCTTCTTTGATTTTGGTTATGCCCACATTGGTATGACGAGGACCGAGAGCAATAAAAAACTCTTTAGAAGCATGGTCTCCAACTTTTAACCAGTGAAGATGAGCTTTGATCTGGGCACCTCTGGTAGCATAGTTGTCTACAACTTGCTTCTGATGACATAATTTGGCAAGGTTAAGTTGCAGGTCTTGATTGAAAGGATTCTGGGCTAAGGCCTCGGTGGCAACACGCAAGGCTTTGGTGTTGACATAATAAGATCTATGATGATACTTGGCGATTGAGATGGTCAAGGCTCAAGGTTCCAAACCCAATGAATGTGGGCCACCGTGGAACGGTGGTGAAGGACAAAACTATTAAAGAAGAATTGCATGGTGGGAGGTCGTGCCTTAGCTGTCTGCCAAACAATATTAAATTGAATGGGAAAATGATCTAACAAGGTCAAATCAACAAGAGGAGTAATCGGTAAGGCTTGCTTTTCAGAAAAAGAGAAGAAAGATTGTGCTGAGATCATAACACGATCAAGCCTTTTATGAATTCTATCAGACGAGGCTCTGAAATTGGACCAAGTGTGCCAAACCCCATTAGAATAGTGACAGCCAACATTGGGATAAAAAAGCCCTAATTTATTACGCATGTAGTACTAGGCTTCTCTCTCTCTAGCTATCTAGTGAAAGGGCA
Source organism: Chamaecyparis obtusa (assembly GCA_027943335.1). Classification (NCBI taxonomy): domain Eukaryota; kingdom Viridiplantae; phylum Streptophyta; class Pinopsida; order Cupressales; family Cupressaceae; genus Chamaecyparis; species Chamaecyparis obtusa. Next base: position 1,689,089 of record BSBK01008014.1, on the reverse strand, counting down.
AAAGGCCATCCTTGTTAGATGCCATTTTGACCATATTAAAATTACCACAAAAAAGATAAGTAGCAGGTGGTAGAGAATCCACAAGCCAACGCCAAAGGTGAGATCTCTCAACAACATCATTGGGAGCATAAACATTAACTATGCCAAAAGAATGATTCTCAATAATGAAAGTGGCCCAAACAACTCTCTGCATGGGATCTAAACCATGACTAACCAAAAAAGATTGCCAAAAAGGAGAGAGGAGAGTAGAAACTCCACCTCAACCAACTGGGTGGCTGCAAGAAGTTGGGTGCCAATTTTTGACAAAAAGTGGAAGTGTTTTTCCTATTTTTCAAAATTCTTGTCAATTGATGTCAAAAATTGAGGCACTTAGAGATTGAATCTCAAAAAACTTCACTAATAGAAATTATAGTACTCGGAGTTAGCTTTTCAAATATGTAATTTATTTCAATACCCACATTGCATAAATTAAATTTGGTAAGCATATTTAAAAACCACTTTTTCAGAATGCCTGTTTCAGGACCATACCTCACCCGTGTACGACCACCCTTTTTTGACACAAATAAATCAATATATGTTAATCCTTTTTAGGAAAGATACCTAAGACACTATATATTGATGAGTATATTTTTCCTTTTTTTTTTTTGTATATATTTTTGTTTATTGATTTTTAATTGACAATAAAGTATATTTTCAAAACCTCTGGTGTACGGCCACCATAATTTGATGAAATGTTCATATTTTTTCAAAAAAAAAAAAATTATCTTGAAAAGAATAGAATGTAGATTGATGCCATATAATTTTTTTTTGTAGAAACCTTAAACTAAAAAAGTTATTAAAAGTTTAGTAAACCTCTGTGTTTCACATTTTCATACCTTTTACTATTGATAAATATAGGAAAAATAGTAAAATTTATTATATCATCAAAAAATTTACATTTCTGGAATCATGACAACGAAATCTATAATGGGTTTTCGTTTCATCAAAAAATTCAAATTGAAAGACGCTCAAAAAATTCGTTAAAGATAGAAAATTAATGTTAAAATAACTTAGTCAAATTTCTAGAGGCGAAGACATAGGGTCGGTGGGACCAAGCCTAAATCATGCCTATCCCATACCAAAAACTGAGGCAAGTTAAAGTTTCCCACCCCAAGCTATTAGAAACGGGTGCTCGATTTGAAATTTAAAAAAACAGGTGCCCGTTTCAAAAGTAATCGTTTAAGAAACGGGCACCCATTTTTTTAAAAAATGGGTGCCCGTTTCTAATGAGACCGTTGGGAATGACAGGTGCAGAAGCATAGAGGTACAATGATTGAATCATTATTCAATCATTGTACGACTGTACCCGTGCGCAGACAGAATGTTTTAATAAATTTATACTTGGTTTTGTCTTGTTCTGGATTTGACACTTGTTGGATTAAAAATTCATCCAAATATGGGATCAAAGCAACGTAGAAAGAGACAAAGGATAGAAAATAAAGAAAAGGAAGCAAAACGTCAAAGAGAAAGAAGAGCAAGAATTAGAGAGGGTAGTAATGCCGGAGCTTCGAGTTCAACAGTAGCTTTAAAGGAAGAGAGCATTGAGAACACTGTAATGGATGAAGAGCCAGAAAGAGGAAATACAAATCAAGAAAATCCAGGTGCATCTACTAACCCAGTATTGGGTACTGGTATGTCTTCAGAACCCCGCATATATTCTGAAAATGAAGTTCGTGATTTATTTCAAGCAGGCTACGAAATAAATGATTTGGATTTTATTCATGGAAGTACAGTAAGAAATGAAAGTCAAACACTAGTTGAAAAAGAAATTGAAACCCCACTTATGACTGAAAATCAAACCCCAACTGATGGTGAAAATAAAAGTACAGCTAAAATTGAGAGTGTGGATGTACACATGGAAACACCAGTTGAAAATGAAACATGTTTAAATGATAATGAAATGGGTAATCTTTTTCAATTGAATAGTGGTGTGTTAGACAATCTTCATGGCTTGGTTTCATGGAGGCAAATTAGGACATATGCTAACAGATTGTTCAAACAATTTTTTTATAACAAGAAATTTGGGTTTCAATGTCAATTGATGTTACAATTAATGAAAATGACAAAGATGCGGAAAGTGATGAAGAGGTTAGGAGTCAATGTGAAAGAAAAAAGAAGGGATGAGTCTTTGAAACAAGTTGTTTCGACTATTGCTAATGCCTTTGATACAATTGGAAAGAAAAGTCGTTCTAAAGATGGAAATGCAGCACGACGAGCAATAACAACAGATTTAGTAAACAAATCAACCCATGATAAAATAATGATGAGTAACATAAGTGGATATCTTAATATTCATGGTAAAACTTTGGCAAAAGCTGTGAAGAGAAGAGTTGACTTTGAAAGTGATCCAGCTAACAACTTATGGACCTATAGTGGCAGACTCCCGAGATCTGATATGAAACTTACTAGTGAAGTGAAAACATTGATTGAAAGATTTTGGAAGGATAATACAAGAGTATCGCCAAATGCCAGGGATGTTCTAAAATTAAGATTTGGCTCAAAAATTCGTGAACCACATCCAAAACACCTTTTGGACATGACTCAAACTGAATTATACAAAAAATTTGTAGATGAAAAGGTGTTATCAATCAGCATAAGTCAAAGATCATTTGAAAAGTGTAAACCTTGGTATGTAAGGGTAAACAAGGAAAGAGTCACATGTTGTTGTAAAACTCATGTCCAATTTCGTTACCATTATGATTTATTTCGATCTATACGTGGTACCATGCATACTAAAGAAATGTTACAGGAATGTGGTATCCAAATTCCACCTCAAGTTATAAAGGAGTTCATCTCAAGTTTGTTTTGTAACCCACATAATGACCAATATTTTCTTTTCAATGCATGTGTTTCTGGTGTATGCAATATATGTGGCAATCTTGCATTATTAGATGAGTGTTTTCATGAAACTCCTACAACTGAATTCGGACAACAAATGATTGATGTGCAAAGATTTAAAACTGTTGAATATCCATTGAAGGATGGAAAGGTTGGAAGATGATGTGACCTAATAAATGAAAGCATTAGTGTTCACGCATTCATGAATGAATTCAAGTGTAAGATCATACCTAAATATGTGAAACACTCTAATAATGCTAGATGGCTTGATGAACAATTTCGCATGTGCAAGAATACATTCCCAGTGGGTAGTTTACTTTCAGTAGTAGACTTTGCAGAGAACTATACTCTTGCACCACAAGATGAGATCCAATCTCAATATTATAATTCAGTACAAGTAGCCATTTTTGTTCATATTGTCTATAGGCATGCACCTGATAGTACAGAAGAGGATAAATTTTTTTTGAGGGAGTACCACTTCTATATGAGTGATAATAAACTACACTCATCAGAGTTTGTGCAATACTGCATGGAGACATTTTACAACAATTTAAAGGAGAGACAAATTCAAATGACACAACATCTAATATGGTCAGATAATTGCACAAGTCAATTCAAGAATGCTAGAATGTTTTATTGGTTGAGTAGGACACATAAGAAAACCAATGTTGAACATATTTGGAGTTTTTTTGAAGCTGGACACGGGAAAGGAGAACATGATGGTGCTGGTGCATGTGTTAAGAGAGCCCTTTCAAGAGAACAACTCAAGTTTGAAGAAAAATCCAAATTTAAAAATGCACGTGAAATTGTTGAATGGTGTAGTACAAGTTTATCTACAGGATCAAATCAGAATTCTACAATCAAACGTTTCTTCTGGCTAGTAGAAGATAATTATATCCTTTCAAGATATGAGTGTGATACGATAAATGGGTCAGCAAAATGGCATTCATTTAGAAGTTCTGATTCTAACACTTGGACTATATGGACTAGGGAGCTAGCATGTTTTTGTCAATTTTGTGTTGCAGGTGAATGGGAACAATGCGAGAGTACAGAATGGGTTGAAGATTGGAAACAAAGATCCTTAACACCTACTGAGACACAAGTTCCAGGCGATTCAACTAGTGAAGACCCAGATCATGCATTTGCATCAGAAGATTATGATCGTGTTTCAGATCTTATACAACCTGGTATTTATTTATTCAAATTTACATTTATAAGTGTAGGTTTTTTTACATACATGCATATGAAACTAATTATTTTTATAGGGCATGTGTATGCTGTTGTTGCACCTGAGGATAATGATGAGCAAACTGAGTATTGGCTTGCTAGATGTGTGGAACCTAAGAAAAAGTTGATATGTCATCAAGTAGATGATGATGGTTTTCAGTATCCAATTGGGTCTGTTGTGGTTGTTGGTACATGGCTACGAAAATACCTAACAAGAAGAAATGGGTTACCAGCGTTTGAGGACTACCAATCAGAAAAGAAAATTATGCAGTATTCTCATTTAGTGGTGGCAACGAATATCAAATTAGAAAGATACAAAGGGAGGCCCACCAATAAAGTCTTATGGACCCTTTCAATGGAAGAGCATGAGGCAATCATAGAAGCATTACAAAAAAGAGAGGATGCAGATGGTACACTAGGTTGAATCAGATTTAGAGACATGTGAGTGCTTTTTAATTATGTTGAAAGTTTATATAGTTAGTTCTATTAGACATTAGACATGTACAAGTTCAATATATTATTATGTCAAATTTGGAGTTAGTTATAATTAATTTCTTGTTTGAATAGGTATCAACTACAACTTTACACATGTGTGACACTCATATGCGGATGGTACACTCTAATAAATCACATGTGTACATGTGTAAGTGTTTTTTAATTATGTCAAGTTTATAGAACTAGTTAGATATTAGACATTAGACATGTAAAAGTGATAGATCTTATTATGTCAAATTTATAGTTAGTTGTGCATTAAAGACAGTTTTTCTAATTAATTTCTTATTTGAATAGGTATAAAGTGTACAACTTTACACACATGTGATAGTCATATGCAGGAGCCCTAGAAGATGATACATTAAATTATTTCATTGAATTTTTATTTTATTTTTAATCATATTGTAATTGGGCAAAGAAGTGGGGTTTTCTTACTAGTTCTTTCCCTATGGAGCCCTTGAACTAGTCATATATATAAATAAAAATATCATTTATTGATGTACCATGTGTTATGATTCCTGTATACTTATTAATTTGTTCATTTTTTAATTCAAATTGTACAACTAATTTGATGTGACATATAACTTGAATAATTTGATGTGACATATTAATTAATGATATCCATTATCTAGTTATCTAGTTATCTAGTTATGTAGTTATCTTATTTTATCTCTACTTATAGATGATTCACATTATATTTATTCACGTAGAGTATTTACATGCAATCCATCTTATTAAAAAAATCTTAGATCTAAAACAAATATTCTAATTTAATCTATGACATGTACATATATTGATCAACCAAAAAAAAGCTAATCCACATAACATGTCACTCTAGTCCATATATAACATGTCCAAATAACTAGTCCAAATAAAACACGTCCATAAAACATACATCATTGGTCCAAATAAAACAAGTTCATATATAACAAGTCCATAAAACATGTGAATAGTCCAAATATAACAAGTCCAAATATATAACAAGTCCATAAAACATGTGAATAGTCCAAATATAACAGGTCATAGTCCATATAACATCTAGAAATAGTCCATATATAACATCTGAATAGTCTATATAACATGAAAACACAAGTAACATCTAAGAGCCTGGATCGCCCATCTAATCTGCCGTCCTCTTCACTCCACGTGAAGAGGACGGAGATGTATCATCATGCTGTACACCATCAAGTGACTGTAAACATAAATTATGAAGAGATAACATAAGAAGTGGGTTTAAACAAATAATTCACTTACAAACAAAATAAATATTGAATATACATATATCAAATAAATTACCGTGGAACCCTACTGAGTAGTTTCCTCTGTGGGAGGAGGACCTGGAGTAAAAAATGTCGCTGTGGTAATGTCCTGTACAAAACAAATTGCAAATTTATTATAATAATATTCCCTAAAAATGACATGTGCGTCATGATTCAAAAATATTGGAATTTAATATATTAATAACTATGACCTCTAAGGATGATGAGGCCTGCATCTGGCTGGGTCCTACACCATGACCACGTGAAACTATACTCGCTAATGGTTCTGAGGGTACATCAGCAAGGAATGATGTGGTGAAGGCCTACACAATTGTAAAAAATAGAAGTGAATTAGAATATACACATAAATACGTGAGCATGTATAAATAGTTAAATTCAAATTAAAATGCAATATACATACAAGCGGTATATGGGGAGTGTCCTCTGTGACCGATGGCAGAGTACCCATCGAACTGCTGCCAAGGTGGTATGAAGTGTGACCCTACAATATATATTTTGAAAACAAACATTATTAAAGTAAAGTTTCAACAATAAATATTTCTAGGGGTCGAATAGACATGATAAAAACACATACAGTGAAAGGTGCACCAACATCTGAAGTAGTTGAATGGACACGGTGATGGTCCATGGATGTCGTGGTCTCCTCTGCCCCCTGTCCGACAAAAATAACATATTTTGGTTGATATGGTTTGTGTGTCTGTACATATATATGTAGGCAAAATATTTTATAGAAGCTAGATTACTATTATATAGATTACCTCTGCGCTAGATAAATCCGCTACGTATAGAAGCTCAACAAATGATGAGATCTCGGGAGGTCGATCCTCTGTGTCATCATATCCTCCATGTGCACCCTCTGCATCATCAAATCCATCATCTGGCCCCTCACTCTGTGGACCAATACATATGTCCCCGCAGCTGGTGCAAACATGTGCTGTGCTCTGGGGTGCCCTAGCCATCCTGAACTGCTCAGCTAAATCACCTGAAAGGGCGCTCAATGAACCAAGAGCAGAGGTGACTGCTCGGTGGTGTACTGGCACTGGAATCATAGGAGCCGGATAAGAAACAAGGGGCTCCTCACGTGGACGATTTCTGACTCTATCACTCAGCTTTGCCCTAGGCCTGTCTTGAGGCATGCCTCTACCGACCCCTTGAAATGCTCTCATGTCAAAATAATTGGGTTTTCTACCCAATTCAAACTCAGCCAACAATTTTCTCAAAAAGTAAATGGGGACCTTGTGATTTGCGTGTGGTGGATGGTCAAATACCACCCACCACCGCTCCCAAAAGTGCTGTGAAATCAACGGGTGCTTGCACCAACAAATAGATATTCTTGATTTTTTGGGGTTTGTTTCTTCCCCTGTTTTCGGATTCTTAAACCACCGAGCAAAATCTGCTTTGGTGATTTTAAGATCATTCACCTGTTTATAGGTGAGTCCATCAGCATAGAATGTTCTCATGGAATCTCTCCATGACTGATAGCTATCCAACTCGTCATTGAGGGACTGGATAGAATGTACTATGCCTTGCATAGTATCTGCAAGGCGTAGTAGATGTGCAGAGGGGTGGGGATCATGTCTAACCGTCTCAATGTCCCTGACAATAGAGGCAATATTACACCTCATGTCTTGTCTAAGCTGCTCTGCGGTACGAGGAGGTGGTGGAGGTGGGGGTGGGGGTGGTGGTGGTGGTGGTGGGGGCTGACCTCCTGAATGCTCGTTCATCATGTGTAAACTGCATATATAAAGTATTTGAACGTGTAAATGAAAATTATTTAAACACATGAATAATCTAAACATATATATCTCTATCTTCACATGTACACATTTATAAACTATTTGAAAATGTAAATGAAAAGTATTTAAACACATGCATAATATATTAGGTCTTAAGGGTGATAGTACGTCCTATTACATCTTACGAGTACATACCAGCTCCTATTAGGTCTAAAGGGTACATAATAGGTCCTATTAGGTATTAAGGTTACATACTAGGTCATATTAGGTTTTAAGGGTACATACTAGGGTTTAAGGTTCATATTAGGTCAGATAAAGAGAGTTTACTTTGTAAATGTTTATTTCTTTTCAATAAGGTTATATTTTATATTGATTTAGTTGGTTTGTTAATATAATATTCAGATGTAATATTAAACTATTTACTTATTTAATTATTCATATACATTTTTAATTTACTTACATTCTAAACTTGCTACGATGTCTTTGTTTAAAGATATATAATGTATTCCTTTATCAAGGTCAATTTGAAAATAATTACTTTTTAGTACATTGAACATGACGAGAGAGGCTCGACAGAGAGAAGAAAGTTCAAGGGAGAGAGATGAGATAGCGGAGAGAGGAGAGACCTGAGAGAGGACATGAGGAGAGAGGAGAGAGAGAGATCAGAGAGAGGAGCTAGCAGGTGAGGAGAGAGAGAGAGAGAGGAGAGAGAGAGAGATGAGAGAGAGAGAGAAGAGAGTTAAATAGAGAGAGATAAGAGAAAGAGAGAGGAGAGAGAACATTAGAGAGGAGAGAACATTAGGTTTTCGTTTACAATCAATATTAGGTATTAAGGTTACATACTAGGTCTTAAGGGTCATATTAGGTCTTAAGGGTACATACTAAGTCTTAAGGGTTATATTAGGTTTTAAGGGTACATACTAGGGTTTAAGGTTCATATTAGGTCAAATTATTAGGTCCTATTAGATACTATTAAGGGGTTATGAATCATTCTACTATATCTATATCCTGGACAGATCTATATAAAAGTGGGGGGCAATCAAAAACAAGTTAAGCCCATCATTTATGATAAATGGAAGAGTGATGAGGATGTTTGGAAGGAGCTTTCTATAGGGGGTCTAACCTCCTTCACTAAGAAAGTTCATGGGAATGATACTCGAGTTATAGGATATTTTATTGAATCGATGACCAAGATGATGGTGTGTTGAAGGTATTTGGCCTTAAATTGGTTATCTTAGAGGATTTAGTGGCCAAAGTCTCAAAAACCTTGGTCTAAGGGAGAAATTCTTATAGGGATAAAAAAGAATTGATGAATCCCTTATAATTTTCTTCTTGGGAAAGGACAAATAAAAGCTTCAAAGAAGCACTAATCGCAACTATGACAGGGTGTCCATTCCTCCTCTCTAGGCCAAGATATCTAAATTTATTATGAGGCATGTTACTTTAAATGGATATTTTACTAGTCTTTTCAGCTACCACTTTGTCATTTTAAACTATTTCAAACATGATAAATATACATATATTCCTTTCTACTTGCTCTCTTTGCATTCCCATAGCATTAAAACTCATAGAAAGAATCCCTCATATCCAGTTCTACATAAGGGCTTAATTTTCCTTATAATGGAGTTTTCTAACTCTATTTTAGTAGCTATAAATCCCCATATGGCTAGGTTAAAAATAAGTCAATTGCTTTCTCAAGGAGTACTCGATGGGTCCTAAGGAAGATTCCTTATTGGATGAGGGTGGGCCTCAATTGGGAAAGAAAACAAACCCAAAAAGGGAAGCGAAGTCCCACTTAAAATATGTAATTTTAGACTATGAGCTTTTTTATTATTCCCCTCTATTGAGTGTGTCCCTGACTCTTTCATCCCTAGTGGGGATATTATAGGTAGGGTAAAATCTAATGGTTCTTCTTTTGTCATGGCCAAAGGAAAATGGAAGGGCCAATTAACTTCATCCTATGCTAAGAAACTTAGATTGGATAATGTGTGTGATGAAGCTTCTCCCCTACCCCCCTCCACCTGTAAATGATGATAATATGGACTTGCATACATGCATATCCCTTCAAGAAATGATACTCCTTTGGAGAAAGGGTCTTTTGTTTATGATAAAGAAAATATAGGAAGGGATGTCAAAGAAACTATGGATGGCCATTGCTCTCTCTTAATGTGGATTGTGTTAGAGCTAAATGCAATTAAGGAAAAAGGGGTTTCCACCCCTTACAATGAAAAGGTTAATAAACTTCTTGTGATGAACCAAAAAAATTTGAAGGGGGTTGAAGATCTTAAAAATTATCATGAGTAGAGAATGAAACCCCTAGAAGATGATAATGTTAAGGTTTGTGATAAATTGAAAGTTATTGTTGTAGTTAGTTGAATGGCTATGGAAATGAGAGAGGCTCGACAGAGAGAAGAAAGTTCAAGGGAGAGAGATGAGATAGTGGAGAGAGAAGAGACCTGAGAGAGGACATGAGGAGAGAGGAGACAGAGAGATTAGAGAGAGGAGCTAGCAGGTGAGGAGAGAGAGAGAGAGAGAGAGAGAGAGAGAGAGAGAGAGAGAGATGAGAGAGAGAGAGAGAGAAGAGAGTTAAACAGAGAGAGATAAGAGAGGAATTAGAACAAATTTTCATTATGCATCATTAGAACAAAAAATTTTTTAGCTACAATTCTAATATAAAATTGGAATTCTAGACTTATGTTCCTTTTTTCAATGAATTTGAGATTAGGAAATATTTATACATGAACTTGGTTACATTATATCAAATTGATAACTTTTAACAATAACAACTAAATACAAAATTGAAAATTAATAAAATATTTGATATCTAGAAAGAAGGGATAACCATTACCCTATATCTACAATCTAGGCTTGAAAGTTTATGTCTAGAGTAGGGAAACCCAATTTGAGGTTGTTTGAATTAGAAGAGTTCTATAGATTCTCAACTAATAGGTCTTATACCTTTTCCTATTTGGAAATAATTAAAAAATTATTAGATATAGTTTGAGGGAATCCTAGTCCATGTGTTTCTATGTATTATAAATGTGAGTCTATCTATCACTATCTAATCTACACACTTGTAACAATATATGTGGTTAGAAATGAACCTACATATATAAAAGTGGAGAGAATTGGTTAGAAAGGATATCAAGGCTTACCTATGTCAAAAATTTAATGGTCTTATCACATGTCCACCCCAACAATCGATGAAAGAAAATAGAGATTATTCCTAGAAAGGAGACAAATTAATCCTTAATGGAAATGCTTTAATAGACAAATGTTACATTAGATATGCAATAGTTGACTTGAAGCTTTAAAAAAATGATATTTATTGAAGGGGTTAAATAATGTATTCATCGTAGAGGAACACATAGAACTTGATTATGATTGTTGAAACTTGAATTTTAGAGAGAGAGAGAGATGAGAGAGAGAGAGAAGAGAGTTAAACGGAGAGAGATAAGAGAAAGAGAGAGGAGAGAGAACACGATCAGAGAGGAGAGAACATTAGGTTTTCGTTTACAATCAAGTCTACATTTTAGGTTTTTGTAAATACAATTTTATACATTCTAAGTTTTCATTTTCAGTTTTTTACAAATACATGATTTCTAAACAAATTGAAAAGTAAATTAAAACATAAATAAATGAAAAACTATAAACATACATTCATTTTTTAAATAAATTCGTATAATGCTATTTAAAAATAAAAATTAACTTTTTATATGTTTTAGGTTTTCGTTTACAATTTTAAATATGTTTTTGGTTTTCTACGTTTTAGGTTTTCATTTTCAGTTTTCTACATTTTAGGTTTTCGTTAAATTCAGTTTCGTTTTAAGTTTTGTTTTCAATTTCATTTTAGGTTTTCGTTTTCGGTTTCATTTTAAGTTTTTGTTTTTTGTTTTCATTTTCGGTTTCATTTTAAGTTTTCATTTTCAGTTTTCTACGTTTTAGGTTTTCGGTTTCAATTTCGTTTTAGGTTTTTCTTTTTAGTTTCATTTTAAGTTTTTGTTTTCAGTTTCAATTTTAGTTTTTGTTTTCAGTTTTCTACGTTTTAGGTTTTCTTTTTTCAGTTTCATTTTAGGTTTTCATTTTCTGTTTTCCACGTTTTAGGTTTTCGTTTTCAATTTTCTCTATTTTAAGTTTTTGTTTTCAGTTTTCTACTGTTCAGGTTTTTGTTTTCTACTTTCTTACGTTTTAGGTTAAATTGTTTTCAATTGCACATTATTTCTAAATAAATCGAATAACAAATAAAAACATACATTTCATAATCTAAGAAAATACATTCATTTTTAAAACGCATACTTAAATAACTATTTAAAACTAAAATTTAACATTTTACTACTTAAAATGAACACGGAAAATAAAGTAACACACATAAAAATGATAAATACGTACCTGGAACTCGAAAAAATCTGTTTGTGGGGTCGACAGGCGTCTAACAAACGGGTAGGCGATTTTGAAAAAATGTAGATCCCATTTCCTGTCGCTAGAAAATGACAGGAAACGCACTAAACAAAAAAAATAAATACTTTTACAAAATGGGCACCCGTTTTGTTCAAAACGGGCACCCGTTTCTTAAAAAATGGGTGCTCATTTCGTATCGTTTGACCGAACCTAAACGGGCACCCGTTTTATTGAAGATCGGAGTGCCGAAGCAAAACGGGCACTCGATTGTTAAGAAACGGGTGCCCGTTTCGAGCGGCGCATTTTTCCAAGTCGCGGACTTCCGCAGAATTGGCACCCAACTTCTTGCAGCCACCCAACCTCATGCTGAGAATAGAGAGCAAGACTCTTAGGCCAAATAACTTTGCAAGCAACATCAAACATAAAACTAGAAATTTTAACTTCCTGGAGGGATAAGACATCCAGATGACTAATACGATGACGCAAATCCCTGACAAATTTTTTTTTGGGCAGGTCTGTCAACCCACAAACATTCCATGAGATGTACTTCATGGAGAAACAGTGTCATCCATTCCATCACCATCCCCAAGGGAAGTAAAACTATTAGATAAATAAGCTGGGGCAAAAGCGGACCTAGAAAACTCCATGGATATATTAGGCTATTTTTCCTGCATGCCTTCAAAATCATTCTCAGCATGCCTAAGAGGGCTGCGAGAATGGTGAAAAGGAGTGGAAGAGGCAATCTCTATGGCCACCTGAGGCATGAGGGCTAAAGGAATGTCAGTGTTGGAGTCAAAAACTTGCTTCCCCTACAAAGCGGGGTTTGAAATCGAAGCAACCTTTTCAATAGGAACCTCAATAGCTGGAGGTGATGGTTGGGATGAGGAAGCCGAAGCAAGATTCTTGGCTTGCTTGTTGTGGCGGCCGACTATAACCCATTCATCTTTCTTAGCCTCCTCTTTTTTCCATCATCAGCTAGCCAAGAGACAAAATCCTTGGGAGGAGACTTGGTACAAGGCACTGCTAAAGGGAAATCCTTAATCTTGTGCTCCGTAGATTAACAATGATAGCAAGTGTTGGGAAGGTTTAGATAGAGCACCTTCTAAGTGAAGGTGGTCTTGCCAACCTGAATCTAAATAGACTCTTTGAGGTCTCTAGAAAGGTCAACCTCAACATAAAGCCTCTTTTGAGGCCGAGGAGTGAGAAAATGGTCATGCTTGCTACATTTAACCCTACCTAGCATTTGTGCTATGGCATGCATGAAGGGCCAAAAGGGTAGGGGAAGACCAGGAAACTCGACCCACATGGGAACTTTCAGCTTCTTGTCATCAGAGATGGAGAAGTCTCGAGACCAGCATTGGAAAATTAAATGAGAAGCCCTAAGGTTCCAGGGACCTTTAGCAAAAATGGCATCCACATGGGAAGGATTGGAAAAGCGAAACAAAAAGAAGCCTTTAGTGAGGCTCTAGATTCCATCTAGGCGGATTCCATGAGGGGTCCAAGATTTCACAACCAGTCCTTGATAAAATGTTCATGAGGGTTGCGACCCAGAAAATAGCCAATAAGGATATGCGTTTCAAGCCAAGAACAGGCATCATGAAACTCATGAATGGGAAAAACAATATCAGGCTGAGACATACCTCGTGAAACACTTTGGGAATAAATTTGCGAGGGCATTTTCTTGGCAGTGCCATTGCTATCTGAAACCACACCAGCACCATCATCAACTGCTGGGTGATTAGTGGTCGGAGCCAAAAATACTAAGCTATTTTCCGCAATAACTATGGAATGAAAAAAAGACAAGATGATGTAGAGAAGCGACGCAAAGAAAAACCCTAGTAGAGCATAGAGAGAGCTTGGCCCTCCTCTTCTTTTTCTTCGGCTTTCATTAATAGACTTTTAATTATCATTTTTGTGATATTAATAATTGGCGAACTAGATAAAAATTTCTGCACAATTAGCTTTGAAACAGTGCATCTGTACCTATTGATCCATATGAAACTTATTAATAGACTTTTAATTATCACTTTTGTGATATTAATAATTGGCTAACTAGATAAAAACAAGCTAGGAGAAGCAGGAATTCCTCCACCACCTAGAAATCTATCACATCATTACTTTTCAGTTGCAGGTACTTTCTTTGTGGTTTTCCACCATAAAATATACAGATCATGAAGAATAGATGGTGAAAATTTTGTGAAAATTTTTGGTTTTTAAAATTTGATCAATAGTACATTTTGTAAGGAGCTTAGTTGGGTCCCTGGTTTCCCTGAAGACCTTACCTTGATCATCCCTTTCTCCTATTTCTCTTATATGACTGCTTCTTTATCCAGTGTAGGATTTCTACTTTGAATTCAGTTGTTTATCATGGTTTTCTTCGTCAAAATATTATACCCATCTGGCTAATTTGTTTATAAGCCTACTAATTTATTGGGTTGTTGGTGTGAGGTAAGATCTAAGAGACACCATCTAGAGGAACTTCTGAGGTTCTAGATCTACCCCAAAAAGAAAATGGTTGGAGGTAAAGGTGGTAAAGGTTTTCTTACAACGAAGTCCTCCTCTATAGCTGCTGTTGTCAAAAACAAGTCTATTAGTACTGAGAAGGCTGATAAGAAGAAGCCACTCACCTACTCATCTCATGCAGGCCTCCAGGTTTGTACATTGTTTAGAATTCTTACCATTTTTAGCTACCCACTTTTTGCCTTCTTTCTTTCATTTTCTGCATGCATCCATAGACAAGTGTTGTAGTTATAACTTCAGGATGCTTCATTGATTTTAGCTTGTACAAGTTCATAGATAATCCTTCCCTTAGGCCCACAACTTCTTTTAGCACATTTTGCATGTTGTTTTATTTCCTGTCACCCTAGTGACTATGATTGCTTTTTACTATTGGGGACTCGTGAGAATATTCTTCTATTACTTTAAAAAAAAATGTGTTGACCCCTGCAAGTCATCTCCAAATACCCATCTTTTGATAACTAGAATAAATACCCATAGAGACTTCTCCATAGTAATCTCCAAATACCCATCTCCAACCTTTGTTGGAAATGACATACTAGTACTACTACTCATCCCATCTCTTGTACTAATACCCATCTCCTGATAACTACGATCAATATCATTCTGAAGTCACCAAGACACTTCTTCATCTTTCAAGGGCTGCAACACAACTCTCCTTTCTCTATCCAAGAATGTATATGTGTTCTTTGCTCCATCATGGAGGGTACGCTTCCTGATCTACCATGCTCTCCCAAGGATCAAATGACAATCCACTATTGGAATTGTAGACAAGGCTATTTGGATCTGTTTTGAAAGGCTAAGACAAGAAAACATTAGGTTTTAATCTAACATTATATCAATTCAAAAAAAAAACATCTAAGCTAAGCCACCTCAGATAGAGTCTAAATAGGTGCACCCAAGCACTGTTTGATTTGCTCTTGCTTAGGGGATGTGGGTGTGCTCTCTAAGCACTTGGAGCATATTCTAATGCATACTAAGATGGATTGAGATTCATGAAAACCCCAAAAATGACACAATATTGGGTAGAACACCCAAAATTGCCCCTAAGGCCTCAAGAACTCAAGAATGCTTTAATGGAGATTTAAGAAACAAATATGATTAAGCTAGATTGATTTTAATCCAAAATGAAGTTTGAGGATGATGCATAAACAATAATGAAACTAAGTTAATCCATTATGGCTAAGCTATGATGTGCTAAAAAAGCTTGAAGAAAATAATGAAATCTAACAATTAGTTGATTTTAAGCTATGATCTAACATGAAAATGGCATTATAAGATTACTATTACTTGAAAAGAAATTGGATGGATTGCTCTTAGAAATGAGGGTATTTATAGGATTTCCTAAGGGGTTGGGTTAGGAGGATAGGTTAGGGTTTGGGGTAAGGTTAGGGTTTGAGTCAAAGGGGATAAGGATGAAGACTTTCTAGAAGAGTCTAGGCTTTTCTAGGGATAAATATGGAAATTAGGAAATAAATAAAGTTTTATTTATCTCAAAGGCTTTAATGAGTTTGAGGCTTATTAGGGGAAGGGTTTGACTAGGAGTCAAAGGAGACTTAGATTAGCTTAGGGAAAGTAGGTAATTTCCCCTAAATGGGTTTAGGGAAGGATTAGGAAAGTTCTAGAAGAGTCTAGAGTTTTCCTAGGGTAATTTAGGGATTGAGGATTAATATTTAATCTTAATTAAATATTTTGAGTTGGGTTTAGGGTTAGAAAATGATGGGATTAGCCTTTAATTGAAATTAAAGAGGGATTAGAAGATTCTAGAAGAGGTTAGTAGTTTTTAGGAATTTGGCAAGGTTTTGGGCAAAAAATTAATTATTTATTTATTTTGGGATTTTTGGTCAATTTATTAATTAAATAATTAATAAATAGGGGAATGATGTTTAAATAAGATTTAAACATTTTTGGGAGGGATTCCTTAATTAAATATTTTTAATTAAGGTAAAGGGATTTAATGACATAAAAATTAATTAATTAATTAATTAATGATGATGTCATCAGGGGTTTTTCAGAAAATAAAAATACTTTATTTTCTAAAAGATTTTTAGGTGTCTACAGGAATGATGTCACACCATAGGCTGTCCTCATATGGCCTAATGCTAAAGTTCACTTGTGCTTGTTCCGTCACCTCAACTTGGTCTTCCATATTTATCCCATGTGCACTATATGATCTCTCATGTAGTATCTTTGGCAAATTCAACTTTTGAACCATCTCAATGGCAACAAAATTTGAAAACACACCACTTGAAACTATAACTTTACAAACTTTGTTCCTGCTCTTACAATGTGTCTTGAATATACATGGTTCCTCAATATACCTTTAATCCAAATCTACATTGATGATCACCATCTCTACTATATCCCTCTGATTTTAGAAAAAAATTTCTCCACTATTCATCTACAACCTAGGATTCATTCAATTTTGAAACACCACCTTGGAACGCTCTCAAAGGATAACTCAAATTTAAGGGTTCAACAAGGGCTTATAGGTCTTCAAAATCTTATATTGTATCCTCCTCTTCTCCCAAAAGAATCTTCCATGCTCTGATACCACTTGGTGCAGAGGCTAGTTGAGGAATGGTTCTTCCCACTAGACTCTACACCTTGTAGACAACTCCCATCACCCCTCTTATCAACTTGTTTGATCATGCTTGATCATACCTCCAGTCACTTGTGACTGTCCTCATCAAAAAAAATACCCCTTCACAATTTTATCCCATGCATTAATGGAGAACATTTTAACATTGGATTTAAAACCAAAACTCCTAACACAACCCAACATTGGTTCACAATCAAATAAGTACTTTCACTGTCCTAAACACTATTTTTATAATAGTCACATACATAATCCCAAATCACAAAGATAGACACTACATATATCATTACTATGGTGTCTCTTGCATTCCCCTCAATGAGACACATTCAAGATAGCTTCTGAAAGCCTATCCACACTCGCCATGACCACTAGATTCATCAAAAATGACTTCATGATTTAATTAAATATAAAGTTACCTTCTTGTTGTCCTATTGAATAGACCTCTAATCAGAGACTAATAAGTTTTGAACCCGATCAAATATTCTTAATCGCTCCAATCAGCCTCTTTGGAATTTCATTATCCACAACATATCCCAAATTTAGGTCAATTAAACCGATATGCCTCCTACACTGAGACTGTCCTTTCCTAGACAATTATTCCTTCAATCAGCATTCTCTGTCAAACAAAGATCTCATCTTCAATCCCTGCATACTCCTACAATAAACACATCCGTGGCACATAATACACAGGGATAGGTATCTCCCACCAGACACAATAATCACAATAAGTGGGAGAGCTTAATTCATCATGGAAACTCCAAAACAAATTTCTGATGACACCAAAACACTATCTACAGTTACAAATCCAGTCATAGTCGAATGCCAGTCAATTTATTGACTTTGATAACAATCAATACACTAAAATAAATGGAAATAAAACATAAATAACACCAAAGCAATGATCTTATATCATTACACAATCAAATTCACATTTTTTGCAACCATTTAATTTCATTGGTCTCTTGACTGTACCCACGGGACAGTGAAGCAATATGCAGAGAAAGTTTTTATTTATTGATTGGAATACATTTCAAAATGGTTTATTACATCTCCAAATCCACATACCACCTTCCACTCACTTGGATTCCCAAAAATATAGACCTAAACTCTCTAAAACCTAACTCTCCCTCTCTAATTAACTCTAAACTGCCAAGGAAGAATCCCCCGACCGACTGTTACAACCAAATATGATTTAAAGATGTTTGTCAAGTTGACAACTGATGTTGCCAACTCGACAACGTAAACCTAATATGACTTTCAAAAGGTTTTTGAACAACCTTATTAACCCTTCTAACCCTTTACTCTCCAATGACCCTCATAGACTTATTTTGCCAACCTAGGCAACTTACAAGTTTTAGCACTTCAAGTGCTTGTACATTAGTTTATTGGCTCTATTAGCCATGTTACATTTATTATAGACCTTATAGGTCTTTATATTAGTCTTCTATCCTAGGATCAACATAATGACCCCCTAGGTGCACTGTGACCCTATATATGCCATGTAACTCCTATTTCATGCCTTTATACATTTAGGCTTATTACATTCAATTGCATCCAAATTACATCCAATTACATCAAATTTGGCTTCAAACCATATGATATTCAAATATATTCCTCTCTTTTCTCATTTAGTCTTCATGAGACAACCAAGTTATCCCTTTGTTAGGGTGCCCTGCACCACTTTCCATCATGATTCTCATCTCCTTATCCTTCTCAGCTTTCTCCTTCTTTTCTTGTTCAAGAGCTGCCTTCAACTTCTTGTTATTCGCCAACTGTTCTTTGACTATCCTTTCCAACTCCATGTTTTTCATCCTTGTAGGTAGATCTCCTTCCTCCCCTTTAGTCATGGTTCTTGATCTACATGGCTAATGGATCAACTCAAGGCTACACCCTAAAGGATGCTTCAACTCTAAGGGCTTAACTAAGGATCCAAGAAACCAACTTCACAAGACCACTAAAATTCTTCCACAAGACCTTTCCCCAAGCTCTGATACCACTTGATGTAGAGGTAAGGGTGGTGGTTGATGACTAACAAGAAAATTTTATAAATTTCAAAGGTTTAGGCACTATACCCTCCAAATCCCAAGTGCTTCAAAGGGCTTAGACTTACCAAGATTCTTCACAAGACTTCTAGGTGATATTTTTGGTGTTGTGGACTTAAATTTACCTGGATTAAAGGATTTTAAAGGTTCTCAGTCACCCTAACACTCCCATTCTTCAAATTCCTTCCAAATTGTCCCAGAGGCCAAATGCACCAGTCTAGTAGCCCTACAGAGACCTTCTTGGCTTATAAACTCCACAACTGTCCAAAGGAATGACTAAGTAGTTTATATATTTGGATACCCTTTTTCCCTTACTACAACATAGCAAAATCCTACTATGGACTTCTTTGGACCAGATGTGACTGTTCCCACACAGTGACCCCTATATAGCATGAAAAAACCTCCAAATAACAAAGAAACAATATTATCCTTTTACTCTTATCACTCCAAACTCTCAAAAGTGTCATATAATGTCAAAAAATGATCAAATTCCAAAGGAATAAGGCTCAGACCACCGAAAATCCCAAAAGCCCCAATTTACCTCTCCTAAACCCTCAATCCTAGGGCTTCTCAAATCTCTTCCCTCGAGTCACTCTTAGAATCAAATGGTGATTGTTTCACCATAAATACAACATGGTAATACTATTTGGATCACAAAAACACCATGCCCTTCAGACTAAACTCCCACTGCTGCATTGTACCTACCATTTCCACTAGGTTACCTTCACTGTCCCATGAAGATCATTTAATACCAGCACTTGTTCCTGCATTCCATAAAGTTAACAGTCTATATTACATGTTAGACATACACATCCCATGAAATATGGGCCCTTAGAGTTCATGGGATGACCATATATTAATAAAAAATCAAGACTATTATAGAAAACCTCTCTATGATCCAGATAGTGAACTAATACCAGGCATGTAGACTCTTAAATTAGGGTGGATTCCATGTAATAGAGATTGAAAATGAATACAAACAAACTCTTATTACATCCCTATGTCTTACACAATGATCACATATGAAAAGAATGCAAGATCCAATACCAGTATTGTAGAAAATGTATTCTTTTATTATTCCTATGTTCAGTCCGTACATAACCTAGGCTTCTCTGCATGTACAATAGACTTCTTCAAAAATATAGAAACATCCAATAACCATATCAACCAAATTTGGACATTGAGTTGAATGGTTAAGGTTAAAACATAACAAAATACCATTTCCCTCTAAATTCCTATGTAACCGTTACTTTTCAAATATTTGAATTTTTGAACTATAGAAAATGACTAAATATTGAATATTAAATCCTTACTTCATGACACCTAATGCCCTGGACTTATCCCATGACCTATCCTAGACTCTTGAAACATAATTTAGGCTTGGACATTATTGGTCCATTTACAAACAAGAGTTGAGTCCTTTGAGGACATTACAAACTTATTAAAGTATTGCATTACTTTAGGGTCATTATAGGCTCTAAGATCTTCCAGTTGATTTTTTGACCTTGATTGTGCATTCCCTTCCTTTGGTCTTCACTGGATGTCTTCATGCCATGAGTGAATGCCTTCATTCCTTACTTGATGAACCTTGGTGCCCCTACACTAGTATCGTCCACCTTGAAGATGTAGTTATATGCATCACTATCATTCAAGGGACTTAAGCACAGATTCTTGCACATAATGCAAGTGTGGGGAACACAAACATGTGAGCTCGTGGAGGATGTGGAAGGGCCAGAAGAATCAGGATGAGGAGGAAACAATGTCATTCTTTGTGTACCTAGTAGATGACTCAAGGTTTGAATGGCTTGAATAGTCTGTGAGCCGGCCTCATCAATAATATTAGGATGCTACACTATAGGAGGTGGTGAAATATTGAGAGGGGGGATATATATGCGATATTTCACCCGGTGTGCCCATGGCTTGTCCTGAGGAGAGCCTAAACCTACACCCTGGTTCAGTCTCATACTCCAATAATTGACCTTGTGATCGAGCACAAATTTAGAATAAATTTTTAATGAAATAAAATGGGACATCCAAATTGTTGTGAGGTGGTCTATCAAAAATCATCCACCAGCGGTCCCAAAAGTTGTCACATATTGCACCATTTAATTGACAACTTGGGTTTTTTAGGGTCTACTTTTAGACCGGTTTTGGGATCCACAAAAAGATTACATATGTCATGTTTTGTTATGTTTAGGTTCATGAATTGATCATAGTCAAGCCCATCGTCAAACTGGGCATGCATGGAATCACACCAAAGAAGTGCAACACTATGTTGCTTTGTATGTTTCTCCATGTTTTCAATAATGGAGTTCAATGTCAAAAACATGGGGTGCAATGTGGGGATATTGGCATATGTGGTTTGAAATCCTCTAAGATGATTTAGATTGTCTCCTATTAGATCCTCTAAATGGCGAGGGTTTGAGACTGGTTCGTCTTCTGAAAGTGGGGGATTGTTGGGAAGTGGTTGTGGATTATTTGTGGGATCATTGGGAGGGTTTTCTGATTGATTTGGGTCCATGTTTGATTACAATTAGAACACAAATCGATAATTACAATCAATTTTAAAAAATAATTAAAATTTTTATTTAAACCCTAATTTTTATATAAAAACTACAAATTTCTATTAAAACACAATAAAAACTTAAATATTGAACTTACCTTATGATATTAGCGAAATCAGATATATGATTAGAACGGATGTCCAAAAGCCCTAACCCGCTTCAACGTTTTCACAGTGAAAATGTTGAACGTGGCCGGGCTATATAAATTTAAATTGCTGGCAAAATTTGGATATCTGATTTTTTCAGATATCCAATATTATCAGATATCCGATTAGGCCTATGCTTTGCCCTTTAGCTTGGCCAGGTGTACTAACACCCATGCCTACTAAAAAGTCAACAAATAGATTAGTGCGCTTTTGGATGAGTGAAAGGTTTATTTTTTCACATCGCCACTTTTTGGCATACCATGATCCTGCACATACCCATGATCTCCACTGATAAATCTAATGATGGGGTTGATATAAAGAAATAATTTCCAACTCTCAATTTGAATTCAGATGCCCCTATATTTTCTACTCTTCAGTTGATTCTATATTTAATATAGATGGTAATTCGAATGTGCCCAATATTAGTGTTTCAGATTAGGAGCTTATAAGTTTAATCCAAAATATTACTAGGAGCTTATAAAATCTTCTATATATGTAATATGATAAACTAGACAAGTGGTTTCTCCTCCCACCCAAGCATAATGGATTTGGGGATGGATATTTTACTCCTTTGGCAGAATAATTATAATTTGGAAATCGATTTCTCCATGTTATCCTGAGTCTATTCCATAGTTATAGTTGTTTCATCAATGAACTACGCATAAGTCATGTCACCTCCATTAGGTATGGTGACCCTCTTGACCCTTCTAGCGGGAGAGAGTTATCTCTCAAAAGATGGAAGAGAGCATCAACCACAATAAAAAAAGAGTAGTGGCAAGGGGGCAACCCTTCCTAATGGATCTAGAATAGATAATACCCTTAAATCTACACTCATTAACCTCCACTTTAGCATTGGAATCCTTCATTAAAACCTTCACCATTTATTGGAATGCTACCAAAAAACCCAAGTTATCCAACATCATCACAATACAATTCTATTCAATTTTGTCATAGGCTTTTTTTGTAGTTAATAAATAGCATGCTTACTCCTTTATTAGAATCCTTAGCCCAAATCATGGCCTCCTAGCATGTGAGGAGGTTCTCCAGAATGTATCTTCCTTTAAAAAAACCTTTTTGGATGAGGTTAATTACCTTTGGGAGGATATCCTCCAATCTCTTAGCAAGAACATTAGCTAAAATTTTATAGGAGACATTTAGTGAAGTGATAGGCCTCCAGTTCTTGATCAAAGATATGTCTCCCTCCTCAGGGATTATCTTGATGAGACCAACATTAATATCTTTCCCAAGAGATCCCGGATGACCTCTCTATATAGTAGACACAAATCCTTACCAATCTAACTGCTATTTTGTTTTATAAAATTCTACAGGTAGCTCATCCGGGTTGGGGGACTTGTGAACACTTAAGGTTCTAATTGCCTGATTGATTTCATCAATAATTATTTCATTTCTTAGTGTATCATCATCCTCTTCATTAATCTTCTCGAGAATGATACTCCTAATCTTATTCCTAGCCTCCTCCATTCTTGGTCTAGAGTCATCAAAAGAGAATATATAGCTTGCTATAGAATCGAGTAACAAGCCTTTAAATATCCTCTTTCCCTATAAGATTGACACCATCCTCCAATAGGTTGTCAATCTTCTCCTTGGCTTCCTTCCTCTTTAGCAATTAAAAGAAATATTTTGTACCCTTGTCTCCATGGTTAATCTAGTTCATTTTGAATCTAATTTTGGCTCCTTATATTTTAACATTTTGCATCCCTCTCAAAGAGTCTTTTGTAATCTGTAAGGCCTCTTTAGCACCTAGATTATTAGGATCCCTCAGAATACAGTCTTTGACGTTCAACAACCTGTCATGCAACTCACACTCTTGCTGCCTTGAATCTTCAGCTTTTTTTCTTTCCCACCATCTAAAACAAAAATCTCCAACTTTTCGTATTTTGTACCCATTTATTAATTTCACTAGAGTGATTAGCAGTACATGAATTGAATTGAGTGATAAAGTTAACAACACCTTAAACATCTTGATCTTCTAGCAGCTTCACATTGACGACAAACGCATCCTTTTTATGGCTTTACTCAAGGGAAGAACCTTGAGTAAAATTTTTCTCCACCATAGGGTGATGGTCGATAATGTATATGGAGCCACTTTAATGCAATCACTCCCCTCAATTTTTCTAAAATGGGATAAATTCTTATTGACATAAAATCTATCCAACCTACAATAAATTCTCTTGCTCCCCTGCTGAAAATTGCACAAGTGAACCAGATGCCAGAAAAGTCATTGTTTTTACTAGCCAAGAGATTAAAAAGATTGAGCTTGTTAACCATCCTATACTAGTGAAAGAATTCATCTCCCTTCCATTCGAATCTGCTTCCGCCAGTCTTGTCTTGGGGCCTTTCTAGAATGGTTCTAATGATTTTTTCATAATTTTTGTTAATCATTCTAATAATGAGTTTGTAGTTAGAATGGTTCTAAAGAGCTTGTCATAATTTTTGTTAATAATAGATATAAAATGAAAATTATGATCATTTTATCTAAATTAATGAATAAATTTATGATCACTTTCACAATTTTGATTCAAGACCAATCAAGTGTTGAAAATATTGTTTTTTAAAAGGTCAATTTTGTTCTTCATTTTTCTTTTTTTCTTCTTCCCTTTATGAATCATTGAGAGTGATTCCAAATGTTGATTGAAAAAATGCACACAAGTTTGTTGATCAAATTTTTTTTAATAATCTAATATATTTTCTACTTATAAATTTTACCAAGAAAAATTAAAATAAAAATAAATTTAGTATTGGTAGAATGTTTTAAGAATAATTAGATTAGTAAAAGTGACTCAACCCTTATAATGATTTTTAATTTATAAAGTCGCCACTCTTGCCACTCACACAAAGCTTTGAAGGCAATTATTAAAAAAAATCTTATTCCAAAAAATCCAATATAAAAAGTGGATGAATAATGGAAGGGTATGAGTAGCGATTAATAGTAGATGATTTATAAATAAGGGGTGAGAATGTGGTCATTTAGAAGTGTTACTCAAAACTTATTTAAAGCAGTCCACTACAACTACATCAATTTTTTTCACAATTAATCCAATACATATTAATATATTTTCCTCTAATAACTATTTTTATCAATAT
This sequence comes from Chamaecyparis obtusa, assembly GCA_027943335.1. NCBI lineage: Eukaryota > Viridiplantae > Streptophyta > Pinopsida > Cupressales > Cupressaceae > Chamaecyparis > Chamaecyparis obtusa. Next base: position 1,664,106 of record BSBK01008014.1, on the reverse strand, counting down.
TAATAACTATTTTTACCAATATTAATGCATAAATACACCAATAATCGTGTACTATAAGTACCATTACTTATGCACAAATTTCAATTAAATTGGTGTACAAGTGGGTGGCAATAGATACTTGCAAAATTTGTTCAGGAACTTTTAATCATCATTTTTTTGGTTTCCTTTGAAGTTAGAAAATGTTAAAGAAATAGAAAAAAAGAAAAATTTAAAACGTTTCTTTGTAATTTAAAAGATATATTTGAAATCATCCTGTTTATCAAATATTTTTTTAGAATAATTCAAATGAGCCTTCATAATTTTTGTTAATGATAAATATAGAATAAAAAATAAAGATTATGATCATTTGATATAAATTAATGAATAAATTTTTGCTAGCTTTCACAATTTTAATTCACTATCAATCTTGTTAATTTTTTTTATTAGTCTAATATAATTTGTGTTTATAAATTTTATTAAGAAAAAATAAAATAAAAATGCCTTCTTTAAGGAATGGTATTGGTAGAATGTTTTAAGAATAATTGAAATAGTAAAAGTGATGGAAGCTTTATAATAATTATAATTAAGTATAAAATATCTTATTTAGGAATAAGATTGAACTTAAGTACATTAGGTAGGGTTTCGTAGCTGCTGTAGCTAATTTTCGGCACAATTAGCTTTGAAACGGTGCATCCGTACCTATTGATCCATATGAAACTTATTAATAGACTAAAACTATAATGCATGTCTCTCTCACACAAATTCTAACAAGAGGCATTTCATCAGGCAGTTCAGTTGAATGTGAGACAAGTCAAACAAGCCAGGAGAAGCAGGAATTCCTCTACCACCTAGAAATCTATCACATCATTACTTTTCAGTTGCAGGTACTTTCTTTGTGGTTTTCGACCATAAAATATACAGATCATGAAAAATAGATGGTGAAATTTTTGTGAAAATCTGTTGTGTTTTCAATTTTTTAAAATTTTATCAATAGTACATTTTGTGTTTTCCCTTAATTTCCGTAACAACCTTACCTTATCTTCCCTTTCTCTGTTTCTCATCCATTGTAGGATTTCTACTCCGAATTCAATTGTTTATCATGGTTTTCTTCGTCAAAATCTGATACCCATCTGGCTCATTTGTTTGTAAGCCTACTAATTGGGTTGTTGGTGTGAGGCAGGATCTGAGAGACCATCTAGAGGAACTTCTGAGGTTCTAGATCTTTGACAAATTGACCTAATTTTATTGTTGAACTTGTGAGGTTCTACCCCACAGAGAAAATGGTTGGAGGTAAAGTTGGTAAAGGTTTTGTTACAGCGAAGTCCTCCTCTGCTGCTGCTGCTGCTGTTAAAAACAAGTCTATCAGTACTGAGAAGGCCGATAAGAAGAAGCCAGTCACCCGCTCATCTCGTGCAGGCCTCCAGGTTTGTACATTGTTTAGACTTCTTACCATTTTCTGTATGCATCCATTTCCATGCTTCATATCAAAGTGGGGTGCAATGTATCATATCAAAGTTGCAAGTGATGTAGAACTAGCTGTATTGACATGGTTTAATTGTAATACTGTTTCCAGTTGGGCGTATCCACCGGATGATGAAGTCCAGAGTGTCTGCGAATGGGAGGGTGGGGGCAACGGCAGCAGTATATTCAGCAGCCATATTGGAGTATGTGACAGCAGAAGTTCTGGAATTGGCAGGAAATGCGAGTAAAGATATGAAGGTGAAACGCATCACTCCAAGGCATCTGCAGCTTGCCATCAGGGAAGATGAAGAGCTTGACACTCTCATCAAGGGTACCATTGCTGGTGGAGGTGTCATCCCTCACATTAACAGATTCCTTATTAACAAATCCACAAAGAAAGATTAGCTCTCTCTGTAGACTGTGTATGGTGATTGGTGTGTGTTTAATGTAAGAAGTTGAGGCTACCACTCCTTCATTTGCGATATGATTTTACCTCACATGGGATAATAAATTTACTTAGGGCCCTGCCGCAATACCTCCTGATTTACACAAATTGAAATTTTGCTATTCCATATATTCACTCCAGGAACTCCCTCTTTTTAAAACAAAAATTTTGATATTTTGTTTATCAGATTGAGATGAGTGTGTCATGTTAATTTGACATAATTTTAAATTATGTTACTCTTTCCAGATGATGCTCCTGAACACTAAACTACTCTTGGGAGGAAATGAAATAGATGAATGTATATTTAAAACAAAATTATATATATTGTTTGTAAAAGATATTATATATGAATATTATAATTAATTAAAAGTGTAAATATTAATTAAAATAGTGATTTAATAAAATGATGAAATTTATTATTTTTAAATCAATTATTTATAGTTGTATTAATTTAACAAATGATTGGATTGATAGAAAACTATTTTTTTAATTTTATTTTTTTATGAATTAAAGAATATAAAATAGTATTTATTTACAATCATATAATGAAAGTTAATTAATATTTAGAAATAAATATTAATACTTTTAAAAAACTTTGTAATGATTCGATTTAAACTAATTTTTTTTTAAAAATAAATCTTTTCTCTTTTAATTTTTTTTTTTGTTGATAAGGGGCCGAGGCCGAGCAGTATATAATATTATAATTAAAATATACATAAGTTAAAAAGTATCATAGGTTCTCAGGGAGAGACCTAACTAGCATAAAATATCATACAAAATAACCAAAGGCACTGGTAATGTCCGGAAAATGTCTATGCATCAAGTTGGACTAAGAAAAATAAAAAACTGCTAAGAAACTTAGATAGCAGAGATATGAAAAAGGATCCCGAGAGAGGATCCTGGTCCATGGTGTCCTCATCTGGGTCTATGTGTATACACCCCTTTCAAGAACCGCCAGACTTAATGACTTTGCCCAGTTGTGTACGCAATAACAATACTGGAGGAGCTCTAACTTGCTCACTAAACTGAGAGAATGAAGGCACAAGCACCCAAAAACTGTGTCTAGGCTACCTTTGATAAGAAACGTGCTACTTTTTCGCCAAATAACCAAAAATCTCCAAGTGCCGTATAATTCAAGGCAGGTACTTGTGTGAATATGTGTACTTCAGATAATTTGCTTGAAAACCATCCCATCCATCAGTAATGAAGTGAAATTGCAAGAGAGAAAGTGTTGCCATTTCCTGAGCTCTCTGCATTTTAATAAATGTGAATGTCCTATCAGCACTGACGAGTTCTTCAACTTGTCACCAAATCTTCAAGGTTGGGATCCCTATTCTCCAAAGAAGCATGTTGAATTCAAATAGGCCATTGGTACTTGACTAACCGGTTGGAGGAAAATTCAAATTCTCATAGCCGTTGAGCAGGGATAACTTTAAGAAACCCCCTTTTAGGAAAAAGTGTAAACTCCTAGCGAATCGTACATTATTTTAGGGGGGAATTTGTTTTAATGCAGGTGAATTTTTTTTTCAAATCCATGATTTTTCATAGTTTTTATTAGCAATTTTTTCCCCGCTAAATGAGAATTTCATAAAGCTGGCAAATAATTTTCTTTTGAAGTAAAAAATTATAATATATGAGGCGAATAATTTTCTTTTCAAGTAAAAAATAATAATATATGAGGCAAATAATTTTCTTTTAAAGTAAAAAATAATAATATATGAGGTGAATGATTTTCTTTTGAAGGGTAAAAAATTATTTCTATTGGTGAATTTTATGTACCGTTTGAAAATTTATTTATTTTATTGGCTAATCGTTCGTTAATTATGGTAAAAAAATATATTTTGTTGGCGATTTTCAAAAGATTGGAAATATTTTGTTATAATACCTTAGACTAACATACCTAACATACATACATTATTTTATAATGTTAAATATATTATTTGATACCGTCTGATGATCCAAGATCAATGGATGAAGTTTAATTTCGGCCCCAATTTCTTGAAGGAAACAAAGTTGTGGAGGAAGTCACTGGAATGTTGACACGTATCAAATAAGGGTTACTTGTCTGCAGACTACAATGTACACATGTTGGTATCGATATTCACGGCTCTATTACTATAGTGCAACTTGTAACCTCTTAAATCGGTAAGCAATAAATGCCTTGTTAGTGACAAGCGACATTCTTTAACTTGTCATGCAAAATAGACACGCACCATTTCCAAATTCGTACAGATGCTATAACCGATATCTGACATTTTTTACTTTTATGGGAAAGATTTACTGCCAGATATGAAAGATTAAGGACAAAATATTAATTTCTCACACGCATGCATTTAGGGGAAAGATTTACATGAAAGATTTAGAGGCATGTTAAGGACAATGCATTTAATACCATTTAAGACAGAATAATTTATTGCTAAGTAACGATCCAGAATTCAAGGGATATTTATAGACAATCTATCTTCATTATGCATCGATTCGTCTTTGGTGTTTGCTAGATAATTTATTTGTTTAGGGTCTGCAGTCTGCAAATAATTTGTTTTTAAGTTTTTTGTACTTTTACTGTTTCAGATGGACACTCCAATTAGGCTTATATGCACATCTGAGGAGGCCCAGAAGGCCTTTATGGGTTCCTTTACTGATGAAGCCTTAGAATCTATTTGTAAGGAGGGTGGGCCTTTTGTTATAGGGGCTGTAAAAATGGTGATGGGCTGAGAGTTTCACAACAATGAAGATAGGCACTGGCTCAACATGGACATTACGTCCCATTTTTTGGCATCTCTTCTCGACTTCGGAGGAGAGAAGGTGGAGATGTTAATGCTGCTGAGGAGGGTTTTTAAAGAAGAGTACCTGGGGGACAACGTTAATGTTGTCATGTTCGCAAAAATAGGGGTGGATCCTTTGGGCAAGTGAAATACCCAAGCTTCTCCTCCCAGGCCAGAATGTGGCCATGCAACCTTTTCTTTTGGGCCTCAATGCTGGGCAGTATAAGCGCCATAGGAAATGGGCCCTGATTGCTAGGGATTTCCTCCAAAAGTGGTTTGCCCTTGATGAAGAGGAGGCTGAGGCGGGGCAATTCAGGTGGTTCGATGAATTCGTGCAGATAATCATCTCTCGTGAATCCTACTTAGATGGAGTCGAAGGCCAAAATCAGTAGAGGACTACTACTGGTTTTTTTGATAAAAAGTTTATGATTTTTTCTTGTTTATAGTATGTTTCTTTTTGTAGTATTTACTATTGTACTGAAAGTAGACACTGGACTACTAGTCTACTATTGGTTTTTATTTTATAAAAACATACCTTTTTTTTTGGTTTTTTTTGTTTATAGTAGGTTCCTCTTTGTTCTGGAAGTGGAATTGGACAATGTTTATGTAATTATAATTTTATGAAAAGAAAACCATGAAAATTTTGCTCATTTCAATCTATACAAAAAATGGTTCTTAGACTTCTCTGTCACTGTGATTGCAATATTTTAATTAGTTGCTTTATGATTTATCTACGTATTAGATATGTATGATGTATCACAGTTGTACAATGTCGATAGTTATAGTTAATAAAAGAAATGTCTTATCAATTATCACTGAGTATTGACATTAAGTTTGGGTAATGTTACCTGTCAAAATTTACACACTCGTACATTTAATATGAAAGATTTATAAAATTTTGAAGGACAAATGAATTAATAAGGTTAGAGAAAGAATTTATGGTATTCTAATTATAATGTATGAGAATTACATGTGAATCTGTGATTATAATTATCAACGTTAAAGTTATAATCTAAATCAATAAAAAATATCATTTTAACTTTAAGAATACTATATAATCAATTTGACAGACAAATGAATTAATAAGGTTAGAGAAAGAATTTATTATTTTCTAATTATAAGGTATGATAATTATATGTGATTATAATTATCAATGTTAAAGTTATAATCAATAAAAAATATCATTTTAACATTAAGTATACTATTTAATCAATAAAAAATTTCACAAGCTTTAGCTCATTTCAATTTGTACAAAAAATGGTTCTTAGACTTCTCTGTCACTATGATTGCAATATTTTAATTAGTTGCTTTATGATTTATCTGCGTATTAGATATGTATGATGTATCACAGTTGTACAATGTACATTGTAGACAGTTATAGTTAATAAAAGAAATGTCTTATCAGTTATCACTGAGTACTGACATTAAGTTTGGGTAATATTATTTGTCAAAATTCACACACTCGTACATTTAATATGAAAGATTTATAGAATTTTGAAGGACAAATGAATTAATAAGGTTATATTTATAGAATTTTGAAGGACAACTGAATTAATAAGGTTAGAGAAAGAATTTATGGTATTCTAATTATAATGTATGAGAATTATATGTGAATCTGTGATTATAATTATCAACGTTAAAGTTATAATCTAAATCAATAAAAAATATCATTTTAACTTTAAGAATACTATATAATCAATTTGATAGACAAATGAATTAATAAGGTTAGAGAAAAAATTTGTTGTTTTCTAATTTTAAGGTATGATAATTATATGTGATTATAATTATCAATGTTAAAGTTATAATCAATAAAAAATATCATTTTAACATTAAGTATACTATTTAATCAATAAAAAATATTACTTTAACTCATGTTTGGGAGACCTAGCGAGTTAGCGACTCAGCGACCACATAAATCTCGTTATCTCTAAACACTAACCTTGGTCCTTAACTCCGGCCTCTGAAATTTATTAGAATTTAATATTATTAAAAAAATAGTGCATTTTGAATTTGATTGGCTAAAATTGTTACTATTCAATTAAATAACTTTAAATGTTATTAACTTATTATCCATTATTAATTAATATTTATAAAGGAAAAAATAACATTATAACATTTAACAATGTGTCAATGTCCGTTGCAAATGACTACCATTGGATGAGTACAGATCGACAATGTACGATGGACTTCGGGATGAAAGGGAAAAGCAACCCCATCTTTTGAACCCGTTTTGGAATCATGACATGTGTCGGCCATCAGGTGAGTGGTGACTAGGTGAGTTAATGGGACCCACGGGAACCCGAGGCCACCAGTACCACAGGCACACAATGCTATTATGACCATTGGATTATTGTAGATCAATGATTGAAGTTGTATTTCAGGATGAAAGGGAAAAAGCAACCCCATCTTTTGAAACCCGTTCTAGAATCATGACACGTGTCACTAAACATGTAAGAGTCTTACATTCCACTCGCAGTCTTGCATGGTCCTACCAACAATGCTATTTGATGATGACATGACACATCTGACTCGTAGTTGTGAGGTGAGTTGACCGTCAGGTAAGTGGTGACTAGGTGAGTTAATGGGACCCATGACCACGGGAGCCCGGGGCCACTAGTACCACAGGAAAACAATGCCATTATGACCGTTGGATTATTATAGATCAACGACTGAAGTTGTATTTCAGGATGAAAGGGAAAAGTAATGCCATCTTTTCAAACCCGTTTCGGAATCATGCCACGTGTCACTAAACATGTAAGATGTTCCACTCGCAGTCTCACATGGTCCTACCAACAATGCCATTTGATGATGACATGACACGTCTGACTCGTAGTCATGAGGTGAGTCAGCTGTCAGATGAGTGGTGACAACTCTAGATTGTACAATTTTAGCGCTTTAAGTTTCACTTTCCAGTGGTCTACAGATTTAGAAAGGGTTTACGAATTCTAAATTTCTATGTTGAGGAAAGCAAGTGCAACAAAGTCTCTCAGCTGAAGCTCTGTAACCTATTCCTAGTCAAAGTCTGCAAAAATCAAAGCTAAGGGTAACGGGTAACTACTAAAATCCTGAACACGTAGGTCCCGCATTTTAAATTTTTCAAATCTCTTGATTTACAACTTTACTGTTTATATTATAGAAAAAAATTATCCTGTTACTTGTTAGGGTTTAATTTTGATTCTTGAATCACCCTTGTAAATTGTAGGCTTGTAGGCTATAGCTATGTATAAATATTTGAATTTTCCTATGAGTAAATAGTGATACCGGTTTAGGTTACCACTTACCAACTTACCACGATGGGCAAAACAATTATCAAGAATAAGACTGAGTAAAAAGACAAGTCAGATAATAGAATTCCACAATCTGCTTAAAACACCAGGTTTCAAAGATGTATTCCATGATATTTATGATCTTGTTATTCATGGAAATAAGGGAATAATGGAAATTAGATTTGCAATTGAAAACAAGTGGAATGACCCAAATAAGGGTTCAAGATTTTCTTCATTTAACCCAAAGGTAAATGCAATGACAAATAAAATTGCACTGTCGAATGCTGGGTCAACAAGCATGGCATTACCTCAAGTATTCCCTTGCCCAGAAATTGTCATGGTCTACACCAAAAATTATGATGAAAATAAAAAAGCAATTGTGAATAAAAATACTTAGGAGGAAATTTTGTTCATAATCGAGAGTGAATTTGCTAGTCTGTTGAACCTAGGGTTTGAACAACAAAACTCAAATGTGCAAATTGACCTAAGAAAGTTGGTAGAGGATTATGAAAAAATAGATGCAACATAGAGAGATTCTTATATCAGAGGAATAACAATTACAAACGGTTCAAGCCTGAGTCCAGATCATAGGCCTCCTTATGATTATGAAATTTTTGTGCCATGGGTTCAGGATAGTATTTCCTTGCTAGCATTTTGTTTGGGATTGGATAGTAACAAAGAAGTGGGTGCTAGCATTCTTGAAATGCTTTTTCATATTCATTTTTAAAAAGAACCAGTAAAATATTATTTTATTGAGCACATTGTTTGTTGCATGCAAGAACAATTACTAATGATTAAAATAGGTTCACAGAAGACATTTAGATTCACAACCTACTTGTGCTATCTTCTCTTAGCAAAGCATCATGCAATATTTCAGACAAACAAGCTTTGCAGTCAGGGCCAAAATCCAATACATGAGTTGACACCTCAGATAAGGATGATTTATAACAGAAGGAACTACAAAAATTTTGTAGACTTCTTTTTGGCACCAATGTATGATAAAATTATAGGCCCTCCAATGCCTAGATTACCTGCTACTTGTAGAGATTTAACTCAACTTGGAAGTAAAATACAATTGGTTGACTGGTACTTCATGGAAGAGTACACAATGTTAAGGTTTTATGGTTTAGTAGTAGAACCCTACAAACTTCCAATACATGTCACAAAGAGGGTATTTGCATTGGAATATGTATGATAGATGGAGAGCACAGATGTACTCTTTAGTGGTCAGCAAAAGAAAATGATATTTCCATCCTTGCCTTTCTCATTTGGAGGGTTCACATTTGAGAGAAGAGGATTCAAAATGGTAGAAGCCTTTTTTACAATTTTTCACTTTGATGTTGATAGTCACTGGCAGTATGATCCACTCAACATAATTGGAACAAAGCTTAGAGAGAATGGGAACTCTGCAAGCAAATGTCAACATGAAAGTATGCCATTGATTGAAAAATTAAAAAACATGGATTCCTGGGAGGAGGTCAAAAAAGGGATGGAGAAATATGCTACTGAAAATAATATGTCAATATAGGAATTGTCATCACAAATTATGGCATTGCACAAACAAAAAGGAAAAGTGTAGGCCATGAGTATGAAATCATCCAATTTCTACAAGAAAGCTTCTCAACCATCTACAAATTCTATTCCAAAAAAGCTAATGAATGAATGTATTGATGATAATTGGACTCGAACCAAAATTTCTAATTTTTGGGAAATGAGGAAGAATCTCGGTGAGCCAAAGACCTCTGCGGATCTTTATGACATGGAAGAGGATACAAAGTTTAACGAATTGTGGAATAAGGAGCATCTAGCTGAAGCATATCCAGATGATGATGACGATGACCAGGATTCTGTGAATCCCACATCCAACGTGAATCCCAAATCCGATACAGTATATTCAATTAGTAGAGGAGTTGATGCCTCCAAAAAAGATCAATATACCAAAGGGGAAAATATTATAGAAAAAATGGGCTACCAAGGTTTTGGTGGTTTGGGTCCTACTAGACAAGGGATTTGGTCTTTACCTGACCCAGTAACTCCACCAAAACATGGTGAGAAACCAAGCCTTGGGCTTGGAGTTCAATCATCAAAATCATCAACTCAGTCAATTCCATTTCCTGAATCAATTGCCACTCCCACAACTATGGATATCATGGGTACAACTACAACTAGTGGTTTGAAAAGGACATTACAGATAGACATGAAAATAATTGTTCCCAGAGATCAAGGTAGTGTAAAGAAGCAAAAGGTTTTGACAAGTATTGGTACAATAATGCCAATGGTGACTGGGACTCCAACAGTTTCCCAACCTTCAAGACAAAACCCTCAGGTTTAGAACAATCCAAAAACTCCACTTGTAATGGGTCAGGGTGTTGCTAATCCTCATGGTGTAATTAGCAGTACCACAGGCAACATAGGTGGAAGCTCCTACATCAGTGCAAGTGCTATTTCACCATTCAAACATTCAATTGTGTCACAAAACCCTAATTTTTGTTACAATGATTTTGTAACTAACTATGAACAATCAAAAAATAGGAATAGACAACATAGTAAGACAATGAAGATGGAAGCAGTTGCTGCTGCTCGTGAGGTAGAACCTACAACAAACAGGCTATTTCAAACATATGACCCAAATAAAGATATGATGGAATTCATGGTTGTTATGCCCCTAGCTAGATATAACAATCCACCAAAGAGTCAGTTAGATCCATCTCAATTTCAAGTTAGCACCATCCAAATGGATTTATCCAAAATTAAAAATGTGGACAAGATAAATGTGTCAAAAATGACCAACCAAGTGGTCTATAGTTCACTGATGAAGTTGGAGAGAGAGAAAGGAAAGCTTCAGGGCACAATAGATAAGTTAAAGGTAGACCTGGCAAATGTAAAGGCAACTGAGAAAGTAGCAGAAAATAGGTGCAAAGAATTAGAGAGAAGGATAAAAAATTCATCCTCTAAAGAAGCAATTGGATTTGGATAGCAAGAACATATTGACACAGAACTCAAATCTCTGAGGGAAAAATTGGAACAAAGCAAACAAAAAATTGAGAATGAAAAAGCCTCTTCATTAAGTTTTTACAAAAACTTGGAGAATGCGGGAAAGGCAACCAATAACTTAAAGAAAGAATTGGATAATGAGAGGGTAAAAAAAAATAGTGGGAAGAGAAAGCAAAAGAGTGGGAAGAGAAAGCAGAGAAAATAAGAAAAGATAGTGAACACAAGTTCTCAGAAATGAGAGAAGACCTAAAGAAGGCAAATAATACAATTAAAAATTATGAAAACAACTTGAATGACCATGTAAATAATACAGTCAAGAAAATAAAAAAATTCTTCTAGGGCCAAGTAAAGATGTCTTCTGATAGGTTGTGTGATTGGTTTGAACTAAATGAAACTCTTACAGATGTTTTTGGGAAGCTGAGAGAGCACATTGAGAAGAACAAAAGTTTTTGTCAGAGAAAGAAAACTGCAAAGCAGATTATGCAAGAAATCAACAGAAGTAGTGACAAGCATTTGGTAAGCAAAGAAGAAAATGTTTCCTTATTTGGGCCAAAGCTCACCAAGATGAATAGTAAAATAAGCAAATTGATATATCTTGGTTTGCCGAGTTCTGGTCTTGATTACTCATCAATGAGTTTCATTGGAAGAGAAACTTACAAAAAAAAGTTGGAGGACACAGTGGCGTCTGATTTAGGCAACCTTCCTCAGGACAAAACTTATGAAGGCATTGCAAAGTGCATCAAAACATTCACAAATTTGAATGCAGTAATGGAAGGAACATTGCTTTCAACTCACTCTTCCAAGTATGGATGGCTGACGAGGTTGTAGGTCATGTACTATAACATGACAAATTTTTCCCTTCCAACTAATGAAGAATGGAGCATACTAAAGAAACTGACAGAATCATCTTGATCTCATCAATCATAGTATGTGAAAGTACTTTCAGTTTCAATCATCTCTATATCTTTAGTATATATCTTTGATATTATCCTAAATACTAGAGTCTAGAATTGAGTTTAAAGTAACAAGTTTGAATTTTTTTTTTGAACAGGATGAATGCTGCAGTCTTGCAGATTCTATTGCCAATGCTAATTTACTAAACCAGCCTATCAAATGCAAAAATGTACAACTAAAGTTGTAGAGATGTTGTAGACTTGTAGTTGTCTTACTGATTTAGATTTTGAGACTTCTCACTTCACATTAGGCAAATCAACTTGAAGTTGTTGTTGCTCCCTTGTTTTTATAAACGGGAATTCAGGGTCATTGGCTTAGGGTAATGAAATTGAAATTGGGCAATGTGCCAAATTGCCAATGGGTATTGAGTCATTGAGTTTTGTAAATAGAATCACAGAGTTGTGTTCTTACTAGTATTATTGAATGAATTGTTACATTATATCACATTTATAATTAAATTAATGAGAATCAGTATTTCTAACTCTAATAATTCTAACATATGAATTGCTATGTTGTCAAAAAAAATAATGAAAAATCTACAAGAATTGTACCATATGAGCTGAATAATGCAAATGAAAACCATTATTAATTGTGGAATTGAATCTTGATGACATTGTCAACCACTTTCATGTTTTTGACATTGGAATATGCTATTATGCATGATTGATGATGAGATACAGAAACTGATAGTATACTTCAGGAAAAAGATTAATAAATACCTAGGAGGCTAGGAATTGCTACTTCTACAATGGTTCAACTTCAAGCTGCCACATCATATAATCATTGAGATCGTCAGATTCAGTGCCATCAACTTCATAGATTCCTTGGTTCTTCGATATGTTTTCTTCACTCTGCATACCACCGCTTAACTGATGTTCACCGCTAGCAGTACCAGTACCAGTAGTACATGAGTCAATGAAATCATTATCTCTGGCATTCCCACTCCTAGTCCCACTTTGGTTTGAAATGTTTCCCATCCCTCTTCTCTGACATTTCTTCCTCCACAATTTCAGTGCCCTTTCATAAGGAAAAGTATTGACTTCATACCTGGATGTATAGACCCTCAAATTTTTTCCCAGATTCTTGTCTAGTTTGTTTCTTAGCTTTGACTTTAGGAATCCCAAAGCACTGAAAACTCTCTCATACTCCACCGACCCCAATATCATGGTCAAACATAAATCAGCAAGCTTGAAATATTCTGATATATTGAATCAGTCAACAATTCGCTCTCAGCTAGATTTTTCAAAGCCTTGATATCGATCCATCTTCGCGAGGGTTCTGCATAATATTATATTCTTCCCTCATTGTTATTGAAAAATGACCTGATTTCTCTCTCAAATGATTTCCATCTAAAATTCCATTTAGAGTTACTCCATTTAACTCTTTGGTTTTGCAGAAATGATCTATCAAAGTTAGTAGCCTAGTTTTAAAATCTTTCGGATTGTTCATACTCCAATATCGAGGAAACACAATAGCCATGACTTCAAGTAGTTTGACTAGAGGGAATCTTTCTCTAATCTGTGAGGAAAGATCATAGGCAATGTGCTTCACAGAAGCTATTACAGATTCAACGATCTTGGTAAAGTCTTCCCTTTTAATACTTGATACTCACCGAGTCCTAGTGTTCTTTCCTGGTTCCTCGGACTCGATCCTAGTAAAGTAGTGCATTGGTATCTCAACTCCATGAACTTCTGTACATAACTCCCCATTTGAACCTATTTTTAAAAATTTATCAGGATTGTCCAAATCTGTGACTTTCAGCCAGCTGACAAATTTTACATCATCTTCACATAATTGATAGAGACTATCGAGCGCCACACATGTCAATTTACGTAGCGAAGCATATTCTGCAATATACATAGCTCTTTGCTGGGCCTTTTTCATTAAATTTATCATTTCCTCAAGCATGGGGAGAATACCTGCTAATGTTAACAGTGTCTCTACATTAGTTAACATTGCTAGCAGTGCAGGAAATTTTGGTTGCCTGGCTTCATCATGACTTGATTTCATTAGACCAAGCAATGATTGATATTTTGAAAAAACTTGATGTGCTGGTCCATCCAAAGAGATCCATCTGGTATCATTATCCTTAAGAAGCTTGTTCCCATCGATTAGTCCTTCGGTAAAGTGTTGAAATTCCCTAAATCATTTCGGACTTCGACAGAAGTATTGGTAGAGCTCTTTGATTAAAGCTTCAATTTTTTGTATTGGAGCATGCTTGCTGACAACTCCAAAAGCTAGATTCATTTTGTGTGCCATGCAGTGAATGGGAGTAACATAGGGTGCACAAGAAGATTGTATCTTTGTGCAAAGACCGCCTTTGTGGCCTTGCATTACTGAAGCTCCATCCGCTCCAATAGACACCAGCTTTTTGGCAATGGTCATGTCATTTATACCTCCATATTCAATTAGAGAACTCTTTACTAGTTCAAATAAATTTTCTGCTATCACATTATCCCTCATTTTAGCAATAGTTAGTAGATGAGGTTGGCAAACAAAATTCTATATAGTATAAACATGCATGCATACCCAAGAAGTATTGTCTACTGCTGTAACCTCATCCAAAGACAATGCAATATAATTTGACTCTTTAAGTTTTGTCTTCAGATCCTATTTTTCAACCTCGGCAAGACAACTTGCCCATTCCCATCCACTGTTTACTGATCAGTGACTGTTAGGATAGTTACAAACTTTCAGAAAGTGTAATAAAGCACTCAATGATGGGTCGTCTATCATAGGATGCCCTCTGCTCAAAATATTAAACACAACACTTAATTGAACAACTTTTCCCATTAGTTCTAGACTTCCAATGCTTTTCCAAAACAAGCTTCAATAGAGCCTTTAACTTCACCAGGCTTCGTCTTTATATTATGCTGAAATTCATATAATTCTACATTCCTAACATGCTGAGATTCCTCCTTTGTTTTCCATCTTATCACTGATTTTTGAACTCCATCTATGGTTTTCTTTTTGTAAACTTTACCCATATGCTTCTCTACGGTGTCAATTTTTAGCTGCAACCTCTTTTCCTTCTTATTTATCTCATTGCAAATCTTACATCTGCATTCTACTAGAGGCTCCCCTTCAATTGGATTATCCACTGGTTCAATGAATGGATACTTTAACACCCATTCTATTTGAAAATTCCTCGATAGATCCCACATTCTATCATTCTTTGATTTGTATTTTTTGTTCTTCCCTGCACCATCATCTTCTCTGACATTCTCAGTCTCATCCAAGTTGATTATATCATTATGGCTACTTTGGGTATTTAACTGAAAATATTCTTTAAGTTCATCATGATCTGAGATATTAGGTTTGTTGACTTCTTCAATATGTTGCATAGGTTCAGCCTCAGGTTGTGAATCTTGAAAATCTTCTTGTGATGAAGTATCTTGCCGATTTTGGCCAGAAACATTTCCAACACCATGACCAAAGTATGATGATAAGGTTCTGCATTTTGTTGGCCTCTCTTGGCTTTCCGCATATGCAGGAGCCTTACCCTTATTCTTGTTTGACATCTTGATTCTTCAACAAAATAAAGGCTACCAACCTACTAGTGAAAAAAATGTTAAAAAAATGTTTACTTGTTGAAGAAGTGATAAATGACAATAGAACTATAATATACAATGTTTACATAGTCACAAAATAATAATCACTTACCTTTGCCTCAAATTCAATCACAGTCGCGACTCACCAAAGTAGTCAAGACTCAATAGTCTAAACTTCGCTATCAATCAAATTGAACCGATCCAAATTGTGTACAATAACATTGATGTATGAATGTATTTATACTAATCTTTATTGGTGTATTGGGTGGGAGGTATTAGGTTGGTGTCCAAATATTTGGCGAAGCCCACATAATTATAACACGTCTTGTATTATATCCTAGGTGATTATGGGTCGTCCAATACCATGGTAATATTAATAATGTTGGTGAAAATCAATCGGTTTGAGACATGCATCCGTAAAATGGATGGCGAAGTTGGGTCCGCCTAAATATATATATATATATATATATATATATATATATATATATATATATTGGTGAATATAGGCTGTCCATTTGGGGCTGCTTTGAATTTATAGGCGAATGTTAAAAAAATATTGTGCCCAAAAATTATATGCCATTGGCGATGATCCCGGGCATTGGACCCAATTTTCATAAACCAATTGGTGAGGATCTCGAGCATTGGACCCAATTTTCATAAATGCAGGGTGATATGATCATTCCCATGTGGCCAATATATTCACCAAATCAGGGGTTGACGACAAGCGACATTCGCCAATTGGTGAATAATCACCACTAAAGTTTTCGCTGCCATTGAGGCAAAGTGTTCAAAAAATGTTTTTTAGGTGTGTCCCTCTAGATGCCAGATCTGCCAATTCATCCGCCAGAGCATTTCCTTCTCAAAAGATGTGATTGATTGTTATTGATTCAAATCTTCTAATAGACTATAGAATGACATCCAGAAGAGCTTGAAGATGCCAATTTTGTATTGTCCCTACTCTAGCAGCATTAATCATTATCACTGATGGGCCTGGATTGCCTTTAAAAGCTCCATCGAAGTTTAGTTTAAACCAGCCTAGAGCAGGGGGCCTCCACACATAGGAAGTTCTCAGAGCTTGATTGATTTTGCAACCTCTACCCAAGGATAAGGAAGTCTTAAGTTTAATCAACCTTTAAACATATGATCATCCCAACTAGTGTAATATTTGTGTTCAGCTGATTGGATTTGAAGACGGGAATTCATTACTTCTACAATCCCTGCTTCAATTTTGTTGAGAATGGACTCTAATTCCATAGATTTGTCTTGAAATAACCTTATGTTCCTTTCCTTCCATAATTCCCACAATAAGATAGATGAGGATAAAATCCAAAGGTTTCCACATAGACTATTTCCATATAGTTTGGGCCAAGATAATAATAATTGAAGAAGCTCCTTTGGGAGGGCTGACATCCAACCTAATTTTGAACATAACCAATGCCAACATTTCGTAGCGAAGGGGCAGGTTAATAGTAAGTGATTAACATCCTCTTCACAACAATAACATAAGGAGCATCTAGAAGGGCCCTGGTATCCCATTTTGATAAATTTGTCTGCAGTTAGAATTTTGCCCTGAGAGGCTGCCCAAGTGAATAGACCTGCTTTTGGGAGACAAGCGCTATGCCAACATAATTGTAAAGGAATTTCCAGTTTGTTGGAACTAGAACATTTTGACAAAATATTATATCCATCCTTGACATTATAAACTCCTGATTTAGCTCCATTCCAAATGATCTCATCCGAGCCTTGTTTAATAAAGAAAACTCTATCCTTGATCATGCTTTTAAAATTACTTAGTTCTATCAGGTCTGGGTTCAATTCTGTGAAATCCTTCCATTTCCATGAGCCAGCCATTAAGTATTTTGATGAGGGGATGATGTAATCTTTGAGGAAAGGACCCCAGGCAGCCGAGCAAATTTGACTTAGCTCATTTGGACCTAGCAACAAGTTAATGCTTGGGATCCCACCCCAAGAATCCTCCCAAAATCTAGCTGCATTACCCTCTTTTATGTTCCAGGTGACATTGTGGTCAATAACCTACCTAGATTTGATTATGAAGTTCCATATTCTTGAGCCTCTTGGGAGAGATTGGAGGCGAAACATCTCTTCTTCAGAATAGTTCCCAAGATATTTACCTCTTAAGATTCTGACCCACTTTAAGTTTTGATTCTTCATGATTTTCCAATAGATCTTGGCTCCAAGAGCTTGATTTGGCCATAATTGGTTCTTAATGCGCATCCTTCCATTTTTTTGGGATTTGCAAATCTTATCCCAAGAAATAAGTGTGAATTTCTTGTTTGTATCAGTCCCTTGCCAAAAGAATTTCCTTAATCTCTTGACCATATCCATATATCCATCTGTAGATAGAGAAAGGAAGGACATTAGGTAAATGGGAACTGCTGACAATGCTTCTTTTATCATAACTAGTTTGCCAACCCAAGAGAGCCATTTGGATTTCTAGCTGTCCAGTTTTCTATCTAGTCTCTCATTGATGGGTTTCCAAATTTTGGAGGATCTCAAGGTTTTGTCTATAGGTATGCCCAAATATAAACACGGGAGGGATCCTGATTTGAAAACCAAAACCTTTTCAATTTTCTGCTAAAGTTTCTTTTTTGTATGGAAAAAGTAAATTACTGGTTTTTCTTTATTGGCCGCTTGTTCCGAAGCTTTGGCGTAATTATCTAATAATACGTTGATCTACTTGGCCTCCTGAATGCATCCTTTTCCCAAAAGGAGAATTTCATCAGCAAACTATTGATGAGTGACTCCTCTGACAGAGGAAGTGATTTGAACACCTTTAAGAAAATTTTGCTCTTGTAATCTAATCAAACCACGCCCCAAAGCTTCAGCCGTGATGATGAATAAGAAGGGAGAAAGGGGGTCCCCTTGTCTTATGCCATTGGAACCTTAAAAAAAAACCCTGAGAAGAACCATTCACTAAAACACAAAATTTAGGAGTAGAGATACAATGAAAAATCAGATTGGTCCATGCCTTAGAAAAGCCAAACCTTTCCATACATTTAGCTAAGAATCTCCAATCCACCTTGTCATAGAATTTTTTGATGTCTAATTTAATGATCATGCTAGGCTGTTTATTATGTTGAATAGAATGGATTGCCTCTTGAGCTATAATAATCCCATCAAAATGGATCTACCCGGAACAAACCCAGTCTACTCTTCCCCTATGATCTTGGGGAGAATTGATTTCATTCTATTTGCTAAGGCTTTAGAAAGAATCTTATAAATTGTATTGTAGAGAGCGATACATCTAAATTCATCCATGCAAAAATCCTGTTCTTTTTTAGGAATTAAAGCAATGAAAGTGTTATTAATTTCTGTTAGAAATCTACCTAAGTTTCTTGTAGCCTCCAAAGCTTTTGTAAGATCTTTGCCAATGATGTCCCAGCAATGAAGAAAGAAACTAGGTGGAAAGCCATCCGGGCCTGGACCTTTGTCAGGGGCCATCTGAGAAATGGTGCTCTGGATTTCACTTTCTAAGAATGCTTTTGAGAGCATTTGGTTATCTCCCTCTGAGATTAGCTTAGGAATATTGGCCAGTAAGTCTTGTTGACATTTGAGCGGAGAGCTATCCGAGTTGTTCAACAATTTTGAATAATAACTCACAATTTCCTTTTGGATTTCTTGTTGACTTTCCAAGAGAACACCAGTAGAATCTTTTATGATCTGCATAATCTTATTCACATTTCTGCGATTCTTGGTACTGGCATGAAATTTTTTTGTGTTCTTATCTCCTTCTTCCAGCCAGCATTCTCTTGATTTTTTACGCCAAAAGGTTTCCTCTTTGGAAAGGTTGTCCTCCAATTCTCTTAGCAGAACTTTCTCTTCTATAAATCTATCATGATCCATCCTGAATTGCATAATAGATTGATTCAAGCTTGCTAGTTTTTGCTCAATATCCTCAGATTTGAAAATGTTCTTAAAATGTGTTCTGTTCCATATTAAGAGATTTTTCTTTATATACTTCAGTTTGGCCACAAATAGAATAACTTGGAACCTTCCACTTTAAAATCCAGCCACCATTCAGCTACCAAATCAGTAAAGTTTTCCTCTTTTACCCACATGTTTTCAAATTTGAAGGGACATCCTTGGGGTTTGTTACTTTCCAGGATATTTAAAAGAATTGGAAAGTGATCTGAACCAGAAGTAGGAGAAATGGAAGCTTTTAGGTCAAAGGGAAAAGTTGTAATGTCCCCTTTGAAGAAGAATCTATCCAGTTTCTACGAGATGCTGCAAATGCCCATTCTTCTGTTGGACCAAGTGTACAAACCATTCTCCAAATCGATCTCCATTAAATTTTCTCTTTGTTGCCAATCTTTAAAATTTGTTTGGGATTGGGAAACTCTTTGAGAGCCTCCTAGCTTTTCAGAAGGATGAGAAATAGCATTGAAGTCCCCCCCCACTATGAAAAACCCTGCCTACCAGTTTTCAAAACATTTTGAGATTTCCTCCCAAACTTCCAGTTTCCTTTTATTGGAGATGGGACCATAAACATTCACTATGTGCATGTTGAGATTAGAGCGTGAGCTTGCAATATTCCCACCAATCCAATTAAAGCTACTATCCATTGGAATGAAGGAGTGAAGTCTTGAATTTCATAAGATCGCTAGACCTCAGGAGGACCCAATTGCATCCACTCCAGAAGCTTGCCAGTCACCTAAAGACTTTGTAAATATTGCTAATTGCTCCTTGTTGAGCTTAGATTCTTGAATTAATACAATCTTAGATTTGGTTGTAAGGATACAACATTTGACCAAATCCTGCTTGTTAGGGGCATTGAGACCCCTAACATTCCATGAGATGATTCTTATTGGAACTTGGGAAGGAACTTTCCCTTCCCTACATTTAGATAGGCTGTGATTTTGGTCTGGTCAAAATCTTCCCCCATTTCTTGCCTAAGAGTGATAGTAGATTTTCTACCTCTGCCTTTTTTCTTCGCCAGACCACAATCAATAACATTGCTCTGAGAGGATTTCTGGAGACCAAGAGTGTTCGTGCCCTTAGCAGGATCTAAATTGGGGGTATCAACAACTGTTTCCTCTAAAGAATCATTCCCTTTCTTTGAAGATACTTTATCTATCATTGTCTCCTCCTCTTCCATGTAATCCTCATCTAGAAGCCTTTCGATGAAGGCTAAGTTGTTGTTGGTCAACGATCTCTCTGAAGCAGGGGTTCCCAACATATCATAGACTGCTTGAAGTCTTGGGGAGATCTCTTCTTCCATTTAAAAATTCAGATTGTCCATAGAGGAAGGGTTTTCCAAACCTTTTGATTGGGGATTATGTTTTAAAGGTTTGAGAGAGATAATGCCACCTTTAATTTTGTTTCTCCTTGAAGACTTGCCTATTTTTTTAATATTTTTCTCTTTTAATATTAAGATATAAACTCCTATTTTTTTTTTAATAGGAATAAATAATTGTTTACCTCCAACTTTGGGATTCCAGAACATTAAATATTTTTTTAGCGTACTGAGGGAACAAAATTTGGTGAACTTTGTTATGTAAAGGTTTGTTAATATAACAAGCTCTAATAGCTTTCATATTTGACTGGTGGAATTAGAGTTAGTACAACACATTGTAACAAATAATTACATTTTAGCAATTGACTAAGAGGTAAACAATAAATTAATAGAAGAACAAACTGAAAGCTTAAATCTAGAACAAATTAGTAGCTTGATGCATATATTTAGAGAAAGTTTAATATTAAAGATTTAAATAAAGATAGAGATGAAAGGAGATGTTGAAATTTTTTTCATGTTAATGACGACTTAAAATGTAATCTTAATGATATTTTATAGTGAAGCAAGAGTAATATTTTGCAAGTGGAATGTACAAGAAATCCTCTTATCAATTGAGTGAGTGATTTTTTTACAGTTCAAATAATGAGGCTGCAGTGTCTCTTGCATTTTAAGCATGTTTTGGTTCCATTTACTTGACATTGTATCTTTGAGTCTTCATCTTGCATTGTAGGACCATCTGTAATTTGTTCCTTTTCTTGCCATAAAAAATTAGGAATAGAAATATTAGTTAAAACTTAATGTGATAATAGCATAGTTAATTTTTATATTTCAAAACATGTAGTAACCTCAATTCTTTTATGTGTTATGTTATTAGATGTACGCACTCTATAGATTATGTTGTTAGATTGTAGGCTACATAGTAGAATAATTTTTTTTAAAAAGTTACATACTTTTACAAATTTTGATACTTTAGAATGTAGTCTTGGTTGATGTAACAAAAATTACAAGTAACATAGGAAAATTAAATGACCTACTGCAATGATGGAGTATTATATTTGCCTCTTTGATGCTATTTTGATAATGCTTTCATGTGTGCCTCTTCTTCTTTTCACCTGGAAACATATGGGTTTTGTTGTATTGATGCATATCTTTAGAAGCTAAAGGCTGGATGTATGTGAAATCCTGATAGTTCGCATACTCTGAATATTGTTGTGAAGCTCAAACCTTGTCGTTCTATGCTTCCAATGTCAATTGTTTCTCTTTGAAGTTTAAGCCCCCTATGATTTGTGTATTGTTAAAGCTCATGACAGTTTTAGTTGTATTTGGCACTGGTTACCATGACTAATTGGGGTGATTGCTACATTGTTTGGGTTTCTTCGGTCTCAAGCTGGACCAATGTAGTTTAAAAATTGAAGTACAATCATTAAGGGGAGTTGAGGTGGTTTCTCACCAGCATTGTATACAATTTCTTTTACTTGTCCAATTGCACCATTGACAAGTCATGTGTCCATCCATAGGTTTGTATATAGCATAACTTGTTGGCCAATACAAAGGAGAATTTGAGATTAAAGTTGTTCTTCATCTAGATTTTCATGTGTTGCATTCCCTTTAGTTGTTCAGTAGTTGAAAGGGCAATTGATTGTGTTAAATACAACAACATTTGCTTTTTATGGAGTGGCACCATCTCATTTATTAGGAGCTTATAAGTTTAATCCAAAATATTACTAAGAGCTTATAAAATCTTCAATATCTATAATGTGATAAACCAAACAAGTATTTGATCCTCCCACCCAAGCATAATGGATTTGGGGAGGGAGATTTTACTCCTAGAAGCTCAGTAGAATAATTCTAATTTGGAAAATTAATTTCTCCTTTATATCATGGGTTTGTTGGACACAATTATGGTTGTCATCAGTGAACTACACATTAATCATGCCATCTTCATTAGGTAGGGTGATCCTCTTGACCCTTCTAGGGGGGGAGAGTTATCTCTCAAAAGATAGAAGAGAGCATTAAGGTCACAATCACAAAAAGAGTAGGGGCAAGGGGGCAACCTTTCCTGATGGATCTAGACAAGATATTGTCCTTAAATATGCACCCATTAACCTCCACTTTAGCATTCAAATCTTTCATTAAAATCTTCACCATTTATTGGAATGCTACCAAAAAATC
This sequence comes from Chamaecyparis obtusa, assembly GCA_027943335.1. Classification (NCBI taxonomy): domain Eukaryota; kingdom Viridiplantae; phylum Streptophyta; class Pinopsida; order Cupressales; family Cupressaceae; genus Chamaecyparis; species Chamaecyparis obtusa. Next base: position 1,641,265 of record BSBK01008014.1, on the reverse strand, counting down.
CAAGTGATCCAACATCATCACAATAAAATTACATTTGATTATGTGATAGGCTTTTTCATAGTTAATACTTGTAGCATACTTACTCCTTGATTAGAATCCTTAGCCCAAATCATGGCCTCCCAGCATGTAAAGAGGTTCTCCAGAATGTATCTTCCTTTAACAAAACCTTTTTGGATGGGGTTAATTACCTTTGGGAGGATATCCTCCAATCTCTTAGCAAGGACTTTGGTTAAAATTTTATAGGAGAGATTTGGTAAAGTGATAGGCCTTCAGTTCTTGATCAAAGATTTGTCTCCCTCCTCAAGGATTATCTTGATGAGACCAACATTAATATCTTTCCCAAGAGACCCCTGATGGACTCTCTATATAGTAGGCACAAATCCTTACCAATCCAACTACTATTTTTTTATATATAAAATTATGTAGGCAGCCCATTTGGGCCGGGGGACTTGTCAACACTTAAGGTTCTAATTGGCCGGTCGATATCCTCAATAATTATTTCATTTCTTAGTGTATCATCATCCTCTTCATTAACCTTCTTGGGAATGATACTCCTAATCGTATTCCTAGCCTCCTCCATTCCTAGTCCAAAGTCCTCATAAGAGAATAGCTTGCTATAGAATTTAGTAAGAAGCCTTAAAATATCCTCTTTCCCTATAAAATTGACACCATCCTCCCAGAGGTTGTCAATCTTCCCCTTGGCTTCCTTCCTCTTTAGCAATTGAAAGAAATATTTTGTACCCTTGTCTCCATGGTTAAGCCAGTTCATTCTAACTCTAATTATGGCTCCTTGTATTTTAACATTTTGCGTCCTTCTCAAAGATTCTTTTGTAATCCGTAAGGCCTCTTTAGCACCTAAATTATTAGGATCCCGTTGAATACAGTCTTTGATGTTCAACAACTTATTGTGCAACTCACACTCTTGTTGCCTAGAATCTTTAGCATTTTTTCTTTCCCACCATCTAAAACAAAACTCTCCAACTTTCTGTATTTTGTACCCATTTATCAATTTCACTAGAGTGATTAGCAGTACATGAATTGAATTGACTGATAAAGTTAACAACACCTAAACCATCTTGAATGGCTTTACTCAAGGGAAGAACCTTGAGTGAAATTTGTTAACACAATAGGGTAATGGACTGATAATGTATATGGAACCACTTTAATGCACTCACCCCCTCAATCTTTCTAAAATGGGAAAAATTCTTATTGACATAAAATCTATCCAACCTGCAATAAAGTATCTTGCTCCCTTGTTGAAAATTGCACAAGTGAACCAGATGCCAGAGAAGTCATTGTTTCTACCAGCTAAGGGATCCAAAAGATTGAGCTTGTTCACCATCTTATACCAGTTGAAGAATTCATCTCCCTTCCATCCAAATTTGCTTCCACCAGTCTTGTCTTGAGGCCATTCTAAAATGGTTCTAATGAGTTTGTCATAATTTTTGTTAACAGTTCTAATGAGTTTGTAGTTGGAATGGTTCTAATGAGTTTGTCATAATTTTTTATAATGATAGATATACAATATAAAATAAAAATTATGATCATTTTACCTAAATTAATGAATAAATTTATGATCATTTTTACAATTTTGATTCAAGATCAATCTTGTTGAAATTTTTTTTTTTAATAAGGTCAATTTGTTCTACATTTCTCATTTTTGCTTCTTCTCCAAGATGAATCATTGAGAGTGACTCCAAATGTTGATTGAAAAAATGCACATAAGTTTCTTGATCGAACTAAATTTTTTAATAATCTAATATAATTTATACTTATAAATTTTACGAAGAAAAATAAAAATAAATTTAGTATTGGTAGAATGTTTTAAGAATAATTATAATAGTAAAAGTGACTAAACCCTTATAATGATCTTTAATATTTAAAGTCACCACTCTTGCCACTCACACAAAGCTTTGAAGGCAATTATTGAAAAAAAGTCTTATTCCAAAAAATCCAATATAAAAAGTGGATCAATAAGGGAAGGGTATGAGTAGCCATTAATACTAGATGATTTATCAATAAGTCCACAAAGGTAAACATGCGGTCATTTAGAAGTGTGCTCAAAACATACTTAAAATTTGTTCATGAACTTTTAATCCTCCCTTTTTTGTTTCCTTTAAAGTTAGAAAATGGAAAAGAAATAGAAAAAAAGAAAAATTTAAAAGGTTTCTTTGTAATTTAAAAGATATATTTGAAATCGTCCTATTTATCAAACATTTTTTTAGAATAGTTCAAATGAATCTTCATAATTTTTGTTAATGATAAATATAGAATAAAAAATAAAATTATGATCATTTTATATAAATTAATGAATAAATTTATGATCAGTGTCACAATTTTAATTCACTATCAATCTTGCTGATTTTTTTTATTAGTCTAATTTAATTTCTGTTTATAAATTTCATTAAGAAAAATAAAATAAAAATGACTTCTTTAAGAATGGTATTGATAGAATGTTTTAAGAATAATTGAAATAGTAAAAGTGATAGGAAGCTTTATAATAATTTATAATTAAGTATAAAATATCTTATTTAAGAATAAAATTGGACTTGAGTACATGGGTAGGGTTCATTTTTGTGATATTAGTAATTGGCGAACTACATAAAACATCAACCCTAAAACATGGATACCTAGACCCTTCCCTATATAAAATAATCAGTAAAAACTATAATGCATGTCTCTCACACACAAATTCTAGCAAGAGGCATTTCCTCCGGTGGTTCAGTTGAATGTGAGACAAGTCAAACAAGCCAGGAGAAGCAGGGAATCCCTCACATCATCTATCACATCATTACTTTTCAGTTGCAGGTACTTTCTTTGTGGTTTTCGATCACAAAATATACAGATCATGAAGAACAGATGGTAAAAATTTGACGAAAATCTATTGTGTTTTCCGTTTTTTGAAATTTGGTCAATAATACATTTTGTACAGAGCTTAGTCGCCTCCCTTTATTTCCCCAAAAACCTTACCTTGATGATCCCTTTGTCCTCACTGCTTCTTTCTCCATTGCACAAACAATCTGTAGGATTTCTACTCTGAATTCAGTTGTTTATCATGGTTTTCTTCGTCAAAATCTTATACCCATCTGGCTAATTTGTTTATAAGCCTACTAATTGGGTTGTTGGTGCGAGGCAGGATCTGAGAGACACCATCTAGAGGAGCTTCTGAGGCTCTAGATCTTGGACAAATTGTCCTAATTTTATTGTTGAAATTTGGTTGAAGTAAATCTACCCCACAGAGAAAATGGTTGGAGGTAAAGGTGCTAAAGGTCTTCTTAAAGCGAAGTCCTCCTCTGCTGCTGCTGCTGTTAAAAACAAGTCCAACAGTACTGAGAAGGCTGATAAGAAGAAGCCAGTCACCCGCTCATCTCGTGCAGGCCTCCAGGTTTGTACATTGTTTAGACTTCTTACCATTTTTAGTTTGCACATATATTTGGTCTGTAACATATGCATGGATGGGTTTTTGATGATTCTTGAAGGAAGAAGTTATCTAGCATTTGTGGAAAATTTTATGTTATATGAAAACCTTTTTTTGGCTTATGGTTTATCCTTATAGGCCCGCCACAGTGAATTTGATCATGTTTTAAAGTGGAAGTGTATCAGCCGTCCACAGTGAAGCGCTCTGATTACCCACTTGTTGCCTTCTTTCTTTCATTTTCTGCATGCATCCGTAGACAAGTGCTGTAGTTATAATTTCAGGATGCTTCATTGATTTTAGCCTGTACAATGCCTGCTTTACAAGTTCATAGATAATCCTTCCCTTAGGCCCACAACTTCTTTTAGCACATTTTCCATGTTGATTTATTTCCTGTCACCCTGGTGACTGTGACTGCTGTTTACTACTGGGGACTCCTGAGAATTTTCTTCTGTTACTTTTTTAAAAATGTGTTGACTCCTGCAAGATCCAATGTTGATATGAAAACTATTGTTTTTGGTGCCCTTGTACAAATTGCATGGCATTGGCACTTTTTGGCCTGTTTGTTTCTGGATTGGAGATGATCCTTTGTTTGTTTTCCTGGTAGGTGATTTGATTTGTAGCTATGGAGAAAAACAAGCCTTTTGCCTATAGTTGAAAAGTGCAATATGCAGTCCTTAGCTGGGTAGGCACTTGCTGCCAGATAGTTGATGTAATGTGGGAAAGTATTCATCTTGTCTATTGGCTGTCAGCCTTGTTGGTTTTATGCCACTTTCTAGACAATTGACATGCCTACCTTGCAATGCTATCCTTGTTAGAAGGCATTCTAATCGCAAATGTTGCTATCATTAAAGTTCCTAAATTTAAATGTATATATTAATCAAACTGTTCAAATAATATGAACAAAATAAATTAAACGAAAATGTAATTCAGATTTGTACAGATGCATTTTGATTATTTACAAGGACTTAGAATATATGTGTGTTTTTGGAAAATGGCTTTCTACACTTTTAATGTTTTAATGATCAGGTACAGAGGCTTTTAGATTAATGGCTATAAGGAGGAAAAGGAATATGAATAAAATCTCTCTGTATTTTGGCTTGGAACCATTCAAGGTATATGTTGCATTTTTGGTTGAACATCAACTGTATATCCCTTCTCCAATGCCCCCTGCCTGCCTTAGTATTGTCACTCTGAGAATTCAGATACTATTTTTGAAGAAATCTTGTTTCAGGAAAGGGTGAAAGCTCTTTTGAGTTTAGAGGATGATTTTCAAATATCTATTATTTGTTTTAAAAACTGGTGCACACTTCTGTAATTTTGGGTTTCTTTAAATGTGTATGATCGCCCAACACATTGCTTGATATCATTACATAAGCTTTTATGAGAGAAGGGTGGTTTAGTGGCCTAATCTTCTCCACCCACCTTGTAAAAACCATTAATTAGGTATCAGCTGAACGATGAGCATGGCCATTTTTTTTAATAGTACCTGCGCTTCCTCAAATGGACCTGACTTACATCTTGCATCATTTTAAAATGTATTGAGCAATTCCCATTTGTTCCAATTCAGCAATAGGAATATGAACTCTGGAGAAGTCATCATCATATTTAGACCATTCATTAACATATTGAAGATTGAAACGTTATTTTTCTTCTCTGTAAAAGACTCTTGGTTTAGAAAACCGTAATGTAAGATAGGTATCTAGTAGAGGAAACCGAGCCCCTAGATTCATGAATGGTTTGGAATGATTGTAATTTAGTAAGTGCGATTACAATGACAACCAACTGCCTTGTTTTTAGAAGCCAAGTTTACTGTAAAAGTTATGTTGCAAATGCAGGCACATTACAAGAAGTTTTTATGTTGAACATTTCCCAGTTGGTAGCAAGCATGAGTATTTCAAATTGGAATTATTTCCATTTCTGAGACCAAAAACTCGTAGATGCTAATAGTTTTTTTTAACTTGCTGGGTTCTTAAAGACACAAAAAATTTAGCCAGCTAGTTTGGCACCTGTAGGCTGTAGTTCCCGTAGAGTCCTGCTTTTTCTAATTTGACAGACATCGAAACTCTGAAAATCATGTATACCATCATCCATGACAAAAGATGAGTATAATTGAAAAAATGATATTTAGAAATCACTTAAGAGGAAAGCCCGCAGCTCATGGAAAGTTTTATGCGTTAGGCATTGTTGTCTTTAAGTAGTTATTTTCAGTAAAAAGTTTAGTTTGCCTGGATACCTTTATTTTCCCTGCCACCGAGCCTTGTTCTTTCAAAGGCAAGTCATCTCCAAATACCCATCTTTTAATAACTAGAATAAATACCTTTCTGAAATCATAGAGACTTCTCCATAGTAATCTCCAAATACCCATCTCCAACCTTTGTTGGAAATGACATACCAGTACTCATCCTATCTCTTGTACCAATACCCATCTCCTGATAACTACGATCAATATCATTCTGAAGTCACCAAGACTTGCTTGTACAAATGCCCCAGGATTTCCTATAATAAAAATAACTCATCTTTACTTGTATAATTCCAATATCTCCTCTTCCAATGCAGATTCTTGTTCTCATCCATGCTACTAACTTTGTAGGAGGATTAGTGGGCAAGAATGAATTCAATTTCCATGCTTCATATCAAAGTGGGGTGTAATGTATGATATCAAAGAAATGCTTTTGCTGAAGGCCTTAAAGTTGTAAGTCATGTAGAGTTAGTTGTATTGACATGGTTTTAATGGAAATGCAGTTTCCAGTTGGGCGTATCCACCGGATGATGAAATCTCGAGTGTGTGCAAATGCGAGGGTGGGGGCAACGGCAGCAGTATATTCAGCAGCCATATTGGAGTATGTGACTGCAGAAGTTCTGGAATTGGCAGGAAATGCGAGTAAAGATATGAAGGTGAAACGCATCACTCCAAGGCATCTGCAGCTTTCCATCAGGGGAGATCAAGAGCTTGACGCTCTGATCAAGGGTACCATTGCTGGTGGAGGTGTCATTCCTCACGTTAACAGATTCCTCCTTAACAAATCCACAAACAAGGGCTAGCTCCCTGTATTTGGATTTTGGAACACTGACAAACATCTCATTATAGAATGTAGACTGAAATTGTTTCGCTCGTGTAGATGACTGGATATAGTAATTGGTGTGATTAATTTAAGAAATTAAGGTTGTTAGTCCTTGATTTCTGATCTGATTTTCCATTGTTCCTTATGGTATTTTGAGGTTGGAACCTTATTTTACTTAGGGCCCTGCCTCAATACCTCCTGATTTGCACAGATTGAAATTTTGTCATTCCAAATCTTGACTCCATAATGAAAAATTCTGATATTTTGTTCATCTGATTCAGATGAGTTTGTCCAGTTTAATTTGAAAAAATGTATGTTGTCATGTTAATTTGAAATGATTTTAAATGTTATTGCTTTCTTCAAAAATGATGTATCTTACTCTTTCAAGATGATGCTCTTGAACACTGAACTAGTCTTGAAAGGAGATGAAATATATATGGATCTATAAAATAAAATAAAAGATTGTATATTGTTTTTAAAAAGATATTATTCAGCTGATAGGCTTTTTTTGGGCATAGCCCATTGACGGGAAAGTGTCAGTTGACGGAAAAACTGTTAGCTGATTGGAAAACGGAGAAAAAATATAACTGGAACAAAAAAAAAAGGAAAAAAAAAAATATAACTAAACAAAAAAAACGGGAAAAAAAAAATAATATTGTGAAAAATGTCACCCGAAGAGTCTGGAAAAATTTTCTCAGGCCTCAAACATCTTGACGGCAACCTGAAATCGCTGGTGATGCATTTTTCTTGTTGGAGGAGCTCGTTTTTTCCCGCAGAATCATGGGCAGTAAGGTGTTTTTTCGGCGGAATTTTGTGGATGACGATGCCTTTGCAAGTTCGTTGGACGCCTCTCCAACTTGTACCTTATAAAAATGCACGTCTCAGTTTGGATTTGATGATTTCTTCCTGTCATGGGGATTGCCAGATGATTTGCGGTCTCGTTTGCAGGTACGTTTGGAATGTTTTCTGAATTCGTCCATTTTGAATGTGTGCCCTAGTGGACCGAAAAGAGGATGCCCTAACTCATTTTCTGCTTGTAGCTGTTTTGCAAGAGTGTTTTGACTTTTATGATCTTCTTTAGTGGACATTGTGCTGATGTGTGATGGAAGTGGAAGTGTTGCTTTTGTGAATCTGTCTGATTCCGCCCACAGTGGAGAAAAGATGGAAATTGACGGGTGAGAAAGCTCTCATTAGATAGATCACCGTGAAAGGGTTATGAAGATGCAGTAAAGATCTTACTAGATAGATTACCATGCAAGGGTTATGCTCCGTTGTTTTCTTGTTTTGTAACACACCCAAACTGCGTTGTTTAATAGAACATGCAGGTAAACAATTGAAATATAAAGATTGAAAAATTGTTTGTACGGAAAAAGTCATATCTTGTCTAATTTTGTTTATTTACCCTTTTCTTCCTTCAATTCTTATTGTGTCTAAAGAAGTTGTGTGTTTTAGTAACCATGGATGTAGAAAAATGTCAGAGAATGTGTAAGGACCAACCATTTCTAGCAGGCGCTGTAGTTCTTTAAATCTGACTGCTACAAACTGTTGAACATTCCTAATTATGGTCTCTATTTTCTGATATTTTTAGTGCTGCCTTCAGAATAGTAATATCTATGGTTATAGACAGCTTCAAATTAGATCTGTGTTTCTGATTGCAGCTTCCTCCTGTTGGCTTTATCCAATAATGGTTGTGCAACAAATATAGTTTTTTTGGTGGAAGTGTAACTGCTTGATAGGGATTGAACGTTGCACACATTGTATGGCAAGTACCAGGACTAGCTCCTAGGCATGCTGTTTTTTTTTTAGATCACTTTTGATGTAAGTACCGGAGCATAACTTTTTTTTGGATCAAATGCAGGTAGACAGAGAAAATGGTGTTCCCCAATCTCTTCTTGATTCAAAGAGAATTAACGTGGAGAGTCAATCTACCTTATTTGTGGGTCAGGTACCAAAATAAATTTGAATAAAGAAGTAAATGATCTACAGTGAATGCTCAATATTTTTAATGAAAAGGGTTATTATGAGCAGATTCTGCATGGAGGATTTCATGAATGATCTATATATTATGTTCACTATAATCTTGTTTGAAATATATATATAAGAGATGCTACTTGTTTGAAATATATTTGTAGTGAATTTTTCAGCAATGAAATTATGCAATTGGGATATTCTTGTAGGGATGTACGTTGGCAACCATGTGCCCTATGTAAGGAATTATTCTTTGAACTGAAGTTGACACGCTTCTGCATTGTTTATTCTATCTGACTTGATGTCATACAATTGACAATCAGCTTACCTTATTTATGGGTTAGGTGCCAATATACAATTGATAAAAGAAATGAATGATCTACAGTGAACGGTCAAAATTTTAGTAAACGGGTTAATGCAAACAGATTTTGCGTGGAGGATTTCATGAATGATCCAGATTTCATACATTATCTTCACTTTTATGTCCCCGTTTGAAATATATGAAGGAGGTGCTAGTAATTTGAAATATATTTACAGTGAGCTTTTCAGCAATGAAATTCTGCTATGCTATTTAGATATTCTATTTTCCGAAATAGTTTGGCAGTAGCATGCCATATGTGTAATGAATTACTTTTTTTGAACTGAAGTTGGCAGTGTTTTTGTACTGTTTACTCTATCTGGTTTGCATGTGATAAGGTCACCAATTACGGTTAATACTTGGAAAATTTTCATTTTTAAATGGATACTTTATTTTTCTTACTTATATTATGGCGGCTTCTTTTTACTTTGTTTTGCAATTAGAGGTCTATGCTTGCAGGAAATCTGTTGAGAAATGTTGAGTTCCTGAAATGAAGTTTTAGTTCTGCACTTCTTGTTTCAAGCATGATGAATCATTATCACCTTGTAAAGCGTTTTTTGTTTGCAACAATTTCATCTTTGGAGTTACAGGTGTCCAATATTTTTGGCATTATCATGCTTTATATGACAAGTAGTTGTATTTTGTCATTGCGTTTGTCATAGAATCAATTTCATATTTCCATAGAATGCAAACACTTATTTAGAAGAATTTAATCTATATTTATGAAATGGCTATCCAACTGTCAGTATTGAAAATAAATGAAGTCAATATTGGAAAGAAATGAAAGCTTGTGCAATTTCAATTTCATTATAGAGTGGTTTGGAATTTTGGGTTACATATTGGTGGATTACTGGTCAACCAAATTTATTTTTTAAATTATTTACAAGAAGAAAATCTTACAGTAAAATTTGTGAAAGTAGAACTATTCTCCAACATACAAGGCACATAAATATAAACTGACAAAAATACAAAGAGGTGCTATGTAATAGAATAAGAGCAAGAAAAGGAAAACCTTAGTTTCCTTTGAATTGCTATTTTATTTTATTCAAAAGTGAAAAAAAAAGGAGAGAAAATGGTGCAGGGAACAAACTTTTATTCATGTTTTGTATACTTTTTCAATCAAAGTACATTTTTGAAGATTTAATGGAGCTTTAGAACAAACTTTTATTTATGTTTTATATATTCCTTGAATCAGAGTACATTTTTGGAGAGTCAATATTTCAAACACATTTTATTATTTGGAAGAGGAATATTCAAATTGTGACTGGTTTTATGTATCTAGAGAACATAATATAGTAGTTTTCCATTTTCTAACTACTCTAAAGTCAACAAGCATGTTAAACAATTGTGATTTATTGTTACTAAGATATATAATAGTTAGTGATAAATCAATATTCTATGGAGTCAACATACAATAAGTTTTAATTTTCAAGTTTTGAAGGAGCATGTGCTTATTGAAGATTTTACAAAAGAAGAAATTTTGAAAATACAACTTTTATTGCAGCTCTATATAAAAAATATTACAAATGGCTGAATATATAGAATTCATAGCCATAGGAAAAACAGGAAAGAAAACTAGATACACATGTATCTAGACAGGTTTTATTTGCTAAGGAATAAAACTAAAAAACCAAAGAAAACTAAATTCTAAATATAAATATGCAAATCTTTGCACATTTCTTATTTCCATAAAAACAAATAAAACTAACTAAAAATTCTTCAAAAAACACTTTTTCCAGCATCACTTATCTACATACTCCCCTTTGATGCTGAGAGGGCTAACAATTCGATCTCTGAGTGTCAAAAATTGATCCTTTGCAACCACCTTCGTGAAGATATCCGCTATTTGTGCCTTTGTGTTGATGTATTTCAATTCAATTGAATTCTTTTGTACCAAATCTCTAATGAAGTGTTGTTTCAAATCAAAGTGTTTGGTCCTGCTATGATGAACCAGATTCTTGGCCAATTTAATGGCACTAATGTTGTCACAAAAAACCACAGTAGGTTGAACCTGAATCTCACCAATTTCTTCAAGAAGCTTTCTGAGACATAAAGCTTGTGTGCCTATTGAAGTGACTGCAACATATTCTGCTTCTGTAGAAGAGAGAGCAACCATACTTTGCTTCTTTGAACTCCATGTTATTAAACCAGAGCCCAAAGAAAAATAATTACCAGATGTAGATTTTTTATCATCCAAACTACCTCCCCAATCGGAATCACTAAAGCCAAAAAGCTCAAATTTTTTAGAAGAATAGTGAATTCCAAAATCGAGAGTGTTTTTCACATACCTCAAAATTCTCTTGGCTGCCTTCATATGTTCTTATGATGGATTTTTCATGTACCTTGAAACCAATAAAACTAAGTAGCAATATTAGGCCTTGTGTGAGTTAGAAACATCAAACTACCAACAATAATTCTATATGATGTCTCATCAACAATATCAGCACAATCATCTCTACATAATACAACTCCATCAGCAATTGGAGTAGAAAGAGGTTTACAATAAGCCATATCAAATTTATTTAGCATATCCTTTGCATACTTTGTTTGACAAACAAATTTTTTATTTTCACGTTGATAAACCTCCATTCCCAAAAAATAATTTATGAGACCCAAATCTTTCATTTCAAATTCATTCATCATAGCAACTTTGAATTCCTCTTTCATCTTAGAACAACTACCCATATATAACAAATCATCAACATACAAACTTACAATGATAATATCATTACCTTCTTGCTTGTAATAAAGGGTAGGTTCACTCTTACTTCTTTGAAAGCCATTCTGCTGAAAATATCCATCAATCCTTGCATACCATGCATGTGGTGCTTGCTTGAGGCCATACAAAGCCTTCTTTAGCTTATAAACATGATCTTCTTTGCCTTTAACTTCAAAACCTTGTGGCTGTCCCACATATACTTCCTCTTTTAAGTACCCATTTAGAAAGGCACTTTTCACATCCATGTGATGAATAGTCCATTTCTTTTGACCTGCAAGTGAAATAAGCATTCTAATAGTCTATTATCTTGCTACTCGTGCAAAAGTTTCTTCATAATCAATACCATACCTTTGAGTGAAACCTTTAGCAACCAATCTTGCCTTGTATCTTTCCACACTCCCATCATTGTTATATTTGATCTTGTATACCCATTTCATGCCAATCTTCTTCTTCTCATGCGGAAGCTCTACAAGCTCCCATGTCTCATTCCTATCAATGGAATCCATCTCTTCATTCATTGCTTTCATCCAAACCTCATTAGTACATGCATCTTCAAAACACGATGGCTCAAAATCAGCTTTAGCAAGTAATGCAAAATTTATTGTCTCACCTATTGGATCTTCTTCATGTTCTTGATTTTGACTTCTCTGATAAATATCACTTAATCTTCTTACCCTTCTTGTAGAACTTGGACTTGGGGATGAACTTGCACTTGAATTTGATGAGGGGCTGCTTGGTGGACTAGGAGATCTTGAAAAAGAACCATTAGTTGGCTGCTCATGATCATTATTATCATTAATATCATCATCCAAAATAGATTTTGGCTTTTCAACATGGCCTTTTTTATGACCATAAACTCCCCCTTCATAAAAAATCACATCTCTTGAGACAATAATCTTATTAGTAACGAGATTATACAATCTATAAGCTTTTCTCTCCTCACTATAACCCACAAAAATGCATGGTTCACTTTTAGCATCTCACTTTTGTCTATTTTGATCAGGTATATGAACATAAGCCAAGCAACCAAAAACTTTAAAATGATTTACATTAGGCCTTTTCTCATACCATGCTTCATAGGGAGTCACCTTCTCTAGGGCACTTGTAGGACTCCTATTGAGAATATAGACTGCTGTAGCAACTGAATCAGCCCAATAAGTATTGTTCAAACCATTAGTTTTTAACACGCTCCTTGCCATTTCTACCACAGTACGGTTCTTTCTTTCAGCCACTCCATTTTTTTGAGGTGTGTAAGCAGTTGTGAGTTGTCTCTTGATCCCATTCATCTCACAAAAATTTTGAAAATCTTTGGAGCAATACTCTCCTCCACAATCTATTCTCAAACATTTGATTGTATTTCCTTTCTCATTCTCTACATGGGCTTTAAACCTCTTGAATATATCAAGAGCTTCATCCTTAATCTTCAAAAAATAAACCCAACACATGCGTGAGTAATCATCAAAAAAAGGTGATAAAATATGATGACTTACCCAAACTTTAAGTTTGCATAGGACCACAAATATTACAATGAATAAGCTGAAGTGGGTGATGAGCCCTCCATGCATTTCCTTTTGGAAATGATTCTCTTGCATGCTTTCCTTTTGCACATCCTTCACAAATTTTGTTGTGCTCTTCAACCTTAGGCAATTCAAGAACCAATGCATTTGATGTTAGAATCTTCAAACTATGAAAATTCAAATGACCATACCTAAGATGCCACAACCAACTTTTATCCTCTTAAGCCATATTCACAAGCTGATTGTCATTTTCACCAAACTTCAAGGGAAACATCCTATTCTTTGTCATAGGAACAACTGTAATCACTTTATTGCCCTGGTTCTTATCATAGATAGTACATTTCATATTTTCAAATACAACTCTATAATTCTTCTCTATATTTTCATTTTTAAATGGATACTTTATTTTTCTTACTTATATTATGGCGGCTTCTTTTTACTTTGTTTTGCAATTAGAGGTCTATGCTTGCAGGAAATCTGTTGAGAAATGTTAAGTTCCTGAAATGAAGTTTTAGTTCTGCACTTCTTGTTTCAAGCATGATGAATCATTATCACCTTGTAAAGCATTTTTTGTTTGCAACAATTTCATCTTTGGAGTTACAGGTGTCCAATATTTTTGGCATTATCATGCTTTATATGACAACTAGTTGTATTTTGTCATTGCGTTTGTCATAGAATCAATGTCATATTTCCACAGAATGCAAACACTTATTTAGAAGAATTTAATCTATATTTTGTCAGTATTGAAAATAAATGAAGTCAATATTGGAAAGAAATGAAAGCTTGTGCAATTTCAATTTCATTATAGAGTGGTTTGGAATTTTGGGTTACATATTGGTGGATTACTGGTCAACCAAATTTATTTTTTAAATTATTTGCAAGAAGAAAATCTTATAGTAAAATTTGTGAAAGTAGAACTATTCTCCAACATACAAGGCACATAAATATAAACTGACAAAAATACAAAGAGGTGCTATGTAATAGAATAAGAGCAAATTTATTTTATTCAAAAGTAAAAAAGAAAAAAGAGAGAAAATGGTGCAGGGAACAAACTTTCATTCATATTTTGTATACTTTTTGAATCAAAGTATATTTTTGAAGATTTAATGGAGCTATAGAACAAACTTTTATTCATATTTTATATATTCCTTGAATCAAAGTACATTTTTGGAGACTCAATATTTCAAACACATTTTATTATTTGGAAGAGGAATATTCGAATTGTGACTGGCTTTATGTATCTAGAGAACATAATATAGTAGTTTTCCACTTTCTAACTACTCTAAAGTCAACAAGCATGTTAAAGAATTGTGATTTATTGTTACTAAGATATATAATAGTTAGTGATAAATCAATATTCTATGGAGTCAACATACAATAAGCTTTAATTTTCAAGTCTTACAACCCCATCCAATTTATTATGAAGAAGCATGTGCTTATTAAAGATTTTACAAAAGAAGAAATTCTGAAAATACAACTTTTATTGCAGCTTTATATAAAAAATATTACAAATGGCTAAATATATAGAATTCATAGCCATATGAAAAATAAGAAAGAAAATTAGATACACATGTATCTAGACAAGTTTTATTTGCTAAGGAATAAAACTAAAAAAATAAAGAAAACTAAATTCTAAATATAAATATGCAAATCTTTGCACATTCCTTATTTCCATAAAAATAAATAAAACTAACTAAAAACTCTTCAAAAAACACTTTTTCCAGCATCACTTATCCACATACTCCCCCTTGATGCTGAGAGGGCTAACAATTCAATTTGATCTCTGAGTGTCAAAAACTGGTCCTTTGCAATCACCTTCATGAAGATATCCACTATTTGTGCCTTTGTGTTGATGTATTTCAATTCAATTGCATTCTTTTGTAGCAAATCTCTAATGAAGTGTTGTTTCAAATCAAAGTGTTTGGTCTTGCTACGATGAACCAGATTCTTGGCCAATTTAATGACACTAATGTTGTCACAAAAAATCACAGTAGGCTGAACCTGAATCTCACCAATTTCTTCAAGAAGCTTTTTGAGCCATAAAGCTTGTGTGCCTGTTGAAGTGACTGCAACATATTATGCTTCTGTAGAAGAAAGAGCAACCATACTTTGCTTCTTTGAACTTCATGTGATTAAACCAGAGCAAAAAAAAAAACAATTACCAGATGTAGATTTCCGGTCATCCAAACTACCTCCCCAACGGAATCACTAAAGCCAACAAGCTAAATTTTTTTAGAAGAATAGGGAATTCAAAAATCGAGAGTTTTTTTCACATACCTCAAAATTCTCTTGGCTTCCTTCATATGTTCTTATGATATATTTGTCATATACCTTGAAACCAATGAAACTAAGTAAGCAATATCAGGCCTTGTGTGAGTTAGAAACATCAAACTACCAACAATACTTCTATATGATGTCTCATCAACAATATCAGCACCATCATCTTTACATAATACAACTCCATGAGAAATTGGAGTAGGAAAAGGTTTACAATCAGCCATATCAAATTTCTTTAGCATATCCTTTGCATAGTTTGTTTGACAAACAAAAATTTCATTTTCACATTGATAAACCTCTATTCCCAAAAAATACTTCATGAGACCCAAATCTTTCATATCAATGAAATGTCCCCTTTCTAATTTTTATATCATATTTAACTCCTCTAATCAAATTATTAAATCAAACAATCAACACTTTGAAAGATTATGCAATTTCTCAATAAAACTCAAATCGGGTATGCCCGAAATAGTACCAAAAACTTCACAGCTTAACATATTATTGATAAATCTGAAAGTGGACATTTTTAAAAAAAATTTTCCAGCATAATGGCATATAAAATGACATTTCCATATCTGTATAGAGTTTACACAATAGCTCCCAAACGGAGGACAAAAACAATGCACATCGGGCTCCCTAAAACAACACAAAATAGCACGGAAACACCATAAGACACTAATAATCTATCACATAAGTATAACCACAACCCAAGACATATATTTAGCTCTATTTTAACATCAAAATATCTACAATATAGCAGCAAACCAAACTGATATGAAATACTCAACCGGAAACACCAAACTCTTACAAGAAACATCCCTGAAAACTCACAAATTTGAACTATTCAGCACAAGGGCAAACTCTGCATGAGCTGGCACATGGAATGGCCTCAAACTCCCATCTTTAGCCTTCCTAGAAACCTAAAACCTCCCATCTTTGGGTCTCCTTCTCCATAGGTTTGGCAGCCTCTGAAGAACAACAAAGCAATGAGCAAAAATCAAGTTCTAGAATGAGCTCGAAAAGCCTCCAAACCCCTTTAAAAGAGGGCATAACCCTAACTCATGACCACGAGGGGCCAATAATACATATTTTAATAATGATTATCATTTATTAATCCATTGGTTTCCAAAGATTAGCCCCTTTTCCTGAAACTTCACTTTTTGAGCCTGCCAGCCTTAGCAAAAGTTATTATTTTTAATTATTTGAAAATAGGACATGACAAGTCCTCCCTCCCAAATATTTCTTATCCTCAAGAAATGAAGGTTGGGATGCTCAAGAATATGTGCTCCTTCCCAAGTTGCATCCTCTAATGGTAGTCCTTTCCATTTGACCAAATGCTCTGTGATGCTCCTATTTCTCAATCTTTTCTCTCTTGTATCTAAAACCTCTTTTGGTATTAAGACTAATTTTCCTTCATCATCAAGAGGTGGTAATTCTACAGATACTATGGTTTTCTGGCCTAGAACCTTTTTTAGGCAAGAGCCATGGAAAACATTATGTATTTTTCTGTTTGGTGGAAGCTCCAATTCATAAGCTACGTCTCCTACCTTCTTGATGATCTTATAAGGCCCATAGAACCTTGGCTTGAGCTTCTCTACCCCACTCCTCTTCAAGGTGCTTTACTTATATGGCTGCAACCTAAAAAATACCAAATCTCCCACCTCAAAAGATCTTTCAGTCCTTTTCTTATGAACGTAGAACTTCTGTTGGTTCTGTGCATGTTGTAGATTATCCTTGAGGGACTTTATTATGTCTTGGCTTTGCTTAACGAAATCACTTGCTGTAGGTACTCTGCTATCTGAAAGTACTAGATCAACAAAGGAAAGGCCATAATAACCATAAAGAGCATGAAAAGGAGGTATACCAATAGACATGTGATGAGATGTATTGTAACAATACTCCCCTAGGTGCAACCATTTCACCCAAACATGTTGTTGATTTGAAACATAGTTCCTCAAATATCCCTCTATTCATTTATTAACTATATCTATTTGTCCATCTATTTGAGGGTGATATCTAGTACTGGGAGTGAGTTCAGTTCCTACCAAATGAAAGAGCTCCTTCCAAAAAGAGTTGAGGAATCTACTGTCCCGGTCATTGACAATGTTTCTAGGCAAGCCATGTAACCTGAAAATTTCTTTGAAGAACAATTTTGCCACTTGTGATGCCTTGAAATCAGATGTGATGGGAAAGAAATGTACATACTTAGTTAATCTATCTACCACCACATATATGCAATCCTTACCTTGAACATTGGGCAACCCAGTGATGAAGTCCATGGAAATACTTTCCCATTTTTTTCAGGAATAGGAAGTGGCTGCAACAACCCTGTAGGAAAAATTTGCTCACTCTTGTTTTTTTGGCATACCATACATTCCTTAATGTGTTTAAGGACATCCTCCTTCATACCCTTCCATGAAAACCACTCCCAAAGTTTCCTATATGTCTTGAAGTATCCTTGATGACTAGCCAAAGGTGTGTCATGAAAGGCCCAAAATATCCTCTCCTTAGTTTTTGATCCTCGCACTAAGAAGATCCTGTTCTTGTAATAAATCAATTCATCAACAACCTTGTACCTGTTATCATCCACTAACTTATCCAAAATCTTGGTGGCAAAGGAATCTTTAGCATACTCTGAAATTATGGAGACTTTCCAAACAACAGAGATAGATGTTAAGGAACACAAAGTGGGCTTTCTTGAGAGAGCATCAGCAACCACATTATTCTTTCGTTTCACGTATTCAATATCAAAATCATAAGCTTGCAATTTTTTTACCCATTTTTGTTGATGATCAATCAAATCCTTTTGGTTCAAGAAGAACTTGAAGCTATTATGGTCTGTCTTTACAATGAATCTCCCACATATGAAATATTGTCTAAACTTATGAAGCACGTGCATGATTGCCAACATTTCCTTATCATAGATGGAGTAACCTTTCTCTGATTGATTTAATTTTTTACTCTCAAATGCTATTGGATGTCCCCTTTGAGTTAGGACAGCCCCTATACCTTCTCCAGAAGCATCACATTCAACAACAAAAGGTAAAGAGAAATCTAGAATTGCAAGCACAGGGCATGAACTCATTACCTCCTTAAGCTTATCAAATGTTTTTTGTGCCTCTTCTATCCAAATAAAAGCTCATTTCTTTGTCAGATCAGTCATGGGGGCAGTAAGCTGAGAAAACCCCTTGACAAATCTCTTATAGTAGCTACACAACCTAAAGAAACCTATCAATTGTGTAAGATTAGTGGGTGGAGGCCAATCCAAAATTGCCTAAATTTTTTGTTGATCAACTTGTACTCCTTTAGAACTTAAAATATATCCCAATATATAGGACCTTTGTCAAACCAAACTCACATTTAGATAGCTTCACATAGAAGGATTGATGCTCCAAGATTCCCAAAATAGTGTCTATGTGCTTTGGATGCTCTTTCCATGTTTTACTGTAAATCAAGATATCATCAAAAAATATCAAAACAAATTTTTGAAGATGCTTGCTGAATACCTTATTCATACAAGATTGGAACATTTCTGGTGCATTAGTGAGGCCAAATGGCATAACAAGAAATTCAAAGTGCCCATAGTGACATTTGAAATTAGTCTTTTCCACATCTTCCCTGCTCATGCAGATTTGATGGTACCCTAATCTTAAGTAAATTTTTGAGAAGTATACAACACCATGTAACTCATCAATGAGTTCATCTATGCATGGTATGGGATAGCTATTTTTTATGGTCTTCTTGTTTAGAGCCTTGTAGTCTATACACATTCTCATTGTACCATCCTTTTTCTTGACAAGTACCACAGATGATGCAAATGGACTAGTGTTAGGCCTTATGAATCCCATGTCCAGGAGTTCCTTAATAGTTTTTTTTATTTCTTCGTTATAACCTCTTGGATGGTGGTATGGAGTTGTTATAACTAGTTTGGCATGCCATCCTAAATCTATAACATGATCAAAACCTCTATCTGGTGGTAATCCCGGAGGCAAATCATTGAAAACTATACTATGGTTATCAAGGATATTTTGAATTTCAAAATAGAAATTACCTTGATTCTTTGGAGAGCTTGTTGGATGGATTATGACTCCTGCCACCCATGCTACTTGTCCTCTTTGAAAAGTCCTCTCCATCATCTTTTCAATGACCACCTTAGGTACTCCATTCGATAAGCCTCTCAATAAGACTTCCTTCCCATTGGAATGAAATTTAAACTCCATAGTTTGATGGTTCATGTAATAGCCTCCAATAGAGTGCAAGCATTGAATACCCAATACAAGATCTTTCTCTCAATGAAAACAACATAGAAGTCATCACATAACTTATAATCTCCTAAGGTCATCTTGAGTTGTTTCACCACCCATGTGCAAGGCATAGTGAATCCATCAGCTACAATAACATTGAATCCCTCAAAATCTTCTGCTTTAAGCCCTCTCTTCATGACAAATCCCTCATCAGTAAAATTTTGAGTTGCCCCACTATCAAGAATAACTGTCAACCTTTGCCCTACTAGTACCCCTCGAATTTGGAAGGGATGGTATCTTGGGACTCCTAATAATGCTGCTAAATTGCCATCCTTGATGATTTATTTTTCTTTCTCTTCTTCTTCCTCCTCCTTAGTGTCATGAAATTCCTCATGCTCATTTGAATCAAATTTTGAAGCAACTTCAATATAGTGCACTTGACGTTTCCCCAAACATCTGTGTCCTAGAACGCATGGTTCTCTACAAGTGAAACAAAGATTTTTCCTTCGTAATTCACTCCTAGTTTCTTCATCTACCTTCTTTTTTGCTATATTTATCACATTATTTGGTGGTGGTGCTGGAAAAGTTTTTTTCTAAAAATTCCCCTTATGTTGCCAAAGATTTGGGGATTTTTGATTAGTGACTGGTTTCATAGGCACACAATTTTCAAGTTGCAAGATTCTTTTGATAGCTTCCTATAAGGTTGAGGGTGAGAAAGCCTTCACCAAACCCTTAACAGAACCTTCCAAACCATCAAGAAAAAGATAAACAATCCTCTTTTCACTCATATTAGGTACCATAATAGCCACTTTTTGAAACTCTTCTACATACTCATTAATTGAGTTGGTTTTCCTCAACTTTGACAATTCTTGAAAATACTCTTTATCATCCTTGAGATCAAATCTATCTATCACTGTTTGACTAAAATCATCAAATGTAGTTACCTAATCATGAGCTTGAGTAGTCATTCCATGATACCACCAATCATAGGCTGCATCTTCCAAGTGTAGACCTGTGAATTGAACGGCATCACTTTGCTTCATGGGGTTAAGTGTGAAGGAGGTATTTAATTCTTGTAGCCATGCTCTAGCTGAAATTTTATTTGTTCCATCAAAAGTAGGTGTTGTAAACTTGCTAATTTTATTTTTGAGCTCTCTTCCACTTATGTCCTACTCCCTCCTATACTCTTTGTTGGGCATCAAAGTGTTCATCATATCCATATATTCTCTTAAAGGAACCGAACTTCGAAAGTCATCATCTAAGCCATTGTAAGTAGCTCCTAATGCAATCAAGTTACCTGTAACCTCTTCCATAGGACTAAAGGTTGGATTTGGTACTAGTGGCTCAGCTATAGGCAATAAAATAGTTTTTGTTGATTTAGTGGTTGTGGGTTTTAGATCTCTTGGCTCCTTTGAAGTGCTCACTCCCTCATTAGTAGATACAACTCCTTGGAGTTTTTCTGTCAATAACTGCAAAGCCTCACTAGTTTCTGCCAAACTATCCACTGTTTTCTTTTGAGTGTTCTAGATGTCCTGGAAGAATTTTTTTGCCATCTCATTCGTGTCAGCCATACTTGTCCCTTCCTTGGATTTTGTAGTTTTATTTTCAACTGGAGGTTTGATTAGAATTTCTTTTTTCTTTTCTCACTGCAAATATATCTTTTCTCTTTCACTTGGTTGCATACAAACTTCTACAAACCCTCAGGCTGGCAAGATAATAGATCTGATAACACAAAATTGTCCCCTTTCTGATTTTTATATCATATTTAAGTCTTCTAATTAGATTATTAAATCAAATAATCAACACTTTGAAAGATTATGCAATTTCTCAATAAAACCCAAATCGGGTATGCCTGAAATAGTGCCAAAAACTTCACAGCTTCACATATTATTGATAAATCTGAAAGTAGACATTTTTAAATAAATTTTTCCAGCATAATGACCTAAAAAATGACATTTCTAGATCTATATAGAGTTTACACAACAGCTCCCAAATGGAGGACAAAAATAATGCTCATCGGGCTCCCTACAACAACACAAAATAACCCAGAAAGACCATAAAACACTAATAATCTATTGTATAAGTATAACCACAACCCAAGACATATATTCAGCTCTATTTTAACACCAAAATGTCTGAAATACAGCAGCAAACCACACTGATATGAAATACTCAACTAGAAACACCAAACTCTTACAAGAAACACACCTGAAAACTCACAAATTTGCACTGTTCAGTACAAGAGCAAACTGTGGATGAGCTTGCACATGGAATGGCCTCAAAATCCCATCCTTAGCTTTCCTAGAAACCTAAAAACTCCCATCTTTGGGTCTCCTTCTCCATAGGTTTGGCAGCCTTTGTTGAACAACAAAGTAATTAGCAAAAATCAAGTTCTAGAATGAGCTTGAAAAGCGTCCAAACCCCTTTAAAAGAGGGCATAACCCTAAATCATGACCTAGAGGGATCAATAATACATATTTTAATAATTATTATCATTTACTAATCCATTGGTTTCCAAAGATTAGCCCCTTTTCCTGAAACTTCACTTTTTGAGCCTGCCAGCCTTAGCAAAAGTTATTAGTTTTAATTATTTGAAAAGGGGACATGACAAGTCCTCCCTCCCAAATATTGCTTCTCCTCAAGAAATGAAGATTGGGATACTCAAGAATATGTGGTCCTTCCCAAGTTGCATCCTCCAATGGTAATCCTTTCCATTTGACCAAATGCTCTGTGATGCTCCTATTTCTCAATCTTTTCTCTCTTGTATCCAAAACCTCTTTTGCTATTAAGAATAATTTCCCTTCATCATCAAGAGGTGGTAATTTTTTAGATACTATGATTTTCTGGCCTAGAACCTTCTTTAGGCAAGAGATGTGGAAAACATTATGTATTTTGTTGTTTGGTGGGAGCTCCAATTCATAAGCTACCTCTCCTACCTTCCTGATGATCTATTAAGGCCCATAGAACCTTGGCTTGAGCTTCTCTACCCCACTCCTCTTCAAGGTGCTTTTCTTATATGGTTGCAACCTGAAAAATACCAAATCTCCTGCCTCAAAAGATCTTTCAGTCCTTTTCCTATCAGCGTACAACTTTTGTTGGTTCTTTGCATGTTGTAGATTATCCTTGAGGGACCTTATTATGTCTTGGCTTTGCTTAACGAAATCACTTGCTACAGGTACTATGCTATCTGAAAGTACTAGATCAAAAAAGGAAAGGGAATCATAACCATAAAGAGCACAAAAAGGAGGCCTACCAATAGACATGTGATGAGATGTATTGTAACAATACTCCCCTAGGTGCATCCATTTCACCCAAGCATGTTGTTGATTTGAAACATAGTTCCCCAAATATCCCTCTATCCATTTATTAACTATCTCTATTTGTCCATTTGTTTGAGGGTGATAGCTAGTATTGGGAGTGAGTTCAGTTCCTACCAAATGAAAGAGGTCCTTCCAAAAAGAGCTAAGGAATCTATTGTCCCGGTCACTGACAATGTTTCTAGGCAAGCCATGTAACCTAAAAATTTCTTTAAAGAATAATTCTACCACTTGTGATGCCTTGAAATCAGATGTGATGGGAGAGAAATGTGCATACTTAGTTAATCTATCTACCACCACATATATGCAATCCTTACCTTGAACCTTGGGCAACCCAGTGATGAAGTCCATGGAAATACTTTCCCATTTTTGTTCAGGAATATGAAGTGGCTGCAACAACCCTGCAGGAAAAATTTGCTCACTTTATTTTTGTTGGCATACCATACATTCCTTAATATTTTTAAGAACATCCTCCTTCATGCCCTTCCATGCAAACTACTCTTGAAGTTTCCTGTATGTCTTGAAGTATTCTTGATGACCAACCAAATGTGTGTCATGAAAGGCCCTCAATATCCTCTCCTTATTTTTTGATCCAGGAACTAAGAAGATCTTGTTCTTGTAATAAATCAATTCATCAACAACCTTGTACCTATTATCATCTACTAACTTATCCAGAATATTGGTGGCAAAGGAATCTTTAGCATGGTCTGAAATTAGGGAACACAAAGTGGGCTTTCTTGAGAGAGCATCAACAACCACATTATTCTTTCCATTCACGTATTCAATATCAAAATCATAAGCTTGCAATTTTCTTACCCATTTTTGTTGATGATCATTCAAATTCTTTTGGTTTAAGAAGAACTTGAGGCTATTATGGTTTGTCTTTACAATGAATCTCCCACACAACAAATATTGTCTAAACTTATGAAGTGCATGCATGAATGCCAACATTTCCTTATCATAGATGGAGTAACCTTTCTCTGATTGATTTAATTTTCTACTCTCAAATGCTATTGGATGTCCCCTTTGAGTTAGGACAGCCCCTATACCTTCTCCAGAGGCATCACATTCAACAACAAAAGGTAAAGGGAAATCTAGAATTGCAAGCACAGGGCATGAACTCATTACCTCCTTAAGCTTATCAAATGTTTTTTGTGCCTCTTCTATCTAAATAAAAGATCCTTTCTTTGTCAAATCAGTCAAGGGGGAAGCAAGCTGAGAAAATCCCTTGAAAAATCTCCTATAGTAGCTACACAACCCTAAGAAACCTCTCAACTATATAAGATTAGTGGGTGGAGGCCAATCCAAAATTGCTTGAATTTTTTGTTGATCAACCTGTGCTCCGTTAGAACTTATAATATATCCCAAATATAGGATCTCCGTCAAACCAAACTCGCATTTAGATAGCTTCACATAGAAGGATTGCTGCTCCAAGATTCCCAAAATAGTGTCTATGTGCTTTAAATGCTCTTTCCATGTTTTACTGTAAATCAAGATATCATCAAAAAATACCAAAACAATTTTTTGACGATACTTGTTGAATACCTCATTCATACAAGATTGGAATATTGCTGGTGCATTAGTGAGGCCAAATGGCATAGCAAGAAATTCAAAGTGCCCATAGTGA
This sequence comes from Chamaecyparis obtusa, assembly GCA_027943335.1. Taxonomy (NCBI): domain Eukaryota; kingdom Viridiplantae; phylum Streptophyta; class Pinopsida; order Cupressales; family Cupressaceae; genus Chamaecyparis; species Chamaecyparis obtusa. The sequence continues at coordinate 1,616,758 of BSBK01008014.1, read as the reverse complement.
CATCTCAAAGTAGTCTTTTCCACATCTTCCCTCCTCATGCGGATTTGATGGTACCCTAATCTTAAGTTAATTTTTGAGAAGTATACAGCACCATGTAACACATCAATGAGTTCATCTATGCATGGTATGGGATACCTATTTTTTATGGTCTTCTTGTTTAGAGCCCTGTAGTCTATACACTTTCTCATTGTACCATCCTTTTTCTTGACAAGTACCATAGATGATGCAAATGGACTAGAGCTAGGCCTTATGAATCCCATGTTCAGGAGTTCCTTAATAGTTTTTTCTATTTCTTCCTTATAACCTCTTGGATGGTGGTATGGAGTTATTATAACTAGTTTGGCACCCTGTTCTAACTCTATAACATGCTCAAAACCTCTATCTGGTGGTAATCCCTGAGGCAAATCATTGAAAACTATACTATGCTTATCAAGAATTTTTTGAATTTCAAAATAGAAATTACCTTGATTCTTTGGAGAGCTTGTTGGATGGATTATGACTCCTGTTACCCATGCTACGTGTCCTCTTCAAAAAGTCCTCTCCATCCTCTTCGCAGTGACCGTCTTAGGTGCTCCATTCGATAAGCCTCTCAATAAGACTTCTTTCCCATTGGAATGAAATTTAAACTCCATAGTTTGATGGTTCATGTAATAGACTCCAATAGAGTACAACCATTAAACACCCAATACAAGATCTGTCTCCCCAATACCAACAACATAGAAGTCATCACATAACTCATAATCTCCTACGGTCATCCTGAATTGTTTCACCACCCATGTGCAAGGCTTTGTGAATCCATCAGCTACAGTAACATTGAATCCCTGAAAATCTTCTGCTTTAAGCCCTCTCTTCATGACAAATCCCTCATCAATAAAACTTTGAGTTGCCCCACTATCAAGAAGAACTGTCAACCTTTCTGATGCTAGTACCCCTCGAATTCGAAAGGGATGGTATCTTGGGACTCCTGATAATGCTGCTAAAGTGCCATCCTTGCTGATTTATTTTTCTTTCTCTTCTTCTTCCTCCTCCTTAGTGTAATGAAATTCCTCATGGTCATCTGAATCAGATTCTGAAGCAACTTCAATATGGTGAACTTGACCTTTCCCCAAACATCTGTGTCCTGGAACCCATGGTTCTCTACAAGTGATCTTTCATTACTTTTCCTATCAGCGTACAACTTTTGCTGGTTCTATGCATGTTGTATATTATCCTTGAGGGACCTTATTATGTCTTGGCTTTTCTTAACGAAATCACTTGCTATAGGTACTCTGCTATCTGAAAGTACTAGGTCAACAAAGGAAAGGAAATCATAACCATAAAGAGCATGAAAAGGAGGCATACCAATTGACATATGATGAGATGTATTGTAACAATACTCCCCTAGGTGCAACCATTTCACCCAAGCATGTTGTTGATTTGAAACATAGTTCCTCAAATATCCCTCTATCCATTTATTAACTATCTCTATTTGTCCATCTATTTGAGGGTGATAGCTAGTACTGGGAGTGAGTTCAATTCTTTCCAAATGAAAGAGCTCCTTCCAAAAAGAGCTAAGGAATCTACTATCCCGGTCACTGACAATGTTTCTAGGCAAGCCATGTAACCTAAAAATTTCTTTGAAGAACAATTCTGCCACTTGTGATGCCTTGAAATCAGATGTGATGGGAAATAAATGTACATACTTAGTTAGTCTATCTACCACCATATATATGAAATCCTTACCTTGAACCTTGGGCAACCTAGTCATGAAGTCCATGGAAATACTTTCCCATTTTTGTTCAGGAATAGGAAGTGGCTGCAACAACCCTACAGGAAAAATTTGCTCACTCTTGTTTTGTTGGCATACCATACATTCCCTAATGTATTTAAGGAAATCCTCCTTCATACCCTTCCATGCAAACCACTCTCAAAGTTTCCTATATGTCTTGAAGTATCCTTGATGACCAGCCATAGGTGTGTCATGAAAGGCCCTCAATATCATCTCCTTAATTTTTGATCCTTGCACTAAGAAGATCCCGTTCTTGTAATAAATCAATTCATCAACAACCTTGTACCTGTTATCATCCACTAACTTATCCAAAATCTTGTTGGCAAAGGAATCTTTAGCATACTTTAAAATTATGGAGACTTTCCAATCAGCAGAGATAGATGTTAAGGAACACAAAGTGGGCTTTCTTGAGAGAGCATCAGCAACCACATTATTCTTTCCTTTCACGTATTCAATATCAAAATCATAAGCTTGCAATTTGCTTACCCATTTTTGTTGACGATCATTCAAATCCCTTTGGTTCAAGAATAACTTGAGGCTATTATGGTTTGTCTTTACAATGAATCTCCCACATACCAAATATTGTCTAAACTTATAAAGTTCATGCATGATTGCCAACATTTCCTTATCATAGATGGAGTAACCTTTCTCTGATTGATTTAATTTTCTACTCTCAAATGCTATTGGATGTCCTGTTTGAGTTAGGATAGCCCCTATACCTTCTCCAGAACCATCACATTCAACAACAAAAGGTAAAGAGAATACTGGAATTGCAAGCACAGGGCATGAAATCATTACCTCCTTAAGCTTATCAAATGTTTTTTGTGCCTCTTCTGTCCAAATAAAAGCTCCTTTCTTTGTCAAATCAGTCAAGGGGGCAGAAAGCTGAGAAAATCCCTTGACAAATCTCCTATAGTAGCTACACAACCCAAAGAAACCTCTCAACTATGTAAGATTATTGGGTGAAGACCAATCCAAAATTGCCTGAATTTTTTGTTGATCAACTTGTACTCCTTTAGAACTTATAATATGTTTCAAATATAGGATCTCCATCAAACCAAACTCACATTTAGATAGCTTCACATAGAAGGATTGCTGCTCCAAGATTCCCAAAATAGTGTGTATGTGCTTTAGATGCTCTTTCCATGTTTTATTGTAAATCAAGATATCATCAAAAAATACCAAAACAAATTTTTGAAGATTCTTGCTGAATACCTTATTCATACAAGATTGGAATGTTGCTAGTGCATTAGTGAGGCCAAATGGCATAACAAGAAATTCAAAGTGCCCATAGTGACATCTAAACGTAGTCTTTTCCACATCTTCCCTCCTCATGCGGATTTGATGGTACTCTGATCTTAAGTCAATTTTTGAGAAGTATACAGCACCATGTAACTCATCAATGAGTTCATCTATGCATGGTATGGGATACCTATTTTTTATGGTCTTCTTGTTTAGATCCCTATAGTCTATACACATTCTCATTCTACCATCTTTTTTCTTGACAAGTACCACAGATGATGCAAATGGACTAGAGCTAGGCCTTATGAATCCCATGTCCAGGTGTTCCTTAATAGTTTTTTCTATTTCTTCCTTATAACCTCTTGGATGGTGGTATGTAGTTGTTATAACTGGTTTGGCACCCCATTCTAACTCTATAACATGCTCAAAACCTCTATCTGGTGGTAATCCCTGAGGAAAATCATTGAAAACTATACTATGCTTATCAAAAATATTTTGAATTTTAAAATGGAAATTACCTTGATTCTTTGGAGAGCTTGTTGGATGGATTATGACTTATGCGGCCCATGCTACTTGTCCTCTTCGAAAAGTCCTCTCCATCCTCTTTGCAATGACCACCTTAGGTGCTCCATTCGATAAGCCTCACAATAAGACTTCTTTCCCATTGGAATGAAATTTAAACTCCATAGTTTGATGGTTCATGTAATAGCCTCCAATAGAGTGCAACCATTGAACACCCAATACAAGATCTATCTCCCCAATGGCAACAACATAGAAGGCATCACATAACTCATAATCTCCTGAGGTCATCCTGAATTGTTTCACCACCTGTGTGCAAGGCATAGTGAATCCATTAGCTACAGTAACAATGAATCCCTCAAAATCTTCTACTTTAAGCCCTCTCTTCATGACAAATCCCCCATGAATAAAATTGTGAGTTGCCCCACTATCAAGAAGAACTGTCAACCTTTTCCCTACTAGTACCCCTCGAATTTGAAAGGGATGGTATCTTGGGACTCCTGATAATGCTGTTTAAGTGTCATCCTTGCTGATTTCTTTTTCTTTCTCTTCTTCTTCCTCCTCCTTAGTGTCATGAAATTCCTAATGCTCATCTGAATCATATTCTGAAGCAACTTCAATATAGTGCACTTGACCTTTCCCAAACATTTGTGTCCAGGAACCCATGGTTCTCTACAAGTGAAACAAAGCTTTTTCCTTTGTAATTCACTCCTAGTCTCTTCATCTACTTTCTTTTTTGCTACATTTATCACATTCCATGGTGGTGGTGCTAGAAAAGTCTTTTTCTAAAAATTCCCCTTATGTTGCCAAAGATTTGCAAGTTTTTTATTAGTGACTTGTTTCATAGGCACACAAGTTTCAAGTTGCAAGCTTCTTTTGATAGCTTCCTGTAAGGTTGAGGGTGAGAAAGCCTTAACCAAACCCTTAACAGAATCTTCCAAACCATCAAGAAAAATATAAAAAATCCTCTTTTCACTCATATCAGGTACCATAACAGCCACTTTTTGAAACTCTTCTACATACTCATTAACTGATTTGGTTTGCCTCAACTTTGAAAATTCTTGAAAATACTCTGTATCATCCTTGAGATCAAATCTATCTATCACTCTTTGACTAAAATCATCAAATGTAGTTACCTGATCATGAGCTTGAGTAGTCATTCCATGATACCACTAGTTATATGCTGCATCTTCCAAGTGTAGACTTGCGAATTGAATGACATCACTGTCCTTCATGGGGTTAAGTGTGAAGAAGGTCTGTAATTTTTGTAGCCATGCTCTAGCTGAAATTTTATTTGTTCCATCAAAAGTAGGTGCTGTAAACTTGCTTATTTTATTTTTGAGCCTCTTCCACTTATGTCATGCTCCCTCCTGTACTCTTTTTTGGGAATCAAAGTATTCATCATATCCACATATTCTCTTAAAGGAACCAAACTTTGAAAGTCATCATCTAAGCCATTGTATGTAGCTCTTAATGCAATGAAGTTACCTATAACCTCTTCCATAGGACTAAGGGCTGGATTTGTACTAGTGGCTCATCTGTAGGCAAGAAAATTGTTTTTTTTTATTTAGTGGGTGTGGGTTTCAGATTTATTGGCTCCTTTGAAGTGCTCCTTCCCTCATTAGTAGATACAACTCCTTGGAATTTTTCTGTCAATAACTGCAAATCCTCTCTAATTTCTGCGAAACTATCCACTGTTTGCTTTTGAGTGTTCTGGATGTCCTGGAAGAATTTTTTTTCCATCTCATCTGGGTCAGCCATACTTGTCCCTTCCTTGGATTTTTTTACTTTTATTTTCAACTGGAGTTTTGATCAGAATTTCTTTATTCTTTTCTCACTGCAAATATCTCTTTTCTCTTTCACTTAGTTGCATACAAACTTCTACAAACCCTCAAGCTGGCAAGATCATAGATCTAATACCATTGAAATTTCCTCTTTCTAATTTTTATATCATATTTAACTCCTCTAATTATATTATTAAATGAAACAATCAACACTTTGAAAGATTATGCAAGTTCTCAATAAAACCCAAATCGGGTATGCCTGAAATAGTGCCAAAAACTTCACAGCTTCCCATATTATTGATAAATCTGAAAGTAGACATTTTTAAAGAAATTTTTCTAGCATAATGGCCTACAAAATGAAATTTCTAGATCTATATAGATTTTACACAACAGCTACCGAACGGAGGTAAAAAACAATGCTCATTGGGCTCCCTAAAACAACATAAAATAGCCCGGAAACACCATAAAACACTAATAATCTATCACAAAAGTATAACCATTACCCAAGACATATATTCAGATCTATTTTAATATCAAAGTGTCTACAATATAGTAGAAAACCACACTGATATGAAATACTCAACTGGAAATACCAAACTCTTACAAGAAACACATCCGAAAACTCACAACTTTGCACTGTTCAGATCAAGGGAAAACTCTGCATGAGCTTGCACATGGAATGGCCTCAAAATCCCATCCTTAGCTTTCTTGGAAACCTACAAAATCTTGTCTTTGGGTCTCCTTCTCCACAGGTTTGGCAGCCTCTGAAGAACAACAAAGCAATGAGCAAAAATCAAGGTCTAGAATGAGCCTGAAAAGCTTCCAAACCCTTTTAAAAGAGGGCATAACCCTAACTCATGACCAAGAGGGGTCAATAATACATATTTTAATAATGATGATCATTTATTAGTCCATTGGTTTCCAAAAAATAGCCCCTTTTCTAAAAACTTCACTTTTTGAGCCTGCCAGCCTTAGCAAAAGTTATTATTTTTAATTATTTGAAAAGGGGACATGACAAGTCCTCCCTCCCAAATATTGCTTGTCCTCAAGAAATGAAGGTTGGGATGCTCAAGAATATGTGCTCCTTCCCAAGTTTCATCCTCCAATGGTAATCCTTTCCGTTTGACTAAATGCTTTGTGATGCTCCTATTTCTCAATCTTTTCTCTCTTGTATCCAAAACCTCTTATGATATTAACACTAATTTCCCTTCATCATCAAGAGGTGGTAATTTTGTAGACAATATGGTTTTCTGACATAGAACAATCTTTAGGCAAGAGACATGGAAAACATTATGTATTTCTCTGTTTGGTGGGAGCTCCAATTCATAAGCTACCTCTCCTACATTCTTGATGATCTTATAAGACCCATAGAACCTTGGCTTGAGCTTCTCTACCCCACTCCTCTTCAAGGTTCTTTGCTTATATGGCTGCAACCTGAAAAATACCAACTCTCCCACCTCAAAAGATCTTTCAGTCCTTTTCCTATCAGCGTACAACTTCTGTTGGTTCTGTGCATGTTGTAGATTATCCTTGAGGGACCTTATTATGTCTTGGCTTTGCTTAACAAAATCAATTGCTGTAGGTACTCTGCTATCTGAAAGTACTAGATCAACAAAGGAAAGGGCATCATAACCATAAAGAGCATGAAAAGGAGGCATACCAATAGACATGTGATGAGATGTATTGTAACAATACTCCCCTAGGTGCAACCATTTCACCCAAGCATGTTGTTGATTTGAAACATAGTTCGTCAAATATCCCTCTATCCATTTATTAACTATCTTTGTTTGTCCATCTATTTGAGGGTGATAGCTAGTACTAGGAGTGAGTTCAGTTCCTACCAAATGAAAGAGCTCCTTCCAAAAAGAGGTGAGGAATCTACTATCCTGGTCATTGACAATGTTTCTAGGTAAGCCATGTAACTTGAAAATTTCCTTGAAGAACAATTCTGCCACTTGTGATGCATTGAAATAAGATGTGATGGGAAAGAAATGTACATACTTAGTTATTCTATCTACCACCACATATATGAAATCCTTACCTTGAATCTTGGGCAACCCAGTCATGAAGTCCATCGAAATACTATCCCATTTTTGTTCAAGAATAGGAAGTAGCTGCAACAACCCTGGAGGAAAAATTTTCTCACTCTTGTTTTGTTGGCATACCATACATTCCTTAATGTGTTTAAGGACATCCTCCTTCATAGCCTTCCATGAAAACTACTCTCGAAGTTTCCTATATGTCTTGAAGTATCCTTGATGACCAGCCAAAGGTGTGTCATGAAAGGCCCTCGATATCCTCTCCTTAGTTTTTTATCATGGCACTAAGAAGATCCCATTCTTGTAATAAATCAATTCATCAACAACCTTGTACCTATTATCATCCACTAACTTATCAAAAATATTGGTGGCAAAGGAATCTTTACCATACTCTAAAATTATGGAGACTTTCAAATCAACAGAGATAGATGTTAAGGAACACAAAGTGGGCTTTCTTGAGAGAACATCAACAACCACATTATTCTTTCCTTTCATGTATTCAATATCAAAATCATAAGCTTGCAATTTTCTTACCCATTTTTGTTGATGATGATTCAAATTGATTTGGTTCAAGAAGAACTTGAGGCTATTATGGTCTATCTTTACAATGAATCTCCCACATACCAAATATTGTCTAAACTTATGAAGCGAATGCATGATTGCCAACATTTCCTTATCATAGATGGAGTAACTTTTCTCTGATTGATTTAATTTTCTACTCTCAAATTCTATTGGATGTCCCCTTTGAGTTAGGACAGCCCCTATACCTTCTCTAGAAGCATCACATTCAACAACAAAAGGTAAAGAGAAATCTAGAATTGCAAGCACAGGGCATGAACTCATTACCTCCTTAAGCTTATCAAATGTTTTTTGTGCCTCTCCTGTCCAAATAAAAGCTCCTTTCTTTGTCAAATCAATCAAGGGGGAAGCAAGCTGAGAAAATCCCTTGAAAAATTTCCTATAGTAGCTACACAACCTAAAGAAACCTCTCAACTGTGTAAGATTAGCGGCTGGTGGCCAATCCAAAATTGCCTGAATTTTTTGTTGATCAACCTGTACTCCTTTAGAACTTATAATATGTCCCAAATATAGGACCTCTGTCAGACCAAACTCACATTTAGATAGCTTCACATAGAAATATTTTTGCTCCAAGATTCCCAAAATAGTGTCTATGTGCTTTAGATGCTCTTTCCATGTTTTACTATAAATCAAGATATCATAAAAAATACCAAAATGAATTTTTGAAGATGCTTGCTGAATACCTTATTCATACAAGATTGGAATGTTGTTGGTGCATTAGTGAGGCCAAATGGCATAACAAGAAATTCAAAGTGCCCATAGTGACATCTCAAAGTAGTCTTTTCCACATCTTCCCTCCTCATGCAGATTTTATGGTACCCTGATCTTAAGTCAATTTTTGAGAAGTGTACAACACCATGTAACTCATCAATGAGTTCATCTATGCATGGTATGGGATAGCTATTTTTTATGTTCTTCTTGTTTAGAGCCCTGTAGTCTATACACATTCTCATTGTACCATCTTTTTTCTTGACAAGTACCACAGATGATGCAAATGGACTAGAGCTAGGCCTTATGAATCCCATGTCCAAGAGTTCCTTAATAGTTTTTTCTATTTCTTCCTTATAACCTCTTGGATGGTGGTATGGAGTTGTTATAATTGGTTTGACACCCTGTTCTAACTCTATAACATGCTCAAAACCTCTATCTAGTGGTAATCCTAGAGGTAAATCATTGAAAACTATACTATGCTTATCAAGAATATTTTGAATTTCAAAATGGAAATTACCTTGATACTTTGGAGAGCTTGTTGGATGGATTATGACTCCTTCTGCCCATGCTACTTGTCCTCTTTGAAAAGTCCTCTCCATCCTCTTTGTAGTGACCACCTTAGGTGTTCCATTCGATAAGCCTCTCAATAAGACTTCTTTCCCATTGGAATGAAATTTAAACTCCATAGTTTGATGGTTCATGTAATAGCCTCCAATAGAGTGCAACCATTAAACACCCAATACAAGATCCATCTCCCCAATGCCAACAGCATAGAAGTCATCACATAACTCATAATCTCCTAAGGTCATCCTGAGTTGTTTCACCACCCGTGTACAAGGCATAGTGAATCCATTAGCTACAGTAACATTGAATCTCTCAAAATCTTCTGCTTTGAGCCCTCTCTTCATGACAAATCCCTCATCAATAAAATTGTGAGTGTCCCCACTATCAAGAAGAACTGTCAACCTTTTCCCTGCTAGTACCCCTCAAATTTGAAAGGGATGGTATCTTGGGACTCTTGATAATGCTGCTAAAGTGCCATCCTTTCTACTTTCTTTTTATTTCTCTTCTTCCTCCTCCTCCTTAGTGTCATGAAATTCCTCATGCTCATCTGAATTAGATTTTAAATCAACTTCAATATAGAGCACTTGACTTTTCCCAAACATCTGTGTCCTAGAACCCATGGTTCTCTACAAGTGAAACAAAGATTTTTCCATCGTAATTCACTCCTAGTCTCTTCATCTACTTTCTTTTTTGCTACATTTATCACATTCTTTGGTAATAGTGCTGGAAAAGTCTTTTTCTGAAAATTCCCCTTATGTTGCCAAAGATTTGGGGGGTTTTGATTAGTGATTGGTTTCATAGGCACACAAGTTTCAAGTTGCAAGATTCTTTTGATAGCTTCCTATAAGGTTGCGGGTGAGAAAGCCTTAACCAAACCCTTAACAGAATCTTCCAAACCATCAAGAAAAAGATAAACAATCCTCTTTTCACTCATATTAGGTACCATAACAGCCACTTTTTGAAACTCTTCTACATACTCATTAACTGATTTGGTTTGCCTCAACTTTGACAATTCTTTAAAATACTCTTCATCATCCTTGAGATCAAATCTATCTATCACTCTTTGACTAAAATCATCAAATGTAGTTACCTGATCATGAGCTTGAGTAGTCATTCCATGATACCACCAATCATAGGCTGCATCTTCCAAGTGTAGACTTGTGAATTGAATGGGATCACTCTCCTTCATGGGGTTAAGTGTGAAGAAGGTCTATAAATTTTGTAGCTATGCTCTAGTTGAAATTTTATTTGTTCCATCAAAAGTAGGTGTTGTAAACTTGCTTATTTTATTTTTGAGCTCTCTTCCACTTATGTCCTACTCCCTCCTGTACTCTTTCTTGGGCATCACAGTGTTCATCATATCCACATATTCTCTAAAAGGAGCCAAACTTTGAAAGTCATCATCTAAGCCATTGTAAGTAGCTCTTAATGCAATCAAGTTACCTGTAACCTTTTCCATAGGACTAAGGGTTGAATTTGGTACTGGTGGCTCATCTGTAGGCAAGAAAATAGTGTTTATTAATTTAGTAAGTGTAGGTTTCAGATTTATTGGCTCCTCTGAAGTGCTCCCTCCCTCATTAGTAGATTCAACTCCTTGCAGTTTTTCTGTCAATAACCGCAAAGCCTCTCTAGTTTCTGCGAAACTATCCACTATTTGCTTTTGAGTGTTCTAGATGTCCAGGAAGAATTTTTTTGCCATCTCATCTGGGTCAGCCATACTTTTCCCTTCTTTGGATTTTGTACTTTTATTTTCAACTGGAGGTTTGATCAAAATTTCTTTATTCTTTTCTCACTGCAAATATCTCTTTTCTCTTTCACTTAGTTGCATACAAACTTCTACAAACCCTCAGGTTGGCAAGATCATAGCTTTGATACCATTGAAATGTCACCTTTCTGATTTTTATATCATATTTAAGTCCTCTAATCAGATTATTAAATCAAACAATCAACACTTTGAAAGATTATGCAATTTCTCAATAAAACCCAAATCGGGTATGCCTGAAATAGTGCCAAAAACTTCACAGCTTCACATATTATTGATAAATCTGAAAGTAGACATTTTTACAAAAAAATTTCCAGCATAACGGCCTAAAAAATGACATTTCCATATCTTTATAGAGTTTACACAACAGCTCCCAAACGGAGGACAAAAACAATGCTCATCGGGCTCTCTAAAACAACACAAAATAGCTTGGAAACACCATAAAACACTAATAATCTATCACAGAAGTATAACCATGACCCAAGACATATATTCAGCTCTATTTTAACATCAAAATGTCTACAATACAGTAGAAAAATAGACTAATATGAAATACTCAATTAGAAACACCAAACTATTACAAGAAACACACCTGAAAACTCACAAATTTTCACTGTTCAGCACAAGGGCAAACTCTTCATGAGCTTGCACATGGAATGGCCTGAAACTCCCATCCTTAGCCTTCCTAGCCTGAAAAGCCTCCAAACCCCTTTAAAAGAGGGCATAACCCTAACTCATGACCAAGAGGGGTCAATAATACATATTTTAATAATGGTTATCATTTATTAATCCATTGGTTTCCAAAGATTAGCCCCTTTTCCCAAAATGTCACTTTTTGAGCCTGCTAGCCTTAGCAAAAGTTATTATTTTTAAGTATTTGAAATGGGGACATGACATTCAAATTCATTCATCATAGCAAATTTGAATTCCTCTTTCATCTTACAACAACTACCCATATATAACAAATCATCAACATACAAACTTACAATGATAATATCATTACTTTCTTGCTTGTAATAAAGGGTAGGTTCACTCTTACTTCTTTGAAATCCATTCTACTAAAAATATCCATCAATCCTTGCATATCATGCATGTGGTGCTTTCTTGAGGCCATACAAAGGCTTCTTTATCTTATAAATATGATCTTCTTTGCCTTTAATTTTAAAACCTTGTGTCTGTCCCACATATACTTCCTCTTTTAAGTACCCATTTAGAAAGACACTTTTCACATCCATGTGATGAATAGTCCATTTCTTTTGACCTACAAGTGAAATAAGCATTCTGATAGTCTCTTGTCTTGCTACTGGTGCAAAATTTTCTTCATAATCAATACCATACCTTTGAGTGAAACCTTTAGCAACCAATCTTGCCTTGTATCTTTACACTCTCCCATCACTATTATATTTGATCTTGTATACCCATTTCGTGCCAATCTTCTTCTTCTCATGGGGAAGCTCTACAAGCTCCCATGTCTCATTCCTATCAATGGAATCCATCTCTTCATTCATTGCTTGCATCCAAACCTCATTAGTACATGCATCTTCAAAACATGATGGCTCAAAATCAGCTTTACCAAGTAATGCAAAATTTATTGTCTCACCTATTGGATCTTCTTCATGTTCTTGATTTTGACTTCTCTGATAAATATCACTTAATATTCTTACCCTTCTTGTAGAACTTGGACTTGGGGATGAACTTGCACTTGAATTTGATGAGGGGTTTCTTGGTGGACTAGGAGATCTTGAAAAAGAACCATTAGTTGGCTACTCATGATCATTATTATCAATAATATCATCATCCAAAATAGATTTTGGCTTTCCAACATGGCCTTTTTGATGACCATAAACTCCCCCTTCATAAAAAATCACATCTCTTGAGACAAGAATCTTATTAGTAATGGGATTATACAATCTATAAGCTTTGCTCTCCTCACTATAACCCACAAAAATGCATGTTTCACTTTTAGCATCTAACTTTTTTCTATTTTGATCAGGTATATGAACATAATCCAAGCAACCAAAAACATTAAAATGATTTACATTAGGCCTTTTCTCATACATTTCTTCATAGGGAGTCACCTTCTCTAGGGAACTTGTAGGACTCCTATTGAGAATATAGGCTATTGTAGCAACTGAATCAGCCCAATAAGTATTGTTCAAACCCTTGGTTTGTAACATGCTCCTTGTTATTTCTACCATAGTATGGTTCTTTCTTTCAGCCACTCCATTTTGTTGAGGTGTGTAAGAAGTTGTGAGTTGTCTCTTGATCCCATTCATCTCACAAAAATTCTAAAAATCTTTGGAGCAATACTCTCCTCCACAATATGTTCTCAAACATTTGATTGTATTTCCTTTCTCATTCTCTACACGGGCTTTAAACCTCTTGAATATATCAAGGGCTTCATCCTTAGTCTTCAAAAAATAAACCCAACACATGTGTGAGTAATCATCAATAAAAATGATAAAATATGATGACTTACGTAAACTTTGTATTTGCATAGGACCACAAATATCATAATGAATAAGATGAAGTAGGTGATGAGCCCTCCATGCATTTCCTTTTGGAAATTATTCTCTTGCATGCTTCCCTTTTGCACATCCTTCACAAATTTTGTTGTGCTCTTCAACCTTAGGCAATCCAAGAACCAATGCATTTGATGTTAGAATCTTCAAACTATAAAAATTCAAATGACCATACTTGAGATGCCACAACCAACTTTTATCCTCATAAGCCATATTCACAAGCTGATTGTCATTTTCACCAAACTTCAAGGGAAACATCCTATTCTTTGTCATAGGAACAACTATAATGACTGTATTTCCCTGATTCTTATCATAGATAGTACATTTCATATTTTCAAATACAACTCTATAATTCTTCTCACATAGCTACCCGGCACTCAATAAATTATGCTTCAATTTTGGAGTTTAATAGATATCTTGAACACTTTTCATACCTTCTTTTGTCTGAACTTCCATGGCTCCTTTGGCTGCAACCTCCACCATATTATTATTACCAAGAGTAATATTGGATCTATAGCCATCATCAAGCTTTGAAAAAATATCCTTGTTACCAGACATATGGTTAGAGCACCCATAATCCAAATACCAAACATCACTCATATTATTTTCAACTTTGAAATAACACAAGAATAAATTACCCGAGGAAGGATCCTCATCTTGTTGAGCATAATTTGCATTATTGTTACTTGATTTCAACCTACACTCTTTCTCCTAGTGTCCATACCGATTGCAATGGTAACATTGAATGTTTCTTTTATCAAATCTACCTCGGCCTCTTCCTCCTTGAGCACCTCCTCTTCCTCTAGTTCCTCTTGAAAAGTTCTGATTTTGACCCCTTCCTGAACCTCTGTGGTTGTTATTGTTGCTGCTAGCACCATCATTCTTTGAAATTTGCAATTGGGAAGAAAAATCCTTCTCACTAATGCTGGTAGAAGTGTCCCTTATTCTATCCTCATGTGATATGAGAGATCGAACTAGCTCATCAAACTCCAAGGTGGCTACATTTTTACTTTCTTCAATAATAATTTCTACAGTATTCCATTCTCACTTTGCTTCATCTTAAAATTCTCATATTCTCTCTTCAAGGTTTGTAGTTTCACAACCTTGATCTGGTCATTGCCATGGTAAGCATCTTTAGAGTCTTCCAGACCTCCTTTGATGTCTGTGCATCAGCAATTCTGGGAAACAAGCTCTTCTCAAGAGCCATTTGAATGTGAAATAGAGCCATTGCATTCTTCTTCTCAGCTTCCTTCTTCAATCTCCTCTCATTAGTTGTGAGATCATCCCAATTCTCAGGTTCTTCATATCCTGATTCAATGATCTCCCAAAAATCTTTTCCTATCAAAAAAGTCTTCATCTTGATTGACCAATATTGATAATCAACTCCATCAAATTCTGGAATTTGCAAATTATTTGTCATGCTGAAAGCTTCACAATCCTAAAGCTCTGATTCCAAACATGAAGATTTTACAAAAGAAGAAATTTTGAAAATACAACTTTTATTGCAGCTCTATATAAAAAATATTACAAATGGCTGAATATATAGAATTCATAGCCATAGGAAAAACAAGAAAGAAAACTAGATACACATGTATTTGGACAAGTTTTATTTGCTAAGGAATAAAACTAAAAAAACAAAGAAAACTAAATTCTAAATATAAATATGCAAATCTTTGCACATTCCTTATTTCCATAAAAATAAATAAAACTAACTAAAAACTCTTCAAAAAACACTTTTTCCAACATCAATTATCTACACTTATTACAAGTTTCGCTAATTAAGGAGGTTGGATCTATTCTTTGATTTTTTCTTTTTTTTCACAATACAAGTTTATTTTTGTACCTATTGTTTTTATTCATTTTTATACATATTGTTTATGAAAGAAATTTGTGTTCCATGTAGACTGACATTCAACTAGTCGATGTTTCCTATGATTTGGATGGGAAGGAATCTTCAGAAGATATTTGGTCAAGCTTGTTGCCATCTTGAGATAACTTATGTTCTTTTGTCCAATATGTATACATATCTTATTGATTAGAGAAGAAAAAAGTAAAAAATTGTATATGAGATCTTATGTATAATCCACTAAATGTAACACACTTTTCTTTCAAATTGAAAATTAAGGAAAAATGTTGTTGGGTCCATCTGAAATTACATTTGAGTTACTTTATTATTGTTTTCAATTTAGGTCTAAATTACTTCAATTAGCTTTTCTCTCCCCTTCTGTTTGTAACATTGTCAACATTCATTTCTTCCAACTTCTTTGCCTATAATTTTTTTCCTTATATTACATTACAAAGAGCACATAACTTGCTATCGGTGTAACCATTGCACCTTGTTGGTGCAAGTGCTAGTATTAATTTAACGAAAGGTAGGTGGAATGGGATTACATCTCATCAGGTTTAGGTAAGGTGAAGTTAAATTTAAAAAATCAAATAAACATAAATTAATCAATCTATAAATTCATAAGAATAATAAAATTAGTGGGAGAGGTGGTAGGTCATGATCAAGTGGATTTTTCCCAACTCTTTAGGAGATTCTTGTTATTAGCAATTTGTTTCTATTTTGTAATAGCATATTCTTTATTTTCTCCTTCAGCTTGTGGAACATTTACTAGAAGAGAGATCATTAAATTCAATCAAATGACATTGGCACTAGAAAATGATTTAATTGCATGATTTATATTTTATATATTTTGATGTTTGAGTTATAGAGATTTAAATGTAAATATTAGGCATAGAATATAGTTTCTAGTGTTTCAATTTTTCCACTGTAAACTTATGTTCAATTGTAGGTTTTCTAAAGATGTTAGTTTTAATAACAAAAGAATTGGAAATGATTTTTATTTGATTATTTTGATTAAGATAAAAACATGGAAAGAGCTTAGACCTAAATAAAAAGTGGCCTAGACAAACAAAACAAGTCTTGCAAGAAGAAATATTGAAACTAATAAATCAAAATTAAAGAAGAACAAAAATGACTTTAACATATGTTCTTGATTGAAGCAATGAACTAAACATGAGTATGCTAAGAAGCCCAACATTTACAAGAAAAGCCAAACATACATTTTGATATTTTCTTTATCAAAGTGAGATGATGTGACTGCTTAGTTGACAAAAAATAAATATAAGTATGTGTTGTCATGTCAATTCATAATAATTTTAAATTATATGACTTACTTAAAGAATGACATGTGTTACTCATTAAAGATAATGCTCTTAAGGAATGAACTATTCCTCAAAGAAAGGGAAATATATAGATGTTTAAAATAAAATAAAGAAATATTGACTAGTGTCAATTATATTATTTTTAAAAAGATATTATATTACCTTTATATTAGATAAAAAATAAAATCAATATCATGCTTAAATGTATAAATGTTTATATTGTGTCATTTCTAAAAATATTTTTTTTAAAAGAGAGTTGCAAATTTTATATGATAAACTTGATGATAATCTAATATGATGTGTCCCACTTTTAGGGATGAACAAAATTGGCGAGAAAGGAAAAAAAAACTTTAGAGCCTTCGTATGAAGTTAATACTTTGCGTGAAGTGGTGGACCCACTTCGCATGAAGTACCCTAGACAAGGGGCTTCACGCGAAGACCCCTCTTCACACAAAGTACCCTACACAGGGGTCTTCGTCCCTCTTCGCATGAAGCCCCTTTGGACCAAATTTTTTATATATTTCCAACATTTTTATTTTACTCTCATTGTCATTGTTAGAGTTTGCGGACCCCGGGCCTTGGAGCGAAGCACCTCAGCATGTCAGCACACCAGCACCAACCGACCTTCGTCGACGTCTTCAAATTGTTAGCAGTATCAAGTACACACACTTTTCTCATTTTTTATTGTAAATAAAATGTTTTATATTTATTTTAGTTAGTTATTTGTTTTAAATAATTTTTTATTCGTAGAAATGTTAGAAAATTGTAGTTAAATATTATCTAATATGTTAGAAATTAATAGTAGAATGTTAGAAAATCTTAATTAAATATTAGAAAATGATAGAAATATTAAAATTGTAGTATAAATGTTAGAATATGTTAGAAAATGGTAGAAAATCGTAGTAGTTTGTTAGCAACTGTTAGAAAATATTTACAAAACATTAGAAACCATAGTAGAAATGTTAGAAAATGTTAGAAAATGTTAGAAAACATTAAGATTAAAGTTAGAAATGTTAGAAAATGTTAAATTTTAAGTTTAAAGTTGTAAATATTAGGAATCTCTCTCTCACACACATGTACATGCATATATATGTAACAGGCTCCTAACAGGGTCAACATCCTTAATAGGATACTTTTAATTAGTGGATCTTTGTGGGTACCATCCCCACCGGGGTTTTTAGTTGGCTAGGGTTTCCTCGAGAAAAAATAATGTTTTATGAGTTCATTTGCTTTATTGTTATGCATGTTATTTAGTTTACTCTATCATGCATGTATCAAGTTAATCTATTATATCCATAATTGGGAAAAAGAGAAAGTTTGTAGAATACTGATTCACCTCCCCCCCCCCCCTCTCAGTATTTCCTATTTCTAACAATTGGTATCAGAGCTTAGTTACTCAGAAAATAATTATTCAGAGAAAGCCTAGCAACTTGAGTAAGATCTCTATGGATATGGATCAGCTACAAAAGAATCTTGCAGAAGCTCTTGAACAGATTGATTTACTTACTGAAGAAAGAGATACTCTGAAAGGAAAATATGATGATGCAAAGAACCTCATTGAAAAGCTGAAGAATAAGCTAGAGGAATTAAAATTAGAAAAAGAATCTACAATTCAAGTTGAAGATTGTGATGATAATCTGGAAAAAGAAAATGAGATCCTTAAACATGAACTAAAGATAGTAAATCTGAAGTTGAGTTTGAAAGATGGAAATAGCAAGAATGAACCAAATCTGAAATCCGAGACTGAAAATCTAAAATATGAGAAAGAAGATCTGAAATCTAAACTTTGTAAAGTGACATCTAAACTTGAGAAAACCAAATTGCAGTATGTTGAACTTGAAAAGTGCAATACTATTGTGAAAGGAAAATTGACTTAGTCTGAGCAACAACTTGAGAAGCTATATTCTACTAGTGAGAAGATTGATGAACAAGGGTGAACCCACAATAGTGGATTACATGTTTTTGCCTGAACAGACACTGAACTCTACATTTTGAAAAAAAAATCAGATTCAGATGCATATTGTCGTTAAACCATTTGAAATCAAAAGATGAAGTAAACTAGAGTCATTTAAGATTTTCTATCTAGATTCTAAATATGTTTTTTATTTTTATTTTTGAATTCTTTTAAATGGTTTTTTCTTTCTCCCACAAAAACTGGTATGTTGTTGAAAATGTCATTTTCAAAGTGTTACATTGTTTTCATAGAGCATAATTTTTTTTTCTAAAATAGATATCAATGTGCTTCTTTCAAATTTAGTTTTGTAACATCCATAAGGAGGGCATGAAGTTGGTTTGATGACATTATCATGATTATTTTATATTTTATTAACATTTGAAGTTGACTAAAGCGTAATTTTGACATACCTTGACTACATAGCTCATAACTTGTTGTGTATTTGTCCAATTTCATTTTTTATTTTTTTCTATAGAAAGATAACTTCAATACCTATGGAATAGATATTTTTAAAATTTTGTTTCTCTCATTTAGTATTTTTCCATAAGCATCAAACATAGAGGTAGACATGCGGTGAAATATCTATGTTTAGTAAAACTAAAAATACAAAGTCATAATAAACTTAATATATATTAAAACATTATAATCATTGGAAAGATTTTTCTTAGTAGTACCTTACTACATAGATAGGTTTTTCAAATGGATTCATTTGATCTGCCAAAAGATAAAGTCAAAGTGATTTTTTATCAGTATTTTAATAGGTGCGAAGGAGACTCCATTGTAGGTATGAATGAGGAGTATAGATGTTATATCAATGTTTTTTTAATCCAAGAGGCTTTGAGCTAACCATTTGTAAATAATTCCTTCAAATGGGACCCCTCAAGGCTTAAATCATCATATTTTATTAAAAAGTGTTATTTCAGCAAAAATCAACATGTCTAAAAAAGTGTAACCCATTATTGTGAGGTCACCCACAAATGTCTTATCAAAAGTCATTCTATGATAAAACTGGTCTTGGATTTAACTCATCTAAAGTGAGTGAAGAAAACAAGGAACCAGATCTGAAAGTTTCTAAGAACATAGAAGAAAAGAAATCTGATGAAGTTGACAAATCTAAAGATACACCTAAAGAAGAAGAACCACCTAAATAGGAAGAATCACCTAAAGGTATGTAGAGAGAATTTAAAGGTAGATGTTTTGCATGTAATACTTTTGGTCATATGAAGAAATATTGTACAAGTAAGCAATTTAAACCTCTTAATGGTTATTGTTATAATTGTCATGGTTTTGGACATAGAGCTATTGAATGTAAGAAGCCTAAATTTAATGAAAATAATAATAGTAGTAGAATGTTTAAAGAGATACTAACCATGTAGATAAGAAACCTACAGAAGCTATGAACAGAAGAAATGCAGTGGTATGTTATAGATGCAATAAGGTTGGAAACATTGCCAGGAAGTGCAGATCACAAATCAACTAGACAGGACTAAGATATGGAAACAATGGATTAGTTTGTTAGATATGTAACAAATTTGGTCATATAGCAAGGTTTTTTCAGATGAATAACATGAGAAACCCTAACCCTAGAAGTCATGCAAGGAGAAATGAAAATGCAAGAAACAGTCATGGAGGTTGATATAGTAATTTAGAAGAAGTGAAGTTTATTAAAACCACAGATCAAGGAGACACATTCAACACTGAAGGTAATCAGAAAGGTGAAGTATCTAATGGTAAGAGTGAATCTCTACCTAACCCATCTCAAAGTACTTAATTCATGAAAAATGCAGTAGAATAGGAACTTAGGATAGTATAGAAGTTAGTATATGATGAATTGAGTCTTGCGCAGTTAGTGCAAGATACTATATGATGTAATGATGCTATGGTTAAGAGTGCAGAAGATAATATGATGTTATGCGAGATCGCAAGAAGTTTTAAGTTTTGCAAGTAAGCAAGAACAAATTTTTGGAAAGAAGCGGCAAAAGAATTGAATGCGATGTCAGAATCTAATGAGATTGAAAGGTTAAAAGGTTATGATTGGTACTGTTTGATCATTTAAGTGAATACAAGTGTTAAGGAGATCAAAGGAGTAGTGATTGGAAGCATTTTGCAAGGATTTGGTGAAAGAATTTCGTTTCAAATCTACATAAACCCTAAATCACGGAATTGAGGTATTTTCCTAAGAAAATCTATCTATCAATTAGATAATTTGCAGAAGATATGGATGTTTCATTGATTCAATATGTAAGAGATAAGATCAGACCTAAGACTAAAAGGGAACTAGTAGAACCCTTGGAAGAAGACCCTAAATTGGCTTTATCATCCGTACCTGATGGAGTCCTACATTTAGAGAATGTTAGAAGCTATTTGGGATGTAAAATTGAAACCCTTAGTGATAGTGATTTTACTAAGAAATATGAGAAACTTTACAATCAGGATATGTCATTGAGAGTAGGGTTTGAACATTTGAAGGATAATGAAATCATAAGGTACTCTTTACAGTATGAATTTGATGATGAAGAATGCACTAAGATAATTCTGAGTAGAATACATAATGGAAAGTTTTGGTTAGATGACAGAGTGATAGACATTACAACAGACCTAATTCATGAAGTAACTGGTTTGTCTAAATTTTGAGTCATATCGTTTAATGAAAAGAATGTGAAGAAAACTATATTAGAAAACACTAAATCATCTTACAATGGCAGAGGTATAGTGATTAGCAAGATACAATAGGACGATGTTAGGTATTTTTGCAAGATCCGTATAGCTAAATTTTGTGCTAATTCAAGAGAAGATGACATGGCAGCTGGAATGATTCATGCAGCCTATTTGATGTGTGTTGATAAGATACAAGTAGACATGTGTGAAATCTTGAGAATTCAGCTATTTGAGAACTTGGAGAAGATAAAGAAGACTAAGAACTCCCAGTTTAGATTCTCATCATTGATCACTTATATGTTTTTTCATTTGTTAAGAAGATTTCCATTTACAATTAGTGATGAATGGAATGATGGTAAGACCACAATGTAAAGGATAAACACAGTATTCAGGAGAATATACGAAGAAATCAATAATGAAGGTAATGGCATCTAGTGTTGAAAAACACTCTAGTGCAGCAGAGCTAGCAGAATAGGCAGGGGAAGCTAAGCATCAGAAGAGTCCCTCTCCACCATCAATTAACATTGAAGATGAGTCAATGCATGTGGAAGGAACTAAGATCACATTGGACAGTGATGATAATCCTTTTCAAAATATTGGAAAAATTGTTGACAATTCGGCCTTAGAAGAACATGACATATCTATTGAAGAAGGAAAGGAAGAAACAAGAAAAGAGGAAGAAAAGAAAATAGGGGATCAAGCAAACATAGAAATTAAAGGACACAAAGAAGCCCCTAACAAAGAAGAAATCACTCTTACACCTAAGATTGCAAAGAAATCATAGATTGGATCAATATTTGAAAGTTTTGGGAAAGAGGTTGATGATGATGATCAAATAGAATTGACCACATCCCTGAACAAAATTACTAGAAATAAAAAGAAGGTGAAGAGACTTGAAGGATCTTTGCTGGAAATAATAGAGAAGTTAAAAAGTGTTGTGACTAACTAGATAGCAGAAGAAGACCCACTAGAAAGAGCTAAGAAAGTTATGAATGCATTTGATAATGAGTTTACTAGCTTATCAGCTATGGCTACTATGAAGGTTTAGACAGCCTATGAGGCCAAAATGTTTCATGATATAAGTTAGAATGTCAAAAATGATATTAACAATCTGGATGTTTGTATAAAAGACTTGAGAAGAAATTTGGATAGAGGTACAACTTTGTATATCTAGTGTACAAAATTTGAAAACCATGTATCTGTAGTAGTTGAGAAGATTAAGACTAAAGAAGTAGTAATTCAGTCAGAGACAAATCTTTTAGTCAGCCCTAATATGAAGATATTGGATATTGAGAAAAGAATCAAGAAAGTAAATGATGAAATAAGGATTATCAGAGACACTATATATATGTAACAGGCTCCTAACAGGGTCAACATCCTTAACATGATACTTTTGATTAGTGGATCTTTGTGGGTACCATCCCCATTGGGGTTTTCCCTTGGCCAGGGTTTCCTTGAGAACAACTAATGTTTTATGAATTCATTTGCTTTATTGCTATGCATGTTATTTAGTTTACTCTATAATGCATGTATCAAGTTAATCTGTTATATCCATAATTGGGCAAAAGAGAAAGTTTGTAGAATACTGATTCACCCCCTCCCCGCCCTCCCTCTCAAGTATTCCCTATTTCTAACAATTGGTATTAGAGCTTAGTTACTCAGAAAAGAATTATTTAGAGAAAGCCCAGCAGCTTGAGTAAGATCTCTATGGATATGGATCAGCTACAGAAGAATCTTGAAGAAGCTCTTGAACAGATTGATTTACCTACTGAAGAAAGAGATACTCTGAAAGAAAAATATGATGATGCAAAAAACCTCATTGAAAAGCTGAAGAATAAGCTGGAGGAATTAAAATTAGAAAAAGAATCTACAATTCAAGTTGAAGATTGTGATGATAATCTAGAAAAAGATAATGAGATCCTTAAACATGAACTAAAGATAGTAAATCTGAAGTTGAGTTTGAAAGATGGAAATAGAGAGAATGAAGCAAATCTGAAATCTGAGAATGAAAATATGAAATATGAGAAAGAAGATCTGAAATCTAAACTTTGTAAAGTGATATCTCAACTTGAGAAAACCAAATTGTAGTATGCTGAGTTTGAAAAGTACAATACTATTGTGAAGGGTGAATTGACTTAGTCTATGCAGCAACTTGAGAAGCTATATTCTACTAGTGAGAAGATTGATAAACAAATGTCTTATCAAAAGTAATTCTATGATAAAACTGGTCTTGGATTTAACTCATCTAAAGTGAGTGAAGAAAGCAAGGAATCAGATCTGAAAGTTTCTGAAAACATAGAAGAAAAGAAATTCGATGAAGTTGACAAATCTGCAGATACACCTAAACAAGAAGAACCACCTAAACAAGAAGAATCACATAAAGGTATGCAAAGAGAATTTAAAGGTAGACATTTTGCATGTAATAATTTTGGTCATATGAAGAAAGATTGTATAGGTAAGAAATTTAAACCTCTTAATGGTTATTGTTATAATTGTCATGGTTTTGGACATAGAGCTATTGAATGTAGGAAGCCTAAATTTAATGAAAATAATAATAGTAGTAAAATGTTTAGAGATACTAACCATGTAGATAAGAAACCTACTGAAGATATGAATAGAAGAAATGTAGTGGTATGTTATAGATGCAACAAGGTTGGACACATTGCCAGGAATTGCAGATCACAAATCAGCCAGCTGGACCAAAATATGGAAACAATGGATTAGTTTGTCAGATATGCAACAAATTTGGTCATACAGCAAGGTTTTGCTGGATGAATAACATGAGAAACCCTAACCCTAGAAGTCATGCAAGGAGAAATGAAAATGCAAGCAACAGTCATGGAGGTTGCTGTAGTAATTCAGAAGAAGTGAAGTTTATTAAAGCCACAGATCAAGGAGACACATTTAGCACTGAAGGTAATCAGAAAGGTGAAGTATCTAATGGTAAGAGTGAATCTCTACCTAACCCATCTCAAAGAACTTAATTCATGAAAATGTGGTAGAATAGGAACTTAGGATAGTATAGAAGTTAGTATAGAATGAATTGAGTCTTGTGCAGTTAATGCAAGATAGTATTTGATGTAATGATGCTATGGTTAAGAGCGCATAAGATAATATGATGTTATGCAAGATCGCAAGAATTTTTAAGTTTTACAAGTAAGAAGGAACAAGTTTTTGGAAAGAAGCAACAAAAGAATTGAGTGCGATGTCAAATCTAATGAGATTGAAAGGTTAAAAGGTTATGATCGGTATTGTTTGATCATTAAAGCAAATACAAGTGTTAAGGAGATCAAAGGAGCAGTGATTGGAAGCAGTTTGTAATGATTTGGTGAAATAATTTTGTGTCATATCTACGCAAACCCTAAATCGTGGAATTGAGGTATTTACTAAGAAAATCTATCTATCAGTTAGAGAATTTGTAGAAGATATGGATGTTTCATTGATTCACAATGTAAGAGATAAGATCAGACCTAAGACTAAAAGGGAACCAGTAGAACCCTTGGAAGAAGACCCTAAATTGGCTTTATCATCTATACCAGATGGAGTTCTACATTTAGAGAATGTTAGAAGCTATTTGGGATGTAAACTTGAAACCCTTAGTGATAGTGATTTTACTAAGGAATATGAGAAACTTTATAGTCAAGATATGTCATTGAGAGTAGGGTTTGAACATTTGAAGGATAATGAAATCATAAGGTACTCTTTACAGTATGAATTTGATGATGAAGAATGCACTAAGATAATTCTGAGCAGAATACATAATGGAAAGTTTTGGTTAGATGACAGAGTGATAGACATTACAACAGACCTAATTCATGAAGTAACTAGTTTGTCTAAATATGGAGTCATACCGTTTAATGAAAATAATGTGAAGAAAATTGAATTAGAGAACACTAAATCATCTTACAATGACAGAGGTATAGTGATTAGCAAGATGCAATAGGATGATGCTAGGTATTTATGCAAGATCCTTACAGCTAAATTTTGTGCTAATTCAAGAGAAGATGATATGGCACCTAGAATGATTCATGCCACCTATTTGATGTGTGTTGACAAGATACAAGTAGACATGTGTGAAATCTTGAGAATTCAGTTATTTGCGAACTTGGAGAAGATAAAGAAGACTAAGAACTCCCAGTTTAGATTCTCATCATTGATCACTTATATGTTTTTTCATTTGTTAAGAAGATTTCCATTTAAAATTAGTGATGATTGGAATGATGGTAAGACCACAATGGAAAGGATAAACATAGTATTCAGGAGACATCTTATTGACAAGATCAATGAGAGTGTAGTTTTAGTGATTAAAACATTTCAGAATTTGATGAAAAATAGATCAAGAATCCCTCAGTCAATTGTTGAAAAGTATAAGAATGAGATATGTTTTATGGTTGACACTGACTTTACATTTATTGAACCAGTTG
The DNA here is from genome assembly GCA_027943335.1 of Chamaecyparis obtusa. NCBI lineage: Eukaryota > Viridiplantae > Streptophyta > Pinopsida > Cupressales > Cupressaceae > Chamaecyparis > Chamaecyparis obtusa. The sequence goes on along the minus strand of BSBK01008014.1, from coordinate 1,591,064 downwards.
AACCTAGAATAGAGCTCATAGACCCTCTTGGCTATGAAATTTCTAAAACTGAAGCAGAAGAATATGTGAACAGATTGGTTAAGAGCAAGTTGGATATTCATAGCAAAAGATTTGGGACTTTTGAGGAGAACTTCAACTCTGCAAAGTCTATTCAGGAAGACAAATAGTCTAAGAAAAGAGTAGAAAGTACAATTAAGAAGATTATGAAGGACACGAGATTGACAGAACAAGAGTTTATGATTGCAAAGAATATAGCAGCAGCACTTAGAGACATTGGACAAACGGAAGTTTTATCTATTCCACCCCTATCAGCTATTGAAGCTGGAAATTTGAAACATAAAGTGAAAGTAGAGAAAGAAGAACAAGAAGTTAGGAAATCTACAAGATCATCTTCAACTCCACCAAGGAAAAGAGTGAAAGAAATAGCTATTGGACTAGGTAAGAGATAGAAGACAATAGTGCCACCAGTACAAAGGAAAATAGTAGAGATAAAAGATGATGAAGATATTCAAGTGAAAAAGAAGACATGGAAACCAAAGATTGAGAAGGTAAATGATCAGATTATTCATGATGGAGATTTTTCTAAGATGAACAAGTACTATGATCTTTATAACTATTCTAAAATATTGAATCTGGAAAATGTAGTTGTGAGACATATGATCCTAGCAGATAAGAAGTTTGACACAATTCAAGGTAAGATAGTTGATGATTTATTTGAGAAGCTAGTTAATAGGAAAAAGAGAGCAACTGAAGAAGATAATAAAATCAAACAAAATCTTGTAAGAAAACTATGTGATGTCAGAGATGAAGATCACTTTAAAGAAATAATGAAAGAACTTGGAACCCATTTGAGAACAAAGAAAAGAACCAGTCAGATAATGGGAGGAAACTATGAAGAGATAAACAAGGAAACATAGCAAGAAATAGTGAAGGTAATGGCATCTAGTGTTGAAAAACACTCTAGTGCAGCAGAGCTAGTAAAACATGCAGAGGAAGCTAAGAATCAAAAGAGTCCCTCTCCACCATCAATTAACATTGAAGATGAGTCAATGCATGTGGAAGGAACTAAGATCACATTGGACAGTGATGATAATCCTTTTCAAAATCTTGAAAACATTGTTGACAATTTGACCTTAGAAGAACATGACAGATCTATTGAAGAAGGAAAGGAAGAAACAAGGAAAGAGGAAGAAAAGAAAATAGAGAATCAAGAAAACACAGAAATTCAAGGACACAAAGAAGCCCCTAACAAAGAAGAAATCAGTCTTACACCTGAGATTGCAAAGAAATCACAGATTGGATCAATATTTGAAAGTTTTGGGAAAGAGGTTGATGATGATGATCAAATGGAATTGATCACATCCCTGAAAAAAATTACTTGAAAGAACAAGAAGGTGAAGAGCCTTGAAGGATCTTTGCTAGAAATAACAGAGAAGTTACCAAGAATTGTGACTAACCAGATAGTAGAAGTAGACCCGCTAGAAAGAGCTAAGAAAGTTATGAATGCATTTGATAATGAGTTCACTAGCTTATCAAATATGGATAATGTGAAGGTTCAGACAACCTATGAGGCCAAAATGTTTCATGATATAAGTCAGGATATTAGAAATGATATTAACAATTTGGATGTTTGTATAAAAGACTTGAGAAGAAATTTGGACAGAGGTAAAACTTTGTATATCCAGTGTACAAAATCTAAAAACCATGTATCTAAAGTAGTTGGGAAGATTAAGGCTAAAGAAGCAGAAATTTAGTCAGAGACAAATCTTTTAGTTAGCCCTAATATGAAGATATTGGATATTGAGAAAAGAATCAGCAAAGTAAATGATGAAATAAGGATTCTCAATGATGAAAAGGACAGGAAATTGAAAAGATTCTCTCTTCTAAGAGAGCACATCTCAATAAAGATAAGCATTGTTGAAGGACAGCTGGAAGAATGTCTTGCATTGAAGACATCTTTTGAGAAGGTTAGTTTTGTGAACCTTCAAGCATGTGAGATCACATCTTATGGATTATGTGCACTACTTAGTGTTGCATATTCCATTAAGAAGGCACAGGAGAAGGAGATAGAGAGGATTAAATTGAATTTTGCAGATAGTGTTGCAAGCCTACTGGCTCTACAATATTGAATGAAGGTATATAACTTTTTGAAGACTGTTTTGGCACCCTTTTTTTGTCATTTTTGTCAAAGGGGGAGAGATATATAGCAAAAAATTGATGTATGTATGATAAGGAAGTATATTCTTAGGGGGAGTATAGAAAATAGATAAGATTTATGGAGTTATATGGACAACGAGTATATCTTTTTGTTATGGCCACAATTTTGAGTTTTGAAGTTTTGAGACTTAGCCAATTTTCTCATATGTTGCCACCAATGACAAAGGGTGAGATTGTTGGAAATTTGGCTGAGTTAGATATCTAGATGTTGTCATTATGGAAACATATAATCTACATGAAGACCGCATATGACAGAGATCAAGTATGACAAAGCACAGAGAAAAATTATCTAAGTATGTGCAGTATTTTCCCAGTGTACCCAGGAGACAATTTTGATTGGCGATGTCGATTGGAGTAAGTTCAGTGCTTGTGCACTTGAACATAGATACTATGATGACTATTGAAGACTCACCTGATAGTGCAAGTCTGTACGGCATGTACGGAAGAAGTTATGGCAGTTTTACCAAAGACAGTGTAAAGCTGATAGAACAAAATATGAAGACAGATTTGGTAAAGAGTTAAGGGATTATTTTGTTTATCAAAATAATGTCTTAATAATATAAAGGGATGATGACATCTTAGATGTTAACCCTTGGGTAAATATGTATTTTGTGTAAAGCTTTATGTTATGTAAAGCCAACTGTAAAAGTTATTGTTCCTAATAACTTGTATAAATGTAAGGCATGTGAAATGAAAAGACATAAATGACAAGATGATAATGCAAGTGTAATGATATAGAAAAAGATATTGATGCAAAGTTGTGAAAGAAAAGCAAGCAGTATAAGGTTATGTACCTTACTCTTTTGTAATCAGTAATCATTGTACATTACTTGTTTGGATAGTGGGCTCATCTTGTAATCATTTGTAATCAGTACTACCAACTCTTAGTAGGGTTGAGGCTTCTCACAAGGCCTATAGTCCCTTAATCAGGACTGAGACACTATATGCATGTAATAGGCTCCTAACAGGGTCAACATCCTTAACATGATACTTTTGATTAGTGGATCTTTGTGGGTACCATCCCCACTAGGGTTTTCCCTTGGCCAGGGTTTCCTCGAGAACAAATAATGTGTTATGAGTTCATTTGCTTTATTGCTATGCATGTTATTTAGTTTACTATGTTATGCAAGTATTAAGAAAATCTGTTATATCCATAATCGGGTGAAAGGAAAAGTTTGCAGAACACTGATTCACCCCCCCTCTCAGTATTCCCTATTTCTAACAATCAACCCCCTCAATCTTTCTAAACTGGGATAAATTATTATTGACATAAAATATATCCAACTTGTAATAAACTCTCTTGCTCCCTTGCTTAAAATTGCACAAGTGAACCAAATGACAAAGAAGTCATTGTTTCTACCAGCCAAGAGATCAAAAAGGTTGGGCTTGTTCACCATCCTATACCAGTGAAAGAATTCATCTCCTTTCCATTCATATCCTCTTCCACCAATCTTGTCCTACTCAACAATTCTAGAATGGTTCTAATGAGTTTGTCATAATTTTTGTTAATCATTCTAATGAGTTTGTAGTTAGAATAGTTCTAATGAGTTTGTCATAATTTTTGTTAATGATAGATTTAAAATATAAAATAAAAATTATGATCATTTTACCTAAATTAATAAATAAATTTATGATCACTTTCACAATTTTGATTCAAGATCAATCTTGTTGAAAATATTGTTTTTTAATAAGGTCAATTTTTTTTCTTCATTTCTCATTTTCCTTCATCCCCATGATGATTCATTGGTAGTGATTCCATATGTTGATTGAAAAAATGCACAAAAACTAAATTTTTTAATAATCTAATATATTTCCTACTTATAAATTTTACCAAGAAAAATTAATATAAAAATGAATTTAGTATTGGTAGAATGTTTTAAGAATAAATAGAATAGTAAAAGTGACTCAACCCTTATAATGATTTTTAATTTATAAAGTCACCACTCTTGCCACTCACACAAAGCTTTGAAGGCAATTATTAAAAAAAAATCTTATTCCAAAAAATCTAATATAAAAAGTGGATCAATAAGGGAAGGGTATGAGTAGCCATTAATACTAGATGATTTATCAATAAGCCGACAAAGGTGAAAATGTGGTCATTTAGAAGTGTTGCTCAAAACTTTTTTTAAAGATGCTCCAAAAATAGTCCACTACAACTACATCAATTTTTTTCACAATTATTCCAATACATATTAATATATTTTCCTATAATAACTATTTTTTTCAATATTGATAACTACTTTTACAAATAATTATGCACAAATACACTAATAATAGTGCACTATAAGTACCATTACTTATGCACAAATTTCAATTAATTGGTGTACAAGTGGGTGGCAATAGATACATGCAAAATTTGTTCATGAACTTTTAATCATCATTTTTAGGTTTCCTTTGAAGTTAGAAAAAGTTAAAGAAATAGAAAAAAAAAATTGAAAAGGTTTCTTTGTAATATAAAAGATATATTTGAAATTATCCTATTTATCAAATATTTTTTTAGAATAGTTCAAATGAGCTTTCATAATTTTTGTTAATGATAAATAGAGAATAAAAAATAAAAATTATGATCACTTTATATAAATTAATGAATAAATTTATGATTGCTTTCATAATTTTAATTCACTATCAATCTTGTTAATTTTTTATTAGTCTAATATAATTTCTATTTATAAATTTTATTAAGAAAATAAAAATAAAAATGATTTCTTTAAGAATGGTATTGGTAGAATGTTTTAAGAATAATTGAAATAGTAAAAGTGATGGAAGTTTTATAATAATTTATAATTAAGTATAAAATATCTTATTTAAGAATAAGATTGAACTTAAGTACATGGGGTAGGGTTTCGGTAGCTGCTATAGCTAATTTTCTGCACAATTAGCTTTGAAACGGTGCATCCGTACCTATTGATCCATATGAAACTTATTAATAGACTAAAACTATAATGCATGTCTCTCTCACACAAATTCTAACAAGAGGCATTTCATTGGGCGGTTCAGTTGAATGTGAGACAAGTCAAACAAGCCAGGAGAAGCAGGAATTCCTCCACCACCTAGAAATCTATCACATCATTACTTTTCAGTTGTAGGTACTTTCTTTGTGGTTTTCGATCATAAAATATACAAATCATGAAAAATAGATGGTAAATTTTTTGTGAAAATTATAATTAATTAAAAGTGTAAATATTAATTAAAATAGTGATTTAATAAAATCATGAAATTTATTATTTTTAAATCAATTATTTATAGTTGTATTAATTTAACAAATGATTGGATTGATAGAAAACTATTTTTTAATTTTATTTTTTTATGAATTAAAGAATATAAAATAGTATTTATTTCCAATCATATAATGAAAGTTAATTAATATTTGGAAATAAATATTAATACTTTTTAAAAACTTTGTAATGATTCGATTTAAACTATTTTTTTAATTTTATTTTCTTATGAATTAAAGAATATAAAATAGTATTTATTTACAATCATATAATGAAATTTAATTAATATTTGGAAATAAATATTAATACTTTTTAAAAACTTTGTAATGATTCGATTTAAACTAATTTAAAAAAAAAATTAAATCTTTTCTCTTTTAATATTAAGATATAAACTCTTATTTTTTTTAATAGGAATAAATAATTGTTTACCTCCAACTTTGGGATTCAAGACTATTAAATTTATAGAAGAACAAACTGAAAGCTTAAATCTAGAACAAATTAGTAGCTTGATGCATATATTTAAAGAGAGTTTAATATTAAAGATTTAAATAAAGATAGAGACGAAAGGAGATGTTGAAAACTTTTTGATGTTAATGATGACTTAAAATGTAATATTAATGATATTTTATAGTGAAGCAAGAGTAATATTTTGCAAGTGGAATGTACAAGAAATCCTCTTATCAATTGAGTGAGTGATTTTTTTACAATTCAAATAATGAGGCTGCAGTGTCTCTTGCATTTTAAGCATGTTTTGGTTCCATATACTTGACATTGTATCTTTGAGTCTTCATCTTGCATTGTAGTCATCTGTAATTTGTTCATTTTCTTGCCATAAAAAATTAGGAATAGAAATATTAGTTAAAACTTAATGTGATAATAGCATAGTTAATTTTTTTTATTTCAAAACATGTAGTAACCTCAATTCTTTTATGTGTTATGTTACTAGATGTATGCACTCTATAGATTATGTTGTTAGATTGTAGGCTACATAGTAGAATAATTTTTTTTAAAAAGTTACATACTTTTACAAATTTTGATACTTTAGAATGTAGTCTTGGTTGATGTAACAAAAATTACAAGTAACATAGGAAAACAAAATGCACCTATTGCGATGATAGAGTATTATATTTGCCTCTTTGATGCTATTCTAATAATGCTTTAATGTGTGCCTCTTCTTCTTTTTACTTGGAAACATATGAGTTTTGTTGTATTGATGCATATCTTTAGAAGCTAAAGGCTGGATGTATGTGAAATCCTGATAGTTCGCATACTCTGAATATTGTTGTGAAGCTCAAACCTTGTCATTCTATGCTTCCAATGTCAATTTTTTCTCTTTGAAGTGTAAGCCCCTTGTGATTTGTGTATTGTTAAAGCTCATGACATTTTTAGTTGTATTTGGCACTAGTTACCATGACTAATTGGGGTGATTGCTACATTGTTTGGGTTTCTTGGGTCCCAAGCTGGACCAATGTAGTTTAAAAATTGAAGTACAATCATTAAGGAGAGTTGAGGTGGTTTCTCACCAGCATTGTATAAAATTTCTTTAACTTGTCTAATTGCACCATTGACAAGTCATGTGTCCATCCATAATGATGCAGGAGCATCCTAGCAATCTTGTATCAACCAAAAATATGTTCGTTTTGAAAGTTAGATTAGTAGTTTTGATCTTAGTTGGTGAAGTATTTGCTCGGTTTTGAAGTTTGGTTGCTTGATTTTTATGGTTACTGAGAGCTCGGTCTCTATAGGACACTTGATAATCGAAGGCATTGGTTATTCTTGGTGCTCGACAATAATTGCGTCGCTCAGTCATGCTTGGTGTGGTCGGTTCTCTAGCACTTAGTTATTTCTCTATTGCTCGGTGGTGCCTGGTGTTCTTGCAGACCAACTTGGTTATTTGGATGAATCAGCTTGGCTAACTCATGTATTTAATTTGGGTCACATTCCTCAAGTTATAGATTTATTGTTGGACGTGTGAGGACCTAGATCTGGCGTGTTGCATTCTCCTATGTAGATCTGATGACTGTTTGGGGCCATCTTGGATAATGTAATTTATTGTAAGGCTATTATGTAAGCTAACTGATGTTTTGGCATTTAATAATTATTTGTAGGAGTTAATTGTTTCATCTAGCCAACTTGTGGCTGAGGATGAGTATTTATAGGATGGTTGGGTAATTGTTTGAGAGGGGATCGGTAGAGAAAGTGGGAGTTAGTAGCTTGTGAGCTTAGGCATGTGAAGATTGGTTAGAAGTTGTGAGTACAAGTTTAGATCTTTCCTAGGACCCTACCAGTGTCATGTTGTGCTGCAGACCTGGACTAGCTGAGTGGTGAAGTTGTGGAAAAGACTCAGATCCTACAAGATCTTGTAGACTGTTACTTGCTTTGTAATTGGCCGTAACTGGGAAGGCCTTACAGCCTGACACATTGCATGTAATTAGTGAATTTATGAATAAAGATTCTAGTTTTATATCAAATCTGGTGTTATTGTTGTTGAATTTCGTTGTGTTGTGGTTTGGCTACAAGTTAGTCCTTAATTGGATCCTCCATCCTTGACTGCATCAGGTGGTATCAGAGCAACTTGATCTTGTATGTGTGGGTAGATCACCAAAGGAGAGGCAGTTTGCACTAGGATCTTGGATTGAAGATGCCTCCAAGGAGAGCTCATGAGATCTCAGAGGAGGAAGCTACTAGAGAATTCAGTCTTGATGATTTTAGAGCTTTGTCCAAAAAAGTGCAAGATTTGCAAGAGGAATTGAGAAAGAAGAAGACTACACAGAAGGAAGGTAGTGATGATGAATCTAAGGAAGAAGATCATTTTGAAGAAGCTGTAGAAGGAGCTAGAGATCCTGAAGAGAATAGAATCCTAAAGGCTATGTCTAAAATTGGGAAAAGACCTAAGATTGAAGTTACTGCATTTACTAGAAGCCTTAGGCCAGAAGAGTTGATTGATTGGATTAATGAGATGGATGAATACTTTGAGTATGAAGAAATAGAAGATCTTGATAGGGTTAGATTTGTAAAGACTAAACTGAAGGGTCATGCAAATATTTGGTGGAGGGAAGTTCAGTTGGAAAGAAGTAGGAGAGGAAAGAAAAAGATCACTAAATAGAACTAAATGGTTGACAAGTTGAAGAAGCAATTCATTCCGGTGGATTATGAATTAGATATGTTCAAGAAGATGCAAGCCTTGAAGCAGACTAACAAATCGATGCAGGAGTATACCGAGGAGTTTTACAGAATCTTGATTAGGACTGGTCATTCTAAAGTAGATAAAGAGAAGGTTGCTAGGTATGTTTATAGTTTGAGACCTAGTATTCAAGAAGAGTTACTTACTATTAGGATGACAAAAATAGGAGATGCTTATCAGATGGAATTAAAGATTGAAGAGAAGCTGAATAAGAAGTTTGAAGGAAGACAAAATAATAGGAATCGAGGTGGTAAGACTGGTGAAACGGTTGGTGAAGGTAATGTGGTAGAGAATCCTAAGAATACTAATGTGGGATCTAGTAGTGGTGAAGTCACTAAGAATTTCAATACTAGACAGAGAGGAAGGTGGAAGAATGAGTTCACTGGTACTTGTTATCAGTGTGGTGAGGTAGGTCATAGAAGTTTTCAATGTCCTAATAAAAGAGTTGCACTGACTACTAAAGAAGACATTGTGAATGTTGCAGAGAAAGGTGAATTTATGATCACTAGGAGATTGGCTATATGTGTCCAGGAACCAGAACAAAGAAGAAATTTTTTCAGAACCAGATGTAAGTGCAAGGATAAGGTATGTAATGTCATAGTTGATGGTGGCAGTTCTGGGAACTTTGTTTCAGAAGAGATGGTTAGCAAGTTGAATTTGGAAAGAAAGAAACATCCTAATCCTTATCAGATTTGTTGGATACAAGATGTGTCTAAGGTTAGGATTGAAGAACAATGCTTGGTTAATTTTTAGGTTGGATCTTATCATGATGAGATATTGTGTGATATATTGCCTATGGATGTTTGTCATTTGTTGCTCGGTAGGCCTTGGCAATTGGATAAAAATGTTTTGTTTGATGGTCATGAAAACACCTATGTGGTTAGGCATGAAGGATCGAGACATAAGTTGTTACCTTTACAAGAGACAGGGGCTAAGGGATGTGGATTTATCAGGTGTTGTCCTTATGAAAAACTTTAGGAGTAGAGGATTGATGAACCTATTCCTAAAAAGCTTAGTTTGAAAGAGAAGAAGAATGATATATCTAAAGAGTTTGTTGAGATTAAGAGGTAGATGATCTTTTTGACAAAGATAGTACAACAAATGATGACATTTGTGACACAAAAAGATGTCGAGTTGATTGAGGAATCTGGAGAAGATGGTGTTTACTAAGGTACTGAGGTGGTTGATAGTGAAAGGAATGGTCAGAGTCGGTTGTTATGAGTTACAAACAAAAAAGATAAGAGAATTGGGAAGTAGGAGAACTTGCTACAAGGGATAGTGGATGAAGTGAAGACAACTTGGAATGAAGGGCAAGAGGAGATATGGGTTAAGAACAGATATGGCATACCTATTCTGATTCCCTTAAGGTGTTCCTAATTTCCTTATGAGAAAATCTTCTTAACCTGGGGTGTTTGATGCAAGAGCATCCCAGGATTCTTGGCAATCCTGTATCAACCAAAAATATGTTTTTTTTAAAAGTCACATTAGTAGTTTTGATCTTAGTTGGTGAAGTATTTTCTCAGTTTTGGAGTTTGGTTGCTCAATTTCTGTGGTTACCGAGAGATTGGTCTCTATAGGACACTCAGTAACTTAGTGTTGTCATTATGGAAACAAAGTCATATAGTAGTTTGGAGTCAGTGCACTTAGTGTAAAGATCAGAATTCAATTAAGTGTTGAAGACTAGACAATGTATAGAGTTCCTGTAGCTCAAAGCATCAACGCACATGTGTATGAATGAATTATGGTATGTGCCCTGGAAGTTAAGTTTGTTAGACTATACTTATGCTTAGTCTATGAGAGCATAAGTAGATATGCAAAGATGTGTAAGTTACAGTCAGTTGAAGTTGCATAGCCAGTGTATGCCAGCAAAGAACAGAGCATGGAGCTGACAGTTAGCATTTTGGTTTCCGATTATAATTTAATGTTGTAAAGGCCATGCACCTATTGTATTTAGGTTGCCAACATGTTTATATGTGTAATTGTAAGCATGCTTAAGCCAATTCATTTGGAAGTGTTGTTTGTAATTAGTTATAGGGCTGACCTATTTATGTATTTTGTATGAGCGCATAAATATAAGGTGCACCCATTGTATTCGGCATGGAATTTGTAATAGAGTTGTGATAAGCAGAGCAGAGGTATGAAAAATTAGCATAAGATGTATTAGAGCTTTTCTAGAGGTCAAAGCATCAGTGCACCAAAGGAACTGATCTGACAAGTAGTGTCATAGAGAATAGTTCACCTATAGATATAGTGTGTATCTAAATTAGAAGGTTGTAGCCTTCACCATTTGAGCAGTGAGCTCTAGGACAGTGATTCCACTCCCCTAATAGGGATCATTGTAAAAGACTCCTAACAGGGTCCAACCCTTAACAAGGTCTACTATACTTAAAGCATTGTAAAGCTACTCCTAACAGGGTAAAGGATCTTCTAACAAGGATCACAAAACACTAGTACAGAATATTAGTGGGTATCAAGTCCAATTGGGGTTTTTACCTATTTGGGTTTCCCTGTAACCATATTGGTCTCATGTGTTGATTTAATGTTTCATATTTATGTGAATGTTTAAATACAATACTTAAGCATTTAAGTTCAACATAAAGATTAAAGTAAAAAGTTGAATTACAGTGAACACTAATTCACCCCCCCTCTCAGTGTTCCCATTCCTAACAACTGAAGGCGTCAATTATTCCTGGCGCTCGGCAATAAATGTGTCGCTCGATTATGCTTGGCGTGGTCAGTTCTCTAGCACTTAGTTATTTTGCTATTGCTCAGTGGTGCCCGGTGTTCTTGTAGACCAACTTGGTTATTTGGATGAATCATCTTGGCCAATTGATGTGTTTAATTTGGGTCACGTTACTCGAGTTATGGATTGACTGTTGGATGTGTGAGGACCTAGATCTAGAATTTTGCATTCTCCTATGCAGATTTAATGACCGTTTGGGGCCATCTTGGATAATGTAATTTATTGTAAGGCTATTCTGTAAGCTGACTGATGTTTTGGCATTTAATAATTGTTCGTAGGAGTTAATTGTTTCATCTAGCTGACTTGTGGCTGAGGATGATTATTTATAGGATGGTTGGGTAGTTGTTTGAGAGGGGATTAGGAGAGTAAGTGGGAGTTAGTAGCTTGCGAGCTTAGGCATAGGAATATTTCTTTGAAGTTGTGAGACAAGTTTAGATCTTTCTTGGGACCCTACCAGTGTCCTACCGTGTTGCAAACCTGGACTAGTTGAGTGGTGAAGTTGTGGAAAACACTTGGATCCTGTGAGATCTTGTAGAGTGTTACTTTCTTTGTAATTGGCCATAATTGGGAAGGCCTTATAGCTTGGCATATTGCATGTAATTAGTGAATTTATGAATAAAGATTCTAGTTTTATATCAGATCTGGTGTTATTGTTGTTGAATATCGATGTGTTATGGTTTGGCTGCAAGGTCAGATAGTCCTTAATTGGATCCTCCATCCTTGACTGCATCACATAGGTTTGTATATAGCATAATTTGTTGGCCAATACAAAGGAGAATTTGAGATTGAAGTTGTTCTTCATCTAGATTTGCATGTGTTGCATTGCCTTTAGTTGTTCAGTAGTTGAAAGGGCAATTGGTTGTGTTAAATACAACAACATTTTCTTTTTATGGAGTGGCACCATCTCATTTATTAGGAGCTTATAAGTTTAATCCAAAATATTACTAAGAGCTTATAAAAACTTCAATATCTATAATGTGATAAACCAAACAAGTATTTGATCCTCCCACCCAAGAATAACAGATTTGGGGAGGGAGATTTTACTCCTAGAAGCTCAGTAGAATATTCTAATTTGGAAAATTAATTTCTCCATGTTATCATGGGTTTGTTCCATAATTATGGTTGTGTCATCAGTGAACTACACATTAATCATGCCATCTCCATTAGGTAGGAGGATCCTCTTAACCCTTCTAGGGGGGAGAGTTATCTCTCAAAAGATAGAAGAGAGCATTAACCACAATCACAAAAAGAGTAGGGGCAAGGGGGAAACCTTTCCTAATGGATCTAGACAAGATATTAGCCTTAAATATGCACCCATTAAGGGTATGTGCAGGATCATGGTATACCAAACTATGGCCTTAAGTGGCAATGAAAAATCAGAAAATCAGGGTTAGTCAACTTGACGTAAAAAGTTGAACATCTTATGAACCTTATGTGAGAAAGTTGTAACAGTAGAATTTGTAGGAAATTGAATGTAGTTTCTAAACTAAAAGCCCTTGTTTGTGTACACACTAAAATATGCACTTCTATGAACCATTGCATGCAAAGTTGCTCAAGAATGAGGCCTCACAAAGCGGCTCATAGCTCTCTATGCATGGAGTTGCAAGGGACTATGAGTTTTGCTCTCAGCTAGAGCTACAAGAAAGTGACCTTGCTAGTCAACCACACAATGAGAGATTCACAATGAAGACAAGGGCAACAATGCCAATATCCCCAAATGGAATCAAAGTATGAAAATGCAATGCAAACTAATATGAATATGCAAGATTAATCTACCAAAATGAAAGTGCAATGCAACTATGAAAGGAAATAGCAATGGATTACAAATCCTTCCTATTTAGACTATGTGAGATTGCATAAAAGGAAATCTACACTAAGAATGCCATGAATGCAACTATGAAAGCAAACTAAATGAAATGCAACTAAGAATGTCAAGGCTTCAAAGCTTGAGTGTCTTCAAAGAGAGCTCCAAAACCTGCAGCATAACAATAGCACAAAACAAGGATATGCAAATGAAGGAGAGAGCTCTCCTTTTATAAGAAATGAGGTGAAATGGACCATGGAGATTAAGAGGCAAAAAGTCTTAATCAGCGGTGGAGGTTGAAAGAGGAGCAATCCATGTGCACAAACTTCCTCCAATGAGAGTGAAGTGTTGACTTTTGAGCCTCATGTGAGGCAAAAGTGCCTTTTTCCCTTTTTATAAAATAGGAATAATGTTTTATTTGTGCAACTTAGGATAAGAGGAAAGTGGGGCTTTTTATTTAATTGAAAGGGGAGGAAATATTCCTTTTAATCAAATAAAGACTTAGGATAAATGGTTAGCCCAAGGATAAAAATCCAATATATGATCGAATTTAGGATTTGATCAAGAAATTGATATTGTTGAAAATATTGATTATTGATCAAAATGATTCAGGGTTGATAAATTGAATAAATGGGGCCCAAAGTCTAGGCGACCATTTTAGGGTGCATACATTTGCCCCTCTTTGACTAATGTGTGATCGATTTGGGAACACATGTAGTCAAATAATGAAGTTGAAATGTGAGATCGATTTGGGATCACAAAACAACTCAGATATGAGGTCAATTCGGGATCACATCTGGACAAACATAAACAAAAGCTTAGACCAACACCGTCGCTGCTAGATGCAAATCAAGCTTTAGACAAAACTTATCACCGTCGCTGCTAGGCAATAATCAATGTCTAAAAATGGGAGATAAGAATCTCAAATTTTGAGCAAAAGCTCACAAAAGATGTCTGAATCAGGAAAATCAAGAAAATTAGGGATGAGAATCCCATAAATACTGCCCCCTCGGAATCGAAATCGAAATCTGTTAGAGGAGAGACAGTGAACTGATAAAGATTTGACCAAATCATAATGAAATCATAATCGAATGTAAATGATAATAGGATAACCATTAGGCAATGAAACATGCCCCAGCGAGGAAGTAGAAGAATAGAAATAGAAGACTAGAAATAGAGTGGATGAAAGACTAGAAAATTTGAAAGACATGGAAAGGAAGAAATTCCACCGGAAATCAAATTATGCCTCAAAAGGTCAATCAACTGTGCAGAAGGGGGGAAAGAATTTGAAATGCGATTTTGACTATGAAGATGACCTCGGATTTCGATTTCAAGTCCGAAAATGGATCCAGGACGTCGAAATTAGCTAGGGGTGCAATTTTCGCACAATTCCGAGGTGTTTTGAAAATTAGGTCAAAAAGTCAAAATGCTATAAAAGGGGTCAAAATGTCATTTTCAAAAATCATTTGTCTTTTAGTGATTTGAGAATTTCAGAGCTTTAGAGAGAGAAAATGGCTCAGCAAGCAGGAGTTCCCGTCCACAGGCATCGATTCGAGCGCGCCCGGTTGCATAACCGGCCACCACACTATCCTGCCCCGGTATGTTTTCGAAAAACTCGAGTTCTTTGGCCATTTTTAGCATTTAATAGCTTTTTTAGCACGTTTTTATCAAATTTTAAATTTCAAAATTTTCGGTTGCGCGAAATATCGCGCGATACTTTAGAAGTATCGCGCGCTTTGGGGAGAAATATCACGCGATACTTCGCGTGCCCCAAAAGTATCGCACGCTTTGGGCATCAGTATCGCACGATACTGGGCGAAAGATCACGCAATAGCGGGCGAAGTATCACTCGGCATAAGGTTTATCGCCCTACTATAGGGAGAAGTATCGCACGATACTTCTCCAAAAAAGAATATCGCCCAGTTGAAAATTTTGATATTTAATGCATTTTTGAGCAAAAATGACATGGGTCTAGACAATGTTACGTTTTTAAGATGTTTTATACTGAGTTTTTTGGACATCCATCATGATATGTACTAACAACGGGTTTGGTTTTGGCTTGCAGGAGGTTTTTCCAACGCTCATCATCAGAGCGCCGAAGGTGACAGGATTACGGTGTGTCCGAGATCTGGATGATCCAGGCAATGCCGATATCAGGGCTATGGGATTCCGGTATCTGTTGAGGTACCCCTACATCCGAGCAGACCATGGGTTGTTGACTGCGCTGGCCGAGAGATGGCACAGCGAGCACAACACCTTCCATCTACCTACTGGAGAGGCATCGATCACCTTAGAGGACGTCTATAGGATCCTCCGAGTTCCATGCCACGGAGAGCCTGTAAGTATAATCATGTTTTGAGATATAATCATAAATGTAATGTTTCCATGAGATGAAAACTAACATGATTTATGTGTTTGTCACAGGTGTACTATGATCAGGACGTCACTGAGGGGCGCCGATTGATTCAGGAGATGTTTCAGGATGTGACCATCCTAGACAGGCATGTCAGCTGGGAGCGACTGCTTGATGACTTCGGCTGAGACTATCCGGTGCCATGTATTGTGGCATCGATCATTTCACAGATCCTGATGACTGATCGCAGTCAGAAGGGATTCCCGCTCGGATGGGGCAGACTACTGGTAGACTTGGTAGGCAGGCCTCGACGGATGGCATGGGGGCCTGCGATCTTAGCAGAGATGTATCATGAGCTGCATGAGATCGTCTACAGGGACGGTCACACATGGGCGTGCGGTGCCATCCTGGCATAGGTATGGGCATGGGAGCACATTGCTGTAGTGCGTCCCAGGATTCAGCCGAGGGAGAGGAGGTACCCATTCATTTACAGGTACACCGAGTTTATATCACATGCCCATTCAGGGGATGTGACCTACTATCGGCAGATTCTGGATGAGATAGCCTCATTCACATGGAGGCCATACAGGGATGTGGAGGGATGGAGTGATGCAGATGAGGAGCTCAGTTATATGCTATGCAGTCGGCCACTGGTAGGTCGACATGCAGATATCATAGAGAGGTTTTGCATCAGTCGGGTGTGGCGGCAGTTCGGGAGGCAGCAGCGAGTCTCGACAGAGACTACTACTTATGCCAGAGCCAGGGATGAGGAGGGACATGGGTGGCTACCCATGCTGGATTATCAGCAGGCTGTCGCAGAGACAGCAGCTATCAGGAGTGAGCCTTGGGATTATTTCCCAGATGTGGCAGACGCAGGGGCTGATGGAGCCTACAGAGCAGAGCGGCGGAGGGTACCATTCCCTCGATTTACAGTACCAGATGTTCAGGTGCCAGCGCCGGGAGGAGAGGGAGGAGAGGGAGGGGACGGAGGAGACAGAGGGGATGGAGGAGAGGAGGGAAGAGATGGAGGGGATGGCGGGAGGGGGAGAGGGAGGAGGATGGAGAGAGGAGAGGGGTCGGGATCAGGTGGCCGGAAACGGTCATGGGGACAGAGATCAGCCACTCCTGAGGAGGAGGCGAGACCAGCTCGCCGGCAGGCGGAGGTACAGCAGGAGCAGCCTGCGGGGGGAGAGGACCTGAGAGCCCAAATACAGGCTCGGGAGACCGAGATACAGCAGCTGCGGACCACCATAGCTGTGAGAGATCAGCAGCTCCTGGATCTGAGGGCAGAGCGAGATCAGCAGATAGCTGATCTCAGAGCTGAGATAGCACGCCGTGAGGCGATGGCACAGGCCGAGGCATTGGAGCTCCGACGGGAGTCAGCGAGAGCTGCTTACTATCACGGGTTATATCTGCAGGCCGTCCCAGAGGGTGAGAGAGCACCATCATACTCTCAGTGGGCAGGGGTATCAGACGTGGCATTTGATAGGAGAGCTATGCCTCCTCCACCACCACGAGCTCCTCACGAGGGTGGTAGCGAGTCTTAGGGTTAGGTCTTAGGTTGTTTGGACATATTTTGAGACTTTTGATCCAGATTTTGGGATCTCATATTGTATATCATGACATTTATTGATTTATGAGATTACTGGATGTTCGATGTATCATGTGTATTTGTCTCACTTGTGATGGATGTATCAGTTTATGTATATTGTCTTGTCATTTTGCTCAAAATGCTTATGTATGTGCTTATGTATGTTCTCTCTCATAGTTGTATGTATAGTTCTCATGTGTATGATATAGACCTATGTTTCTTGAAAATGACAGTTTTGATATAGATATGATGATGTGATTAACCCCTTGTGATGAACAGGAACAGGTTCGAGATGAAAAAGACAAGGAGCGAAAGACATGATCAAGAAGAAGAGAAGGTGAGCGCAGTCGACTGATAGGTCCATGAAAGATGAAAAGGAGAGCTCTCTTCATATGCAAAGTGCAAAACTAAACTATCATGAACCTAAAAAAAATGCAAGCTACTATGAAAGTGGTTGACTTGCAAGGTCACAACGCTTATAGACATCTAATTATCATCATCGAGCGTTATTGGTAGCGTCGTAAGATCATACAATGCACACTAGCATTACTATGTGGATATGAATATGATCTCTATCAGATAGAAATGTGAAAATCTTACCTAGGCATCAAAGACATATAGGTCAAGATGACTAATGCAGTAAGATTACCTAAGTTTGATATGGCGAGATTATGCTTGTATCAGGACACATGAAAGTCAGGATAGCTAAAAGCATGCACTCGCAAAACAGTCAAGGATAATACCTTGTCAATCCATAGTGTCAAGTAGGACCAGCATAAATGCTCATGATAGTTAGGATCAACAAAATATACCCACAAGCAGATAAAGAAAGAAAACATGTTCTCATTCCCTCAGTCTTCTAGCTATGCATCATCGAAAACTTCTCAGGGAGAGATCACTCATCAAAAGAAATCCTCATAGACAGCACACAAAGAAAAATAAAGTCATCATATCGCCAGCGAGTTGATTGTTTAAGTGCATGTGTGTTGGTCATAGAGTCAAATTCTGAGTATCTTATCTGCAAATGGGAAATATCGCATCATACTGTGGACTATTGGGTAAGACATCTGATAAGTGTTAAGAAACACTCGACGCAAGGGTAGTGTTGAAAAACACTGTTTGGGGTGGTGTTGAAAAACACCTGTTATGAAATGCCCCAAGAGACAAACGCACCAAAAGGACCTATGCGAACAGTTATGCCCCCTAGACAAAGACAAAGACCAATTCCAGACTAAGCCAAATAAGGTTAAGGCATGATGGAAAGTGGTTAAGTGTCGAGGACGCATGCTAACAAATAGGGGTACAAAGGCCTCAAGTAGCGCCTGTTTCCAGGTTTTCACCACTTGGAATCATTTTTTTCATTTTTTCATTTTTTTGATTTTTTTGTATTTTTGCTACCAAGGCGCCTATTGCTAGGTTTTCACCAAGGCACTTTTTCTATTTTTTTAATTTTTTTTGAATATTTTGATTTTTTTGTATTTTTTTCAGGACTTTTTATGCTTTTTAGGATTTTTTTCAGCATCATATATCAATTTTTTTGGTATTTTTTTTTCAGGACCAATAAGATATATACAAAAGATGCCCCCAGACAGAACGGGCATCAAGGATAGAACTTCTTAAGGTGCACCATGTTGATGGGATCAGGGAGCTGTTCTCCATCAGGATCTGACAGTAAATACGCACCAGTACCAAAAGCAACTGTGATGACATATGGTCCAAGCCAGTTAGGTTCAAACTTGCCCTTTTGCTCTCTGTTTTGTTGGTTCTTAGGGTTTTCTCGTAAAACAAGATCACCTATTTGAAATTCTCTAGGGCGAACCTTCTTGTTGAATGCCTTGGACATACGTTTCTGATACGCTCTCATATGATCAAAGGAAGCCTTACGCTTCTCATCTAGAAGTTCTAGTTCCTGCAACCTCATGGCGCGGTAATCCTCATCTGTAATCAAACCTTTGAGTGAGACTCTGAGGGATGGTATCTCGACTTCTAAAGGTAATATTGCTTCAGCGCCATAGGTGAGAGAGAAAGGAGTGGCTCCTGTAGGTGTACGAATACTTGTTCGGTAAGCCCATAGTGCTGGATTGATTTGCAAGTGCCAATCCCTACCATTCTTGTGTACTGTTCTATGAAGAATCTTAAGAATGGTTTTGTTAGAAGCTTCTGCCTGTCCGTTTCCTTGTGGGAAATATATGGAGGACCAATGTTGCTTGATTTTAAACTTTTTGCATAGGTGCTTTAGGTCTTTATTCTTAAATTGACCTCCATTGTCAGTAATGATCTCAGAAGGCACTCCAAATCGGCAAATGATATGGTTCAAGATGAACAAAGAAATGGTCCTTCCTGAAGCAACAGAAAGTGGTACGGCCTCCACCCATTTTGTGAAGTAGTCAGTGGCAGTAATGATGAACTTGTGTCCACCTGATGAGTTGGGGTGAATTTGCCCAACCAGATCAAAGGCCCAGCGCTGAAATGGCCAATGAGAAATAGAAGGGATTAGCTCCCTACCCGGAGCATGAATCAGGTTGCCGTGTTTCTGACATTTTTCACATGACTTAGCAAAGGTGACTGCGTCTATCTGCATTGTGGGCCAATAATATCCCGCCCTAAGCAACCTTCGGGCCATGGCAAGACCATTAGAATGCCCACCACAAATGCCCTCGTGGATGTCAGCTAACGCTTGGTTGGATTCCTCCTTTTCCAAGCACCTAAGGAGTGTCCCATCTAAACCCCGTCTATATAAGTCACCAGAGATGAGGGTGTGGCGAGAGGCATTACGGATGAGGTTTCGGCGTTCGGAGCGGGTGAATGTGTCAGGGATGATGCCATCACGAAGATATGAATAGATAGCACCATATCGGGAAGACTCGTGTGTGATAATGGCACAAATGACACGGCTTTCAGATGAGTCAAAGATGGGATGGTGTAGCTCTTCCACCAGGAATTCAAATCTGGATTCATGTGTCTCCAACTGAAGAAGTGAAGCCAATGTGGCCATGGCGTCTGCAGCTTTGTTCTCTATCCTAGGGATTTGTTGAAACGTCACAAAGGTGAAATAGCGTTTCAAAGAATCAACCATCTTTTTATAGGGTATCAATTTGTCATCCTTGGTTTGATACTCTTCATTGACTTGGTTGATGATTAGCTGAGAATCCCCAAAGACATGTAATTCTGTGATATTCCATTCTATAGCCATTTTCAAGCCATTAGTTAAAGCTTCATATTCTGCAATATTATTGGTACATGGGAATAATAGTTTATAAGACTTTGGAATGTTGTACCCATGTGGAGAAACAAATAACACTCCAGCACCTGATCCATTTTGCATGCGGGAGCCATCAAAGAACATTGTCCAAGTGCGAGTAGTGGTATATAAGATGTGTTCATCTGGGAATTCCACTTGGACTGGCATACTATCCTGGATTGGAAAATCAGCTAATTGGTCAGCAATAGCTTGCCCTTTTATTGCCTTCCTTTCAACGTACTCTATGTCAAATTCAGTGAGGACCATCATCCATTTAGCAAGTCTACCCGTCAGGGCAGCCTTACC
Organism: Chamaecyparis obtusa; assembly: GCA_027943335.1. Classification (NCBI taxonomy): domain Eukaryota; kingdom Viridiplantae; phylum Streptophyta; class Pinopsida; order Cupressales; family Cupressaceae; genus Chamaecyparis; species Chamaecyparis obtusa. Next base: position 1,570,410 of record BSBK01008014.1, on the reverse strand, counting down.
AAGCAAGTATTTAAGGGGATCAATTTTGGCAATCAAGTGTATGGTATGAGCAAGCATGTAGTGGCGCAACTTTTGAGAAGCAAACACCACCGCGAGACAAGACTTCTCAATATTATTGTAATTGATCTCATAAGAGACTAGAGTACGGCTGATATAGTAGATGGCCCGTTCTTTCCCAGTATCATCTGTTTGAGCCAATAATGCCCCTAGGGAAGTGTCTGTAGCTGAGATATATAGAAGCAATGGTTTCCCTGGAATAGGAGGCATTAAGATCGGAGGATTAGCCAAGTATTGTTTGATCTGATCTAGGCTCTTTTGACAATCCTCGTTCCAAACACAAGAAGCACCCTTATGCAATGTCTTGTTGAAGGGTTGCGCTCTATCTGCAAGCTGAGAAATAAACCTCCTAATTGATTGAAGATGTCCTTGAAGACTTCTCATTTGGCTGATATTTCGAGGAGGTGGCATATCTAGGATTGCTTGGACTTTTTCGGGATCAACCTCGATACCTTTTGCTGATATTATGAATCCTAAAAGTTTGCCTAAGGTGACGCCAAATGCGCACTTCTTTGGATTCAATCTGAGTTGAAATTGTTCCATACGATCTAGAATTACTTCTAGATCATTGAGGTGTGTGTCCCTTTTTCTTGATTTTGCCAGGGTATCATCCACATAATCTTCCATATTTTTGTGCATCATGTCATGAAAGATAGTTGTCATAGCTCTTTGGTAGGTTGCTCCTGCATTCTTTAACCCGAATGGCATGACGTTCCAACAGTAGGTTCCCCATGCACATGTGAATGCTGTTTTCTCTTGGTCTTCAGGAGCTATTTTGATTTGATTATACCCCGAGAAACCATCCATTAGGGAATATATGTCATAGCCCACTGTCATGTCCACTATCATGTCAATGTTTGGAAGTGGAAAGTCATCCTTGGGGCATGCTTTGTTTAGATCTCTAAAATCTGTGCAGACACGAATGGACCCATCATGTTTGGAGACCGGTACTATGTTTGAGATCCATTCTGCATAATCGATGGCTCTAATAAATCTAGCTTTCAAAAGCTTTTCTAATTCTCCTTTGACAAGTAGAGCTATATGTGGATGCATTTTTCTTAGTCTCTGTTTGACTGGCTTGACTCCTGGAGCTATAGATAAGTGATGCATTATGAGATTTGTGTCAAGCCCTGGCATGTCTGAGTAGGTCCATGCAAAATTAATTTTCTTTTTTTGTAAAAACTGTACATATGCCTTGGTCTCTTCCTCTGATAAAGACTGAGCAAGATGGACTACCTGAGGATTTTCTTCTGTGTTTAGATTGACCGGCTTTGTTGGTTCAATCAAGATTGATGATCTATCCTGGAAATAACTCGGCAAGTTATTAAGTACCCCATCCTTAGGTGCCTCAAAGAGGTTTTCACCTTTGGATGCATCATTTCTTTTTACTATTTTTGGTTCTGACACCGCCACAAAGTGGTTTTCGCCATCAGACCTATTTTTCTTTTTCTCTTTTGTTTTGAGACTGAGGTACTTAATATCAGGCTCCGTCATGCTGGTTGTTGGTTCACTGGTGGAAGAAGCCATGGGTTCGAGAGCATTCAGATAGCAAGCAATTTCGTAATCATTGCGAAATGTGAGGAATGTGGGCTCGTGGTGGCGCTGGGGCCAGTCAATCAGGTCAAAGTGGACAAGGGGCAAGTCAATGGTAGGTTCGATGTTGTGAATGTAAAAGGTGTCATCTCTGGTGATCATATAATCGGAGCTCGTCAAGTCTGCTCCTAAGATACCTGAATTGGGGCTCATCCTATCAGACAAAGCATCGTCTACTAAGGCGATTTGAGGAGGGCAATCCTCTAGTCTGACACTAGGATCGTTAGTTGCATCGGGTTGGGTACTATAGGCATGAATAATATCCACATCTAGATCAATTGTTGCATCTGAAAGCGAATCCCATTCATATTCATGGGAGTCTGTCTCTGAGTCATCATTTAGGCCTCGTGATGTAGAAGCCTCAAGGTTAGGAAGGGTTTCCCCCTCTCTAGTGCTAGTATTGGTACTATCCGTCGCAGCTAGGACAGTAACACTTTCCTTTGTCGATCTAGAAGTCACACAATCACTATCCGTCGCAGCTGGGATAGTAGGATTATTAAGCATCAAATCTGTGGAATCTCCCCAAAGGAGATTCGTTGAGGGCACCCAATCATCAGACACATCTTGTTGGTTGGAGAGATCGGGTGTATAATCTGCATCAATATCACTGTCCGTTGCAGCTGGGACAGGGATACCTTTCTGCTTCTTATTGTCAAAACCTAAGCCAATCGTGGACTTATTTTTGCATCCAAAAAGAGCATGATCAAGAGGCTCAGCTTTAGCGTCTAGCCTATGACTAAGGGGACCAAATCCCGGATATCCCATATTTTTAACCAGTGTATATCCTTTCCCATAAGTTTCAGGTGACGGAGCAAAATTCTCATTATGTTTGTATTTCTCTTCGTGATATATCCAGTTCCTTACAGCAACTTCCTCTTTCTCTTCTTGAATGGGGACCGAAGACTCAACAAATTTCCCAAATAACGTCATTGCTGATGATGAAGGTTTCACATTTGGGGAGGGTCTCCCATAAGACCTAGGAGAGATTGGCATTTTTGTAAAAGAATCAATCTTATAATCTCCCATCCCAAGGTCCATGGTCTTGAATTTCTGCTTGCATTGTTCAAGTGAACTACTAGGATTGTTAGCTTCTCTATTCAAAGGTACATGTGATCCCGCAGAAATGGTATTAACTGATAGAGCACTGTCTCCCGGGATGCAAATTTCTACACCATTATGGGGGAACTTAACACACTGGTGATATGTTGATGGGACTGCCTGCATTTCATGAATCCATGGCCTACCTAGCAAAATGTTGTAGGCAAGAGGTCCAACATCAACAATTTGGAACAATATGTCTCTTTCTACAGGACCGATACGAATAGGCAAAACAGCCAATCCCTTAGAACTTCTTTCTGCTTCATCATATGCTTTGATTGTGATTCTTTTCTTTGTGTCAATGACGTTCTCAGAATACCCTAGAGCTAGAAGCAAACTCAGAGTACAAATATTGAGCCCCGCACCCCCATCTATCATTACACGCCTAACACGGGTTTTATGAATCATGACCTCGATGTGTAAGGCCAAATTATGTGGGTGACTAATGGATTTGTCATCTTCTTCTGAGAAGGTGAGGAAATGAGGGCTAGCCAAATGGTTGACCATGTTTTGGAATTGGTCGATATCTAAGTTATTAGGGACATTGGTTGCTCGCAAGGCATCCTCGAGGACGCGCTTGTGCTTAGGAGATAATTCTAAAAGCTCAAAAATGGATATCTGAGCGGGTGTTCGTTGTAGTTGGTCAATAAGGTTATAATTGGAATCAGGACCAACGACAGGTTTTGGAGGAGCACCTTTGGACATGGGTTGTTTAGACTTGCTAGTGCTAGGACCTTTGATGATAATGGGTGCTTGAGCCTGACCCCTAGTGACAACATTGAGGGACCGGGGCATTCCTTGTGTGTGAGGACCTCTTATCACCACAGCGGGTCTTTCATTAGTCATAGGAATTGAGTCCACATTATGTCCATAAGGATCTTTCTTTCTCACCATGTTGATATTATCGTCAGCCACTTCAAGCATGTTAATCACATTATCAGCGTGTGTGTATGTATAGTTAATAGCCGCCTTGCCATTCTTACTAGAATTCTCTCCTTTTTCATATTTAGGCAAGGGCTCTTTAAAGGCTTTATGGTCTGCATTAGTAGTTAACCCATCCACTTGTAATTGTCTTTTCTCAATAAGGTCTTGGACAAGATGCTTGAGTTTGAAACAATTTTCTATGTCGTGTCCAATCCCATTATGGAAAACACAAAAAGCCTTAGCATCCCACCAATGAGGTAAAGGATCTGGTATTCGATGTTTTGTAGGATCCTGTGGGTGCGCCAGATTATGAGCAACTAGTGTCTTAAAAACATCTGCATAGGATTCTCCCAATTTAGTGAATTGTCTTTTCTCCGTTTTAGATCTCTTTTGATACTGAGGTTTGTCTTGTTGCGTTGACGATGTTTGCAACTTCATAGCTTGAACTGCATGAGAGAGATTAAGAACTCCTTCATTCTTGACCTGAGATGAATCAACAACTCCGTCGTTGACGACTTGCTTGTTTTTGTTCCAAAAAGAGTTCTTTTTGTCCTTGTTACCATTAGTATTGTTATTTTGGCTATTGTTGTTATTTGTTGGTTTAGCCAAAATTCCTTGTTCTTTTAGGACATCCTCAATGCGACATGCCACCTCTACCATAGTATCAAAAGAATTAAATGGAATCTTCTTGACTTCATACTTAAGTTCTGGTATTAGATTGTTCACAATGATATCGATTCTCTCTTCTTCAGGGATTGTCCTTGGGTATTTCGAACACAATCGCCTCCATCGTTGCAAAAAGGTGACAAAAGATTCCCCTTGATTTTGCTTAAGTTTACACAAATCAAGCATGGTGACCGACCTAGATAAATTGTAAGCAAAATGTTGCACAAATCTTTGGACAAGTTCTCTAAATGTCCTTACTGGAGGGGAAAGGTTGGTGAACCACTCCATGGCTTGACCTTTTAAACTCCTTGGGAATAATCGCAGCAAGTAGGAGTCTTCGTGGTGAAAGGAAAAGCTCATTATGTAGAATTGTCGAACATGGTCATGCGGGTCACCCGTGCCATCATATTTGTCGTATGTTGGGAATTCAACTTTCTTAGGAAATTCTACCATCACCACACTTTTGTCAATGGGATTAGGACATATGGAGTCCAAATGAAATGTACTCTTGGGAGCTTTCATTCTGTCTATATCCTTTTGCATTTGTAAGATTAACTCATCAGTTGAAGGATTCTGTTTCTTGATTTTTTGGTGAATATCAAAGTTATATGGAACTTTGGCGCCTTTGTTGATAAGACTTTCCAAAAATTGGTCTTTGTTTTGTTCCACGTATTGCTCCACATAGGCTTGAAAGGATGGTTCTTGTTGCATAGTCATGAAGTCCATATGATCAGATTTAGCATAACTGCCTCCATGTTGTGAGCCATGATGTGCTCGTTGGGAGGGTTGCTTTGAATGTCTATGAGACGATTGTCTCCTATGATGGTCATATCTTGAAGTCCTTCTTCCTCTAGGACTTGGGGATCGTGAGGGTGTCTTTGATCTTCTTCGAGGGCTAGGGGAAGGGGTAGATGGGGGCGAATTGGTCCCACTATTGGCTCCCCTCCTGTTAGATCGATTTTGGAGTTGTTGTGCATAGAGTCTATCTTCTTCTTCTTGGGCGACTCTTTTCTGTATATCCAACAATGCACGTTCCTCTTCCTCTAGTTGTCAGAATTTTTCCTTTTTTGCAGCCTGTTCATCTAAGTAGGCTTGCTTCTCTCTCTCAATGCTTCTTAATCTTGTATTTGCATATTGAGAAGTGTCCTTAAGTGGGGAGGTTTGTCTTGAATGCCTTATTGCATTAGCCGCGTTGATATGGTGATCACTAGATTCGTTGTTCTGGTCTTCGTGTTGTGACCCTGAATCTGAGTGGGCTGTCTTATGCTGTCTTTCAGCTCGTTGATGAGCATCAAAATACCTCGCGTTGTTAGGAGGTGACCCGGGTGGACTGGCATGAGAAGAACCACCATACTCTCCTCTGTGTCGTTGAAAGATATCCTCAAGAGTTTGATTCATGGCTTCTCTTTGTTGTCGGGTGAAAGTGTAACTCATGTCCATACTTGATGAAAGTGGTATGAAAGAGGTGCTCACTTCACTAGGGTTAGCTCCCGGATTGAAACAAACCTCGGATTCACTCTTAGGAGATTGGTCAAAAAGGGGTCCTTTTCCCTTAGGTTGTCGACGGGTCTTGATAGGTGGTAACTGGCTAAAGGAAACAGGGGGTCGCTTCCCTTGATTAACTTGGTACCTTGTCGTAACTGACATGAAAGAGAGATATTCTCAATGATAAGGTGACCTTTCAAAGTGTCCACACCAAACTAGGATAATTGAAATCCTCTATTGTCCAAAGAAAGATGAAAAAAAGAAAAGAAAGGGGGCTTTACCAACACTGTCAAAGAGGTGCTTCAAATCAAAGGGTGACTACCCTTGCACTTTTGAATCAGGAGGTTGGACTAGGCCAAAAGATAATTGAAAAATGAGAGCGATTTGGACAATAAGAGAACTGAAATTTTCCCAGAATATAGCTAACACTTTTAAAGATGAACCTTGGCACCAAGAATGGCTTTCTAACTTGACAATTATTCCAAAGTGACTTTGTAAACCAAACGATGCTATCCTGAAGAACTAAGAACCAGAGATTTGGAGTCAAGACAAATCTCAAACGTCAGGGTGAGAAGCCTGTTCTAAGACCTGGCCTAATTGACAGCAACTGAAACTGACCAAAATTTAAGCACGACAAAAATGAGTCAGGCGATATACTCCAGGCTACTGGGGCGATAAACCTCTACCCGTGTGATACTTCTCCCTAAGACAGGCGATACTTCTTAATACTATAGGGCGATATACCCCAGGCAGGCAGGGCGATAGTCCGTCAAGGGCGAACTATCGCACGATATTTCTCTTCAAAGGGTGCGATATTTATAGCATGTGCGAAGTATCGCACGATACTTCGCCTTACAGGGTGCGATACTGTTACAGAATTATTCAACTCTTGACCAGAATTGTGTGAAATTTGCGTTTTTGGGTCTGTTTGGTCAAAATTTTCAGTCTGAGGGTTGATGTTCTTGGTTTCAGTCACAAATTCAACAGCATTTGGACAGGTTTGCAAACAGTAAAGGATCAAACATGTCTTCAAGCACTTGAAACAAGGGCAAAAGCAACCTTGTCAAGACAAACACTTGTGATATCAAAATTGAAAAAGCACCCTATGAATGCTACCGATTGTTTGTATGTTGAGAACGTTTACACTGGTATCACACAATCGAAGACAAATCAAGCAATTACTACCTACAAGACAAGGCTCAATACTTACCAACTTAGCCCACAACTTGATGCCCCCTTGCCTCACACCAAGTGGTTGCCCACAAGAGATATTGGCTTTGTCATGGAAATGTCAAAATGACACAACCAAAGGGACACATATGGTGAGTATCTTAAGGTGATCCGGGTAAACCACTTGGATCAATCCTTGCACTAAGAAGATAAGCGGCTAAAAGAGGGTGGCTTCTATCTAATGGTTCTTAATAAGGATTTCCGTTCACAACACCCCTCTTGCTCCTCATAAAGGACTAGGACCTCGCGGCCTCAAGAGTACCTTAAGCATTCTTGCTCAATGTTTTCCTCATGGTCACAATCCCACAAGTACTTACATCAAGCGAAGACAAGTGTTATGTCTATCAAGGTTTTTGGTGTCCTTGATAGCCTTGAGATTATAGTGAGTTGGAATCACTTGCCACCAAGGAGAATGATGACAAGGTTGTCCCCACTTGAGTCGTTCCTCTTGATTGCTCAAGAGCAGGCCCTCTAAAGGATTCCTAAATTAAACAAAATGGATCAAAACTTGAGGTTCAAGGTTTTTGATTCACCACAAGGGTGAAGAGCATACTCCCCTATCTCAAGAATTTTTCCCAAACACACCAAACAAAGAGATCAATTACCCCCTTGCTTCCAAAACCTTAAGATGGGTCAAGATTTTCTGATTCACCTAAAGGTGAAGAGCATACTTCTCCTACCACCTCAAAATCCCTTTCACAAGGTATTAAGATTCCTAATACAATTAGTAAATGCCACAAATGAAAGGAAAACAACAACAAGCAAGAAATGGAAATTTTTTTTTTGTTTTTATGCTTGGGCAGCCCTGCAAAAACTGTTAGTAGCCCTCTTTGACATGTGTTTTTAGCAATTTTTAAGCAAAGGAGAGCACCTACAAACACAACTTGTTAGGCCCACAATGTTAGCAAAATCAAAATCCAAATGTAAATGTGCAATAATCTAATGGATTTAAGCTAAAAAATGCAGGTTAGACTTATTTAAACAAAGTAAAACAGAACAGCAAGCTAAAATAGTCGAATTCGGACAAAAAAAATTGAAAGTGCAAGTCTCTGCCAGACCAGGCGATGTTTATCAGTCTCCAACAGTATCGCGCGACACAGTTTCCTATAGTCGGGCGATACTTCCCCAGTCGAGTGATACTTCGCACGATGCCAGGCGATACTTCGCCCGATGCCAGGCGATAGACTTCGCTATAGGCGTGCGATACTTTTTCCGAGCGAAGTATCGCGCCAAGACAGGAAGTATATCGCGCGATATTTCTGAGAAGTGTCGCGCGATAATCTGAGACAGAAAACCAGAGACACAGATTTTTCCGACAGTTAATCCGAAAATGACAAAAAATGCATCAAATAAAAGGACAAAGCTATCTACTCTGCCCCACGGTGGGCGCCAGAAATGTACACACTAAAATATGCACTTCTATGAACCATTGCATGCAAGGTTGCTCAAGAATGAGGCCTCACAAAGCGGCTCATAGCTCTCTATGCATGGAGTTGCAAGGGACTATGAGTTTTGCTCTCAGCTAGAGCTACAAGAAAGTGACCTTGCTAGTCAACCACACAATGAGAGATTCACAATGAAGACAAGGGCAACAATGCCAATATCCCCAAATGGAATCAAAGTATGAAAATGCAATGCAAACTAATATGAATATGCAAGATTAATCTACCAAAATGAAAGTGCAATGCAACTATGAAAGGAAATAGCAATGGATTACAAATCCTTCCTATTTAGACTATGTGAGATTGCATAAAAGGAAATCTACACTAAGAATGCCATGAATGCAACTATGAAAGCAAACTAAATGAAATGCAACTAAGAATGTCAAGGCTTCAAAGCTTGAGTGTCTTCAAAGAGAGCTCCAAAACCTGCAGCATAACAATAGCACAAAACAAGGATATGCAAATGAAGGAGAGAGCTCTCCTTTTATAAGAAATGAGGTGAAATGGACCATGGAGATTAAGAGGCAAAAAGTCTTAATCAACGGTGGAGGTTGAAAGAGGAGCAATCCATGTGCACAAACTTCCTCCAATGAGAGTGAAGTGTTGACTTTTGAGCCTCATGTGAGGCAAAAGTGCCTTTTTCCCTTTTTATAAAATAGGAATAATGTTTTATTTGTGCAACTTAGGATAAGAGGAAAGTGGGGCTTTTTATTTAATTGAAAGGGGAGGAAATATTCTTTTTAATCAAATAAAGACTTAGGATAAATGGTTAGCCCAAGGATAAAAATCCAATATATGATCGAATTTAGGATTTGATCAAGAAATTGATATTGTTGAAAATATTGATTATTGATCAAAATGATTCAGGGTTGATAAATTGAATAAATGGGGCCCAAAGTCTAGGCGACCATTTTAGGGTGCATACAGTTTGAAATTTTTTTGTCTAATTGTTCAAAATTTTAGATTTAAATGCAGTACTATGAAAATTTCAGGGAAAAGATAAGGAGTACGTGTATGTTTGACCACCTTAATCACAATCAAATGATGATATATGTTCCCAATATTCTAGATATAAGTAGTAGACTCATGCCCAGATGTGATGCATATTTTTTTGTAATTTTTGGTCAAATAAATAATTAATTATGAATTTTCTGCTACAAATTATTCAGAATAAAAAAACTCTCACGTTTGACCACCTTAACTAATTCAAAATTTTACCTAATTCAAAATTTTTTTTTACTTATAGTAGCCGAAGCATAGAATGTGACGCATGTTTCAAATTTCAAAAAGGTTAAATGGTTTGAAAGTTATAGTTGTTTTTCAATCAGTATGTCAATTATGACTTTAAAGATAACTCAATTGAAAAATAAGTAATAATTACTTACAAAACTCAAAATTTGACAGCAATTATATCGATGGAAAGCTGATAATGTATTTAAGAAACCCTTTTCGTTTCATCAATTTCAGGTAAAAAATAGTCGTCAACTACATGGTCGAAGTCTCAGTATCAAGAACTATCTCCTAAAACATACCTAAAGAGTTGACCACCCACATTTGGTAATGCCTAAGCAAATACCAAGCCTAATCAGATATCCGATAAAATCGGATATCCAATATTTTTGGATATCTGATAATATCAGATATCTGCAAAAGCCCCCCTATTTTGAAATTTCAAATTTGAATTGCCTCACTTTTCCCAAATTCAAGTTTGATAATAAATGTATTTTTTGCATAGTAATATTAATTGTGTTATACTAAGTTGTATTATTTTTATGTTAATATTAATTCAAGTTTCACATTAAATTATATTTTTGTTATGTTAATATTAATTTCATTTTAAATATTAATATTAAATAATAATAGCATAGCATTAATATTATAATATAAATTTTTATATTATTATGTATTATATTATTTGATATACAAAATGATTTCAAAAAAATACCTGCACAGTTGATTTGAGGATAGACAGTTTCAGCCCAAATCCTCTTAAAAGTATCCAGCATAGGATATTTGTGCAGACTCCTTGTAATTTCGACGGTCTGACTATATTGAATAAGTAGATCATGTCAATGGACTTCCACTCGATTGAATATAATCAATTGATTTTTTAACTCTCAAAAAAGAAATTTCACACAGATGTAGAACCATTGTACACTCATCATCTGTTCTAGAAACTAACAATGGCATAAAAATTGATGTAAGAACATTTAAGGTACATTGTCCACAAAAAGGTATATGGAACCTTTAAATATACATTAAAAAGTGGAGGTGAATGCTCTAGATCTATGTGTGTGTGTGTGTGTGAGAGAGAGAGAGAAACATTTGGTTCATCTACTCGACTAGGGCATATTTGGGAACATACAGTCTCCATTTAAACTCAAGTCTTTGGAACCAGTTATATTTTTCAGTGGAGGAGATACACCCATTGGATAATGCTATGGTCACTGGAATTTCCATTTCTCTTCAATTGGGATACTCTTTCCAAAATTGCATCTACCCTTTTACCAATTTGGGAAATCAATGGGTCTATTTGTGAATCTCGAAGGAGTTGGTCACCTAAACGAGAACCTTGAGATGAATCAGGAACTTTTCTATGAAAGAGATTAGTACCTTGAGAAGCTCTCCACTTGTCCGTTGAATTAAAACCTTGGACCATAGATGGCTACCCTTTGTTGTAAAATGAGGAGTGAGATTGCCTTTCCAAAGGTGGCAATGAACTTACATTTGAGGGATAATGCCCAACATGAGTAACCTAGTTTCCCAATTCCCATAAATGTAAAGCCATTGACGAATAGGCATTTCTACTAGAAATATTTGTGGTGCTAGAATAAAGTGCATGACCAAATTCTTTGCCTGCTAATGAATCAATTTGAGGCTTCATTTCACATTGCTTTGTGGATAATTCCACAACACTTGTTACTCCTCTATCTCAATTTTTTGAGTTAGTGTACATGTGCACTGAAGAGCTTCTATCACTACTTGAGCTACTAGTAGATGTGGAGTACTCATCATCATCATCTGACATAGGCTCACATGCATAGCTTACTTCTTTCCTATTGGTTCCTTTTCTTTCCACTTGCAGATTTACACTATGATTGAAAAACTAATGTCACTGACTCTATCACCACTACAAACTCTACAAGAAAAAGGGCCAATTAACAAGGATCAACAATGATCCTCCTACACTTTGAGCCTAATGCTCGGGTGGGTGTACCCTTGACTCACTTCTTGAAAGGAGTCTCCAAAATATTACACATTCATGCCCTTTACAAACTGATTTAAATTTTTTATCATTTATATTTGTTTGATTGATGATGGGAAAAATGCCTCCTGAGAATGGATCAGTGTCTCATCCTAGGGCATAGAGTCACAATACAACATACATCACTGAAAATCTAAGTCCAACACACCCAAATCTAGAATAAGTGCTTTGCCTATTATTCCTCTCCAACCTCACACTTAGACATCAGATTCTCATTCAACCATGGATTCTCTGAAACTACCTTTAAGGATTTAATCCTGACTTTGGCAAGAACTCAAAGATATTTTCACAATATACTTTGTATACCATACATTAACTCACTTTGTGAAATTAATATATAAGAATGCAAGATTAGAATAAGAAGGCATACATGAGTTTGAGACTAGGATTCAAATGCATTTTCATTAAAACTTGCAGAGTCAATACATTGCAAAATAACAAAATGCTAAGGAAAAACAAACCCTACGCCCAAGCTTTCATTACTCAATTTTTCAAGTTGACCATCAACAACCTTTCAACATACAACAACCGACAATATATAGTCACTAGCTACCTTGGAATCCTTTGGAAAGGATGCAACAGGCTTCAAATAGCTAGGACAAAATTAGGGTTTCAACCACCTTACCAACTAGATTCAATCAAAATTTATTGTAGGGGAGGAAACCAAGCAATCTCAGAGAAAAATAAATCCAAGAATGATCTATATTCATGACTTTAGTTTAGAATGATACACAGGGATAGTAAACCATCAAGTTTACTCTCTATCCTATCCAATTGCAGCACAAATTGAGTGAAAGTTTCACCCACCCTACGACACAAAAATCCCTGGCAGTCGATCATGACCTCTGGACCATGCTTTAGTAGCAACCAAAATCAAATCTGGCATATCTAGTCGCTCAGGCATTAAATATCATTCCTTTGTAATAACTTAGCATGGCAACCCAGGAAACAAAATCAAATCACAGCGGCACCTAGGCCTTCTTCATCATTTTCTAACTGCAACTATCCTAGAAAGAGCAAGTCCGAGCTACCCCTTTGTCATTTATGGCTCACTGTGTTAAAGCCTGCAAAGAAAAACCCTGTAGAAGATTCAAATTTTGCCCACAACGGTTAATCGAGCAACTTTAAAATGCAGCCATCGATCAAGCTCTTTCCCAACAGATCGGGTGGTTCTCAAAAATCAACAAAACGGTCAACCAAGCCCCAAAAATTTATCAGCTAGATCATCAGTCTCTCGGCCAATGGGAAACGAACACATTGGTAACACAGACCCACTTTTACTTCACATCTTTCAAACAAGATTGAACGACTGTCACTATATCACAAGCCTTAAACATCACACATCTTATCCCAGTGGTATACCGACAACCACAAGATCTACTCAAGCTTTAACTATCTAAGAAATCTGACCCCACTAACATCATCCGGATCACCATCTAGCTTGACCAATGAAACACGAGCACCTCAGCATGACCTGGTGACAAAGGACCCACCTTGCAGTCTACAACCACCTGGCAGATCGGATGGCCATCGCTGAAGCACATAAATAACTTTCGTGCATCTTCAGGCAGCGGATATACAACGACCGTCGATTCTTTTCAAATGTTAATCGGCCACAAAGCCATAAGATACCGAGCCCACTCTAACATGTGTCACATTGTCATAACCCCATAGACAAAAATTTGTCAGAAGTGTCAAGCAATAGGGAAAAGACTACCATAAGATGGAGGAAAATCGGATGACCAATATACAAATGGGAAGAAAATAAAGGTCCCACCGGGACATAGGAAAAATTAAAGGAGGTGAGACCTTAGACCTAGGGAAATATTTTTGGCCCTAGGCAATAAAGTTGATAGGAAAGATGGCCCTGCCGGACAGTAAAAATTAACATGTGTGATTAAAGGTTTTAAGTCACCAAAAAAGGTAACATTAAAATAGAAAGGCCTAGGGTTTTTATACTTAGTCATTTTTGGAGCCCTAGACAAATGGAGAAACCCTATTTTCTGCAGACTTTAAAACATGGATGACTCATTGGTTTCTCAAATTTAGCACATGTGCCCTAGAATGTAGCTTGGAGACACCATGAAGAATCACAAGCTAAGGGCGTAGGCAATGAAACTCTGTAAACTTTGGTACACATTAAAACAAGCTAGCAAGTGGTTAGAATAGCTTCTAGGGTATTGCAAAGAACTAGGCCATTTTCATAGGATTTTGGATTTGATAGAAAAATAGCCTAATAGTGGCTCTGTCTGGGGATGATGGGTAACTTATGCCCATGCAAGAATTCAAAATTTTTTGGAGAGCAGACCACCTACTGGAAAAAAACTACAGAGAGCACCCGGACAACAAAAACCTACAAACCAGGGCAAAACTGGGCAGAAGGGAACACACCATTATATACAAGCCTAACTACTATTCATGAAAGGAACATACTTCAACTGAAGTATTTATTCAAGAATCATCCATGAACTGGCAATTCTTGAATGTCACCATTTAATTCCTTGACAATGTATGAATCTTGTCCCCATTTTTCATGAATCACATATGGCCCTAACTAGATTGGATCAAATTTTCCATGTTTTCCTTTATCTTCCAATCTAGCATTCCAGATTAACACCAAATCATCAAGTTCAAACCTCCTTTCTATTGATTTCTTGTCATACAAACTCTTGACTTGCAACTACAACTTAGCATTCTTTGAAGCTGATTCTCTTCTAGTTTTGTCCAGCCTGATTAAGTCCTCAATTCTTAATTGCATTTCATCCTCCAGATCTTCATCATATATTTGAAAAAACTTATACATCTCTAGAAAGTTGTTATGGGGCATCCTCACATGTATTCCATACACTAAATCAAATGGTGCACATCCAATTGCCTTTTTCACAGTTACTCTATCAACCCATACAACTAATGGCAATTTTGAATTCCATGCCTTCTTATTCTTTTCAAGAATCCTCTTGAGAATCTTAATCAAACTTTTATTGGTTGATTTTGTTTGTCCATTTCCCTATGGATGATAAGGTGAGGAGAATTATATCTAAATTCCTAAACCTTTACAAAATTCTTTGTATTCAACAGACCTGAAGCACATTGCATTATCACTGATAATCCTTTCAGGACAACCAAATCTTGTAACAATATTATTCAATAGGAAATAAATCACCACCTTACTTGTTGCATTCCTTTTAGGAATAGCCTCTACCCATTTTGTAAAATAATCAGTGGCAACTAAGATCCAAGAGTTTCATCCACTGGACTTGTTTGGGAATTCACCTATAAAATCCATTCCCCATTGTTGGAAAGGGGCCTGCACTTCGACTGGCTTCAATGGTACATTTCCTGAAAACCTGAGCCTACTAGAAAATATCTGACAAGCATCACACTTTCTTACCAATTGTTCTACATCCTTGAAGATTGTGGGCCACTAGAAACTTGCTCTCAGAATCTTTTGAGCAGTAGTTTTTCCCATATAATGCCCACCACATATCCCCTCATGCATTTCCTTTAACAATTTGTCAACTTGAGCCTCATCAACACATTTCAAAAGTATGCAATCCAAATTCCTTTTATATAACTTGCATTTTATAATTACATACTTGATTGCCTGTAGTTTCAATGTCCTCTTCTTATTGTCATGCATTCCTACTAGACACCTCAGGTTTCTTAAGTAAAAGATAATATCTTGATACTAGATACAATCATCCATATCACATGTGTAATCAATTTCAACTTGATTTATCTAATTTGCATCAAGATTGGATTGAGCCATTAATTTTTCCAATTCTTGTCCTCTAACCAACTTAGTAATTTGAATATCAATGTTAAATTCTTGGATTCTATTGATCCATCTCAATCTTCTTCCAAACACTTCTTGTTGTGAAAAGATATCCTTTACTGTAGCACTTGATAAAAAAGAAATCACAATAGCTCCCATCAAATAACATCTAAAAGCCTTTACTACCTTTACAAGTGCATATGCTTGTTTCTCATTTATGTCATACTTTAATTCAGCAACCTGCAAAGATTTACTAAAGAAAGCAATAGGTTTCTCAAAACCCTCCTTATTTTTCTGCATTAAAACTACAACAATAGTATGAAAAGATGCAAAAGAGAAAATGTGCATTGGGACATCATAATCAGGTGCCTTAAGCATAGGGGCATCTTTAATTTCCTACTTAATATTCTTGAAAGCTTCATCAGGCTCACCTTCCCATACGATCTCAGACCCCTTCTTCAACATCTTGGATATTGGCCTAGTAACTTCAACAAAGTTTGTAATAAATCTTCTCAAGAAATTTACCTGGCCAAAGAAGGATTGGATTCCCTTCAAATTTTTTGGTTTTTGAATCTTATCAATTTCCATCACTCTTTTTGGATCAATTCTTACCCCTTTCTTTCCAACTAAGTGGCCAAGCAACTTGCTCTCAATCACACCAAATACACATTTCCTTGGGTTTAATGAAATGCCATACTCCAAGGCTCTTACAAATATCTTTTATAAATGAGAATAATGATCCTCTTCCTTCTTGGAATATGCAGTTAAGTCATCTTGATAAATAACAAGAAAAACATCTATAAAATCTACAAAGGCAACATCCATTGCCCTTTGAAAAGTTGCACCAACATTTGTGAGACCAAAAGGAATTCTCACATAAACATAAGTTCCCCAAGGTGTTTTGAAAGCCATCTTAAATTGTTATGATTCCTTTACAATAACTTGATTGTAACCAGAAAAAACCATCCATCATAGACATCAAATTAGACCCAGTTACTCTTTGCAGCATAGCCTCCATATTAGGAAAGCAATAATTATCCTTTAGAGAAGATACATTTAGGTTCCTGAAGTCCACACATAATCTAATATCTCCATTCTTCTTCCTGATAGGAACCAAATTTGACACCCAAGAAGAGTGCCTCACAAGCTTTATGATTCCAACATCTTGCAACTTCATTAATTCTTCTTGCATCTTGGGTGCCAAGGTAGGATTAATTGGCCTTTGTTTTTGCCTAAAAGGTTTAGCATCCTCCTTCAAAGGAATAATATGCTGAAAAAAGTCTTCCCTATAAACCTTTAGGTCATCATATGACCATGCAAAAACATGCCTAAATTTTCTTAACAATTCAATAAAATATTTTCTTACCTTGTGAGATATCTCTCTTCCAATATAGACCTTCTTAGGTGCCTCTTGTGTACCAAGATTAATTTCATCCACATCCATTTGATCTTTCTTCTTAGTATCCATCTGAAGTCTGTCCTGACTATCAAATACATTTTCTAAAACAAAAAGTCCCTTAGGAACCTTATTAGTCTTAAGTTGTAGGACTTCATTACCAAGGACGACCTCTTTTCCTTCTACAATCTCAACCAAGGCTGAACAATCAGTTCCTGACCATGATATTGATCTTCACAATTCATAAATCTCAAAATATCCTGGTCATCTTCAAAAACCTACCAATTTTCAACATTATCTAGTATACTAGGCCTAGTCTGAATTTCAACCTTAGAAATACCAAAAAATGTAACATCACTAGGATTGATTGCTATATTTGCTAACAAATCAGCCATTTTATTGTTGCTCCTATCCTTCCATACAATATTGAAGGCATCAAAATATTCAATCATGTCCCAAACAATATTTCTATATTGTTTCAATCTCTTGTTCTTGGAAGCATATACTGATCTTACTTGGGACACAACCAACTCTGAATCACCCACAACCTTTATGCTTTTAATTCCATGCTTGTGTGCCAACCTCAATCCTATTATTAATGCCTCATATTCTACTATATTATTTGTACATGAGAAGTTTAATGTGAAAGAGAAATTGTAAGTATTTCCATCAGGAGAGATGAGTAAAATACCTACCCCTGAACCATCTTTGCAATTTGCACCATCAAAATACATCACCCACAAATCACCCTCCTCAAATTTAGCATTTACCTCCATAGTGAGAGGCAACATAGGTTCCCTATCAAGCACAATGACCTCTGCCCTAAAAGCATTGATGTCAGTATCCACAAAACATGTAGTCTCATTATCAATATTCTTTTCAATCATGTGGCATACTCTTGGCTCTCGCTCAATCTTAATAAACTAATCATCAATCTTGAAAGTTGCATAGGACAAGTCACATTGTAAACTTCCACCCATGGCAACACTCCACTTCCTAGATAATAACATCCCATAATGAGGAGGGATATCCACCACCAAGACACTCATTGTCAAACTTTTCTCTGGATAATCTGCTAACCTATAGGGCATTGCATTTATGGTCCCAATAACTGGAACTTCTCTTTGATCCATTGCACAACATCTTCCTTGAACTGTATCAACTTTAAGGCCCAGTTTCTCCATGATTTTGAAAGGCATGACAATATTTGAGGCCCCTGAATCAATCATAAAATTCTTTAATTTCATTCCATTCACTATGATACTCAGGAAGAATGGATCAATGTTTTCAAGACTAGCATTGATAGAGTTGTCTAAGTATATAGGTGGTATTTGAGGCACCATTCCTTGAACTTCCATTTCTTTCAAAACTTTATCCTGGGCTCATTGGTATTACAAGCAACATTTTTGTCATGAACATTATCTACCCATGTAAGGGCTTTGTCCTTATGTTTGGGGATCCTCAATAATTATGACAAAGGAACCTTGACAGTAATCTAAGACAATACAACCAACATATCAATAGAGGCAGAGGAAGGAATCTCAATCTGCACTGCTCTAGTGTCTTTATGTTTCTCTGATACATTAGTTGTAGTTGTCACCTTCATTTTTTCAGTTTTAGCCATTGTACTAACTGGACTCTCTACTTCCTTCTGATTATCTTTATCATGGATAGCAGAGATCTTTTCAGCTCCTACTCCCCTTGGTTCCCAATTTTTATCTTTTTCATTTTTGAACTTCACTAAGGGATCATCCTTTAATTTATTTCCAGCAGGCTCCTTGGAACCGGTGTCTTTTATAAACATTTCCGTAGCTTTTTTAGTGGCATCATTTGCTGTCATATTTCTTGTTTGTACTTGAGCTACCATTTCTGCAGTGATCCTAGCAATTTCTTCTTCTGAAGGTCTTCCTAAATTTATTAGCTCTGAAGAAGAGTTCATATTACATATCTTTTCATCAATGTCTTCATTGTCATAAAATAACTCCTGATGGAACAAATCCTTGTTGTGTCTTTTCAGGCATACATCAATTTCTTCACCAATATCAGAATCATCTTCATATCCCAAATATGAAGA
Source organism: Chamaecyparis obtusa (assembly GCA_027943335.1). NCBI lineage: Eukaryota > Viridiplantae > Streptophyta > Pinopsida > Cupressales > Cupressaceae > Chamaecyparis > Chamaecyparis obtusa. Next base: position 1,551,405 of record BSBK01008014.1, on the reverse strand, counting down.
TGTCATGTTACACCCAATACTGTCATGATTTCCTTCTTGATCAGGTTCATCAGAACCTTCATCTTGATATGTAACCATGGATTGTGCAACCACACAATGTTTTGCAGAATGAGGAGACTGGCAAGCAACACACCATGGTGTGTTCTCCATGACATTTATAGAAGCCTTGTGTAAAGGATCAGGGACAACTTTGTCATTATTTCCTCTCATAGGAGGGACAATAGGTTTTCCATCCTTCCATTGGGTGTTGTAGGGGTAATTTTGCAGTCTATTTTGCCTATTGAAATTATTGTTCAATTAAGGCTTTTCATTAGCAGGGATACTATTATTCCTATTTGCAAGTGCTTTCTGTTAGGATTAACAAGGTAGAAATAACAATTATGTGCAAATATAACCAATATCAAAAAATAATAAACCACACAGAAGAGAACACAAGACACAAAAATTTAATGTGGTTCACCCAATCCCTGGGCTACATCCACCAACAATGAGTCCAATATTTTTTTATCCAGTGATTAAAACCTGATTACAATCCATAATCCATTATAGCTCAATTCCATCGCAAGTACTAAAATCATACATCATGAAATCCCTAACCCTAAGCCATATTATACAATATTTTTTCCACTTTAGGGTTAGAATGAGTTACAATATGTTGGCCCAAAATAACCAAAAATATGTCGACCTCAAAAGTGTACAGTACTTTCTTGGATAGTACTTTCTTGATCAATCACCATAGGCTAACACTTTCAAATCCTTTAGTGCATTCAACACCTTATCCAACTTGTCTTCCTCTTGCTTCTTACTTCCAATATTTTTCTCATTATCCCTTTTGTATTTTTTATCCCCAAACAACTTAGGGTCATCTCTTTTTCCACCCAATTTCCCTGATATTTTCATGTTGTTTTCAATATTAACAGCAATCCTAAAAGCATCTCTGAGAGTTCTTGGTTCTTTGTCCCTCAACAAGTATCCCATTTTTCCATCAAAAGCATTGAAATATGTGGTTAAGCAGACATTGTCATCTAATCTCATGACTTGAAACAACTTATGCATACCCTTCTCAAATCTCATGTTGAACTCAGTCACAGACTCATTCTGATTTTTCCTTATGGTGTTGAATTCATTCAACATGAAACTAGCATTAGGCCTATCACCATATTATTCTTTGAAGCATTTGTCAAAGGAATCCCATGTATCAATACATCTGTCAGGAAGTCTTTTGAACCAATCTCTAGCATCTTCTACCAAAGACTGAACAAACAATTTCATGACCACATCCTCATGTTCAACCTCATAGTCATTTAGTACATCGACAAATAACCTAAGGTGCTCCTCACAACTAACATCATTGTTACCAGGAAATTTAGGTATCTTGTCTCTTATATTAGTGGGAAAAGCATTGGGGTAACCTGGTATTCCATCAAAACTAATTTGTCTATACCCCTCTAATTGCATAAGTCTTCTTTGAAAGCTTGAACTAATGTTCCTACTAGAATTAACATTTACATTTCCATCTTCTTGTACATTCAATTATTATTTAGCGTAAACACTTATCTTGGTAGATGAAGTGAGCAATGGATTATGAGCAATACTATTACCAAGTGGAACAACATTAGAAGTTGTAGATGGCATACCTATGTCAGTAGTAGATGGTCTAGGGGTACTTGCAGATGAAGCCTTCAAGAATTGAATCTTCCTTCCTTTTTTTACAATGGAGGCCTCAATTTAAGCCCTCTCTAATTCTCTTGCAAGATCATCATCTTCTTTTCTTTTCCTTTCCATCTTTGTATCTTCATTTGAAAAAGGTGTTGGGGCCTTTGGTATTTTTACTGGCTCATTTATTTGAATCCCCACCATCTTTTGTTTTCCCTTTTCATTAACAACAACAGTAGGTTTGGTAACTACACATTCATTTGCATCTTTAGGTAAAGAGGCATAGCTCTGAACATGTCTAATCACAGGGCCCTCTTAATAAAATTCATGGTCCTGTAGCAAACATTCTCTCTCACTTCTGAGAGCATCAAGATCACTGAAAACATCATGCTGTAAAGTCTTAGGAGCAGAAGAAAGCATCTTGTTTCTCTCCTTTAGCTCATTAATATTTCTAAGTAGAGACTCTCTTTCTATCAAAGCATTCAATTTCTCATCCTCTCTTTCTTTTTGTAATCTCTTGTATATGGCATCTTGCTCTACCAACTATAACCTTAGTGCACTCAAATCATTTGGGTCAATCGTAATGTCTTCAGAGCTTGATGACACATCCACAACAGTAGGATTTTGATATGGGAAATGGACCCACCTTGGTCCCATGGGTTTTCTTCTAAACATATCCTCATCAGGATCTAAATTTGGTCCAAAACCCATTTCTCTTGCTTGCACATCCTATCCTGTAGGTAATGAATCTTTGTCTTGAAACAATACCTCTGGAGTATCATAAAAATTATCTCCAAAGAGGCCACTATCAGATTTAGAACTTTTGTATTGTGAATCTTCCTCATTGGAGGATGCATGTGGTGCTCTATTTTTGGCATTACTTTGTTCTCTTATGGGAGCACTGGTAGACTCTCCATTTCTTCTGATCCAACTCTTCTTTTCTGATCTAGGCAACTGATCTAGAATAACCTCTAGATTTTTCTTGACAAAAGACCTAGTTTCTTCTTTTTTCCATGATTTGTAATTTATAAACACTGGTTCTAACCCTTTGAGTTACCACCCACCTTTTAATGGGAAATCTTATGAAATAAACCTTGAGAGGCCTTAACATAAAATACCGAAATAGGAGAAACACAAGAATCTACCAAAATTTCTTTATCTCTGGACTCTCCCTAGTAGAGTCACCATTTTGTTGGTTCCTTTTCTTTCTACTTGCAGATTTACACTATGATTGACAAACTAATGTCACTAACTCTATCACCACTCCAAACTCTGCAAGAAAAAGGGCCAATTAACAAGGATCAACAAGGATCCTCCTACACTTTGAGCCTAATGCTCAGGCGGGTGTACCCTTGACTCACTTCTTGAAAGGAGTCTCCAAAATATTACACATTTATGCCCTTTACAAACTGATTTAAATATTTAATCATTTATATTTGTTTGATTGATGATGGGAAAAATGCCTCCTGAGAATGGACCAGTGTCTCCTCCTAGGGCACAGAGTCACAATACAACATACACCACTAAAAATCTAACTCCAACACACCCAAATCCAAAATAAGTGCTTTGCCTATTATTCCTCTCCAACCTCACACTTAGACATTAGATTCTCATTCAACCATGGATTCTCTGAAACTACCTTTAAGGATTTAATCTTGACTTTGGCAAGAACTCAAAGATATTTTCACAATATACTTTTTATACCATACATTAACTCACTTTGTGACATTAATATATAAGAATGCAGGATCAGAATAAGTAGACATGTACATAATTCTAAGACTAGGATTCAAATGCATTTTCATTAAAACTTGCAGAGTCAATACATTACAAAATAACAAAATGCTAAGAAAAAACAAATCCTATACCCAAGCTTTCATTACTCAATTTTTCAAGTTGACCATCAACAACCTTTCAACATACAACAACTAGCAATATATAGTCACTAGCTACCTTGGAATCCTTTGGAAAGGATGCAACAGGCTCCAGATAGCTAGGACAGAATTAGGGTTTCAACCACCTTAACAACTGGATTCAATCAGCATTTACTGCAGGGGAGGAAACCAAGCAATCTCAAAGAAAAAAAAATCCAAGAATGATCTGTATTCATGACTTTAGTTCAGACTGATACACAGGGACAGGAAACCATCAAGTTTACTCTCTGTCCTATCCACTTGCAGCACAACTTGAGTGAAAGTTTCACCCACCCTATGACACAAAAATCCCTGGCAGTCGATCATGACCTCTGAAACATGTTGCAACAGCAACAGAAACCAAATCTAGCATATCCAGCCACTCAAGCATTAAATATCAGTCCTTTTTAATAACTCAACATGGCAACCTAGGAAGCAAAATCAAATCACGGTGGCACCCAGGCCTTCTTCATCATTTTTCTAACTGCAACTATCCTGGAAAGAGCAAGTCCAAGCTACCCCTTTGTCATTTATTGCTCACTGTGTTAAAGCCTGCAGAGAAAAACCCTGCAGAAGATTCAAATTTCTCCCACAAAGGCTAATTAAGCAACTTTAAAATGTAGCTTCCGGTCAAGCTCTTTCCCAGCAGATCGGGTGGTTCTCAAAAATCAAAAAAATGGTGAACCATGCCCCAAAAATTTATTGGCCACATCATCAGTCTCTCGGCCAATGGGAAATGAGCACATCGATAACGTGGACCCACTTTTACTTCATGTCTTTCAAACAAGATCAAATGGCTATTGCTATACCGCAAGCCTTAAACATCATGCATCCTATCTCAGTGGTATACCAAAAACTGTAAGATCTACTCGAGCTTTAAGTGTCTAAGAAATCTGACCCCATTGACATCATTCTTGTCACCATCTAGCTTGACCAATGAAATATGAGCACCTCAGCATGACCTGGTGACAGAGGACGCACCTTGTAGTCTGCAACCACCTGGAAGATTAGACGGTCATCGCTGAAGTGCATAAATAACTTTCATGCATCTTCAAGTAGTGGATATATGACAACCATTGATTCTTTTCAAATGTTAATCAGCCATAGAGCCAGAAGATATCGGGCCCACTCTGATAGGTGTCATTTTGTCGTAACCCTACAGACATAAATTTGTCAGAATTGTAAGGCAACGGGGAAAAGACTACCACAAGATGGAGGAATATTAGATGGCCAATATACAACTAGGAAGAAAATAAAGGTCCCACTGGGACATAGGAAAAATTAAAGGAGGTGAGACCTTAGACCTAGGGAAATATTTTCGGCCCTAGCTGATAAAGTTGTTAGGAAAGATGGCCCTGCTGGAAGGTAAAAATTAACATGTGCACTTAAAGGTTTTAAGTCACCGAAAAAGGCAATGTTAAAATAGAAAGGCCTAGGGTTTTTATACTTAGTCATTTTTGGAGCCCTAGACAAATGGAGAAACCTTATTTTTTGTAGACTTTAAAACATGGATGACTCACTAGTTTCTCAAATTTAGCACATGCACACTGGAATGTAGCTTGGAGACATCATGAAGAATAACAGGCTAAGGTCGCAGGCAATGAAACCCTATAAAACTTCAGTGCACATTAAAACAAGCTAGCAGGCAGTTAGAATAGCTTGTAGGGTATTGAGAAGAACTAGGCCATTTTCATCGAATTTTGGCTTAGACAGGAAAATGGCCTAACATTTCCTTTCCCACTTTCCCCTTGCTAGCTCTTCCTCCTTAACTATAACTTCTATCATGGGTCCAAGAAGCTCTTCCCACTCTTTCCCATTAATATGCATATATTTTTATCTATAACAGTATTTTCTGCATTTATTATCAGATTGATTCGATTGATGCACCTTCGCTATTTGATCCATACTTCCCTTTCATTTCACTTGCTTTGCTCATTTTGCACATCATAGGCCAGGATTTGATAGTGGGTATGACCTTGGTACTGCCGGCGTTAATGATAAATTTTACCTTTTAGCTATTAACTTTTTGTCATTTTTCCTATATGATGCTTTTGTATATGAATTGTGGATATTCTCTTGGAAACTTTTCATTTTTTCCTGTAGGCATGCCTTTTTATACAAATTTTATCACATGTTAGGACCCCTAGGAAATCCTCATGACCCCTATAGACACATTGGAATGATCAGATGTGTCCCAAGGGGTCCTATGACACCTTCGGACACACTTGAGCATTCAAATGTGTCAAAAGGCATCATGGGGACTTCCTAGGGGTCCTAGTACGCCATATCATGTGTTAGGACCCCTAGGAAGCCCTCATGACCCCTATGGACACATTGAAATGCTCAAATGTGTCTTAATGGGTCCTACAACCCCTTCGAACACACTTGAGAATTCAAATGTGTCAAAACAGGTCATGGTGACTTACTAGGGATCCTAGTATGCCTTATCACATGTTAGGACCCCTAGGAAGCCCCCTGACCCCTATGGACACATTGGAATGCTCAAGTGTGTCCTAAGGGGTCCTACAACCCTTTCCGACACACTTGAGCATTCAAATATGTCAAACGGGGTCATGGGAACTTCCTAGGGGTCCTAGTACACCTTATCATGTGTTAGGACCCCTAGGAAGCCCCCGTCACCCCTATGGACACATTAGAATGCTCAAGTGTGTCCTAAGGGGTCCTACGACCCCTTCGAACACACTTGAGGATTTAAATGTGTGAAAAGGGGTCATGGGGACTTCCTAGGGGCCCTAGTATGCCTTATCACACGTTAGGACTCCTAGGAAGCCCCTGTGACCCCTATGGACACATTGGAATGCTCAAGTGTGTCCTAAAGGGTCTGACGACCCCTTCCGATACACTTGAGCATTCAAATGTGTCAAAAGGGGTCATGGGTACTTCCTAGGGGTCCCAGTACATGTTATCATGTGTTAGGACCCCTAGGAAGCCCCCATGACCCCTATAGACACATTGGAATGCTCACGTGTGTCCTAAGGGGTCATATGACCCCTTTTGACACACTTGAGCATTCAAATGTGTCAAAAGGGCTCATGGAAATTTCCTAGGGGCCCTAGTATGCCTTATCATATGTTAGGATGCCTAGGAAGCCCCCGTGACCCCTAGGGACACATTAGAATGCTCAAGTGTGTCCTAAGGGGTCCTACAAACCCGTCTGACACACTTGAGCATTCAAATGTGTCAAAAAGGGTCATGGGTACTTCCTAGGGGTCCCAGTATGCCTTATCACATGTTAGGACCCCTAGGAATCCCCTGTGACCCCTATGGACACATTGGAATACTCAAGTGTGTCCTAGGGGGTCCTACGACCCTTTCCAACACACTTGAGCATTCAAATGTGTCAAAAGGGGTCATGGGGACTTCCTAGGGGTCCTAGTACACCTTATCATACGTTAGGACCCCTAGGAAGCCCCCCTTACCCCTATGGACACATTGGAATGCTCAAGTGTGTCCTAAGGGGTTTCAATGTGTCCATAGGGGTCACGGGGGCTTCTTAGGGGTCCTAACATGTGATAAGGCATACTAGGACCCCTAGGAAGTACCCATGACCCCTTTTGACACATTTGAATGCTTAAGTGTGTTTGAAGGGGTCGTAGGACCCCTTAGGACACACTTGAGCATTAAATGTGTCAAAAGGGGTCATGGGTACTTCCTAGGGGTCCTAGTATGCCTTATCACATGTTAGGACCCCTAGAAAGCCTCCGTGACCCCTATGGACACATTGAAATGCTCAAGTGTGTCCTAAGGGGTCCTACGACCCCTTATGACACACTTGAGCATTCAAATGTGTCAAAAGGGGTCATGGGGACTTCCTACGGGTCCTAGTATGCCCTATCATGTGTTACGACCCCTAGGAAGCCCCCCTTACCCCTATGGACACATTGGAATGCTCAAGTGTTTGCTAAGGGGTCCTACGACCCCTTCCAACACACTTGAGCATTCAAATATGTCAAAAGGGGTCATGGGTACTTCCTAGGGGCCCTAGTACACCTTATCATGTGTTAGGATCCCTAGGAAGCCCCTATGACCCCTATGGACACATTGGAATGCTCAAGTGTGTCCTAAGGGGTCCTACAACCCCTTTTGACACACTTGAGCATTCAAATGTGTCAAAATGGGTCATGGGGACTTCCTAGGGGTCCTAGTACACCTTATCACATGTTAGGACCCCTAGGAAGCCCTCGTCATGCCTATGGACACATTGGAATGCTCAACTATGTCCCAAGGGGTCCTACAACCCCTTCAGACACACTTTAGGATTCAAATGTGTCAAAAGGGGTCATGGGGACTTCCTTGAGGCTCTAGTATGCCTTATCATGTGTTAGGACCCCTAGGAAGCCCCCGTGACCCCTATGGACACATTGGAATTCTCAAGTGTGTCCTAAGGGGTCCTACGACCTCTTGTGACACACTTGAGCATTCAAATGTGTCAAAAGGGGTCATGGGTACTACCTAAGGGTCTGAGTATGCCTTATCATGTATTAGGACCCCTAGGAAGCCCTCATGACCCCTATGTACACATTGGAATGCTCAAGTATGTCCTAAGGGGTCATACAACCCCTTCCGACACATTTGAGCATTCAAATGTGTCAAAAGGGGTCATGGGGACTTCCTAGGGGTCCTAGTATGCCTTATCACACGTTAGGACCCCTAGGAAGCCCCCTTGACCCTTATGGACACATTGGAATGCTCAAGTGTTTCCTAAGGGGTCCTACGACCCCTTTCGACACACTTGAGCATTCAAATGTGTCAAAAGGGGTCATGGGTACTTCCTAGGGGCCCTAGTATGCCTTATCACGCGTTATGACCCCTAGGAAGCCCTCGTGACCCCTATGGACACATTGGAATGATCAAGTGTGTCCTAAGGGGTCCTACGACTCTTTAGGACACACTTGAGCATTCAAATGTGTTGAAAGGGGTCATGGGGATGTCCTATGGGTCCTAGTACACCTTATCAAGTGTTAGGACCCCTAGGAAGTCCCCATGACCCCTTTCGACACATTTGAATGCTCAAGTGTGTCCTAAAGAGTCATAGGACCCCTTAGGACACACTTGAGGATTCAAATGTGTTGAAAGGGGTCATGGGTAGTTCCTAGGGGTCCTAGTACGCCTTATCATGTGTTAGTACCCCTAGGAAGTCCTCATGACCTCTCTCTCTCTATCTCTATCTCTCTCTCTCTCTCTCCTCTCTTTCTCTCCTCTCTCTCATCTCTCTCACTCTCTCTCTCTCTAGGTGAGAGAGAGAAAGAGAGGAGAGAGAAAGGTGAGAGTGAGAAAGAGTAAGATATCAGATACCCGTTAATATCAAATATCCAATTTTATCAGATATTTGATTCTTTTCACTGGTGTTAAAAAAAAACAAGATTCTCTGGGTCCCTCTAGAGAGTCACATGTTTTTCCTAAATTACAGAATTCAAGTTGGAACGAGAAGACAAAAAACCACTTTTTGGGGTGATTTTGTCTATTACCTAAGGTATTTTATCTTTTTTGGGGGTGATTTTCTCGATTACCAAAGGTATTTCATCTTTTTTTGGGGTGATTTTATCTATTAGCAAAGGTATTTCATCTTTTTGTTGGGTGATTTTCTCGATTACCAATGGTATTTCATCTTTTTTTGGGGAGATTTTCACTATTACAAAAGGTATTTGCATCTAATTTTTGGTCTAACTATGGGGAGTAGTAGTCGTCAAAAGCATAAACGGAAGAGGAGACTCACAAATGAAGATGTTGAAGTGTATAGAGAAATGGATAGGGTTTCCCATCGAAACAAGAGACAAGGAATGTTAAATATGAATGAAGATGTCAGCATAGACCCACCTTTGAATGTGGTTTCAAGTGAAGAATTTAGGTTTTGAAGATGAAAATGTAGGTTTTGAAAATGAACATGTAGTTGTGGCCAATGGAAGTGTGGACATTGCCAATGACAATCCACCAATTGAATATGAGAGAATTGACAATGATAATGGTGTAGAAGAGCCAAATCAATGTTACACATCTCCAAATTATATGATAAATGAAGTCCCTTCGGAGGAAGAAAGAGAAAATTCAAAATTGAGACCTTCAAGAAGAACTAAATGGTTGCTTGAAATTGATGAGAACATAATGAGCAATTTCGATGGCAAGAGATTAGAAAGAAGCCTTCAGTTGTGGGTTTCAAAACTTTTTGATGAATTTTTTAGGCACAAGACATTGGTTGAGCAATGTCAAATTTTTGTGCAATTGTTAAAGATGCAGAAGATGAGACATATACTAGTCAAATTGAAGATTAGCATGAACAAGAAAAAGGAGCGGAATGCTATTATTGTGAGAAATATTTTTAGTGCTCTCAATTGCATTGGGAAGACTACCAAGGAAAAAGATAAGAGAGTCACTAGGAGGGTTATTACAACCTCCTTAGTAAGTCATCATTTGAGAAAGGCTCATTTGATGAGACAAACTTGTGTTGACTTGAATCTAAATCATAAAAAATTGGATAGAGCACTTGCAAGAAGACAAAGACTTGATGATCCTCTTCAAAATGATACATGGGCTTATGGTGGGAGACTTTCACATTGTGATAAGAAGCTTACCAATCCTATGAAGGATCAAATTCAAATATTTTGGCAATCTAACTCAAGAGTGTCACCAAATGTGAAGGATGTCTTGAAGTTGAGAATTGGCATTCGAGACTACACCCCGCATCCCAAACATTATTTGGAGGTGATTCAAACAATGTTGTTCAAAAAAATTTGTGACACATCCAACATTGCAAATATCACAAAGAGCTTTTGAAGCCCTAAAGCCTTTTTTTTGTGTGCCTCTTAAGATTCCAAATACCTGTTGTTGCAATTATCTTGTGGAGTTTTCAATGCACCATGAATTGTTACGATCCATTCATTCTACTTTGCATAGTAGTGAAATGTTGGAGGAGTGTGGTGCAAGTGCTCTTCCAAAATCATCAAGAGACTTGCTAGATCATTTTTTTTGTCCTAGAGATGATGGATGTTTCTTTTATAGAAAATATTGCTTAAATGACAAGTGCTTAGAGTGTTGTGGGTTAGTGAAGTTTGTTGAATGTTTTCATGAGGGCTGTGAACACAATTTTGGAAAGACAATTGTCCACAAAAAGGTATATGAAACTGTTAAATATACATTAAAAAGTGGAGGTGAAGGCTCTGGATGTGAGTTGGTTACTAAATAATGCAAGGTAGCTGATTTTATTTTAGATTTTAGGAAGAATATTTTTTACAAGTATGCAAGGCATAGACATAGGTCTCAGTGGTTGGATCAACAATTCAGGATGTGTAAGGACACTTTCCCGATTGGCACTATTATATCAGTTGTTGACTTTGTAGAGAACTATACATTGCAACCCCAAAATGAGTTGCAAGCTCAATATTACAATTTTATTCAAGTTTCTATTTTTGTGCACATAACATATAGACATTCCCCTGATAGTATAGAAGATGACCAGAAGATAATTAGAGAGTACCATTTTTATATGAGTGATGATAGATCGCACTCATCTGAGTTTTTCCAAGATTTCTTTGAGAATTATTTTGAGTGGGTGCGGGAAAATAATATTACTATGGATAGACATCTCATTTGGTCAAATAATTGCAAAGGTCAATTAAAAAATGCTTATGTTTTATTGGTTATGTAGAATGCATGTAGAGAGAGGTGTACCTCATATTTGGAGTTTTTTTGAGGCCAGTCATGGAAAAGGGGAGCATGATGGAGTAGGTGCATGTGTAAAGAGAGCTCTAGTTAAAAAAAAATGAGGATTTCAAGTGCAGAACTCATTGATGCCCGTTCTATTATTGATTGGTGTACTTTAGCATTGTCACATGGGGGACTCTTGATTCAGCGGTGCACAAATTCTTTTGGTTGGTTGAGTTGGGCACAATAGGAGATAGGTTCGATTGTCAAATTATGAAAGATTCTTCAAAAATGCATTCATTTCGAAGCTCAAATGCTAGTACATGGATAATTTGGACACGAGAGTTGGCTTGTTATTGTCTGAGTTGTCTTCAGTGTGCTTGGGATTAGTGTGAGTCAAGTGAGTGGGTTGATACATCAGTTCCACATTATCTTACTCCTTTATCTCTCATAGTCTCTGTAATAAATGATGACATGGATTGTTCACTTGACTACGACCATCTTTCAGATCTTCTACAACTAGGACATGTTTTTGCATTGGTTGCACTAGAAGGGAATGATGAGAGATCGAATTACTAGTTAGCATGTTGTGTACGAGGAAAGCAGAAACTTGCACAACTGACAAGAGATGATGATATGTTCACATATCCAACATGATCACATGTTGCAGGAACATGGTTGTGTTGCACTAATTTTCCTTCCTTTCAGATTTGGCCTTGGTTTTTATGTTAGATTTTCATCCCCTCAGTCCTATGAAAAGCTCCAAAAATTTCATGGCTTTATCTGCTTCCCTCTGGTCTCTGCAGTGGTTTCTAGGTCTCTAGCTACGTGCAAAACCCTTAAAAAATTCAAAAAACTAGCTATTGTGTCTAAAAACCCTAGGGCTCTATTCTAATTTGTAGTTAACTTTATCAGCCACTTAAGTTCTTAATTCTCCATGTGCACTTTTCATTCATTGGCTGGTCGCTAGTTCTCGAAGTCAGTCGACGATTACCTTTTCCTTCCGGTGATTCAATGAATGCCTTGTTTTCATAATACCCCAATGTTTCATAGTTAGATTCTCAATGGTTAGCGATTCAGTGGGTGGTTAACTTACCTTCAATTGCATGTTCGCTAAGAGGTCCGGCAGTCTTTTTGTGTGGGGTCCCAGTAAAGAGATCTAACAGTTGTATGATGATCTGAAGGGTTTGTGTCAAAGCATCAGATCATGTGCCGACCATTGATTCCCTTTCAATGAAGTGCTGTAGTATGTCAGTGGGTCCGATGCCATGTCATCCTATGTGGAAAATCTTGATTGGTTAAGAGATGATGATTTGTAAAGAATGTCAGAGCGGGCCTGGTAGATTGTGCCCTTTTGATCCTACGGTTGGTGCATGATCTCATGGGTTGTGTCAGAGCCATGAGATTATGCGCCGACCGTCAATTTCACTTTATTGTCAGAGCCTTGTGGGTGGGTCCTCATTTTTTGATATGCTCATTTTCTATTGGTCCACATAGAAATGACTAAGATTAGTTAGTGGGGCCATGTCAGAGTCTCTACAGAGATGTCACAAGGATGAAGATTGATGGCTAGCATATCTTCATGTAGAGGTTTTCTGACACATGCGATCTTGCACCCGCCGTTCAATTTTCCAAGTGTTCAGGTCCTATCAGTGGGTCCAATGCTAAGTCAGGATGACATGCCATCTTCTTCTTGACCGAAGTAAAGAGAAAATATGTGGGACCATGTTGCCAAGTATGCTGACTTGCTCAAAGGTGATTGGTTGTTGCATGCTAATGAAGACTTCCAGGTGGACCGATGTGTTAGTAGGGTCATAGCTTAATGAGGATCTATGGTGGGTGTATGATCTATAGAAATATTTGGTGGTCATGAGATCATGCGCCTGCCGTTAGATTGGAATCTCAATTTGAGTGGGTCCATTGTCAGAGCCTACCGAGGTGTTTGCTGATGAGGCGGTCAAGAAAAATGAAGGACTGCCAAGTGGCGAATGGGCCCAAGGTTAGAAAACATTAAACAAATTAGTGACTAAACATTTCTCAGGTTTGCAAAGCTTAACCAGGGTCAATTAAAACAATTAGCGGTCCTAGGACCAATGAGAAAGGGTAACCCGAGGTGGACTTGAGGTTAGTTCTGTAGACGAATAGTTCCCGGGTAAATAAGAAGATCTAATGGTCATGTTTTAAAAGGAGATTGATATTTAAATGACAGCCATCGATAGAAGAAAAGTGTGGCACCACTTGTTAGCTGTTAATATTCAAATTTTAAATATTTCTCTGTAAGGTTTTTGCTAGGTTTTGATCCAATGGTCAGTTGCGACAAAATGGGTAGCTAAAATTTATGTTTCAAGGATAATTGTGGTTGGGGAAAATGATGTGAAGACCTACGTAGCTTTCATAGGTCATTTCTTTCTTTTTGAGAGTACCAATTTGAGCATTCATGGAGAGACTTTGTGCAGAAAGGTAGATGAGTCTAGGTTGCTTGTCTGCAGGCAAATGAGGTACAGAGATGGGAACAAATATCTGATCATCCATAGTGTTACAGAGATGTATTTATGATTAGATTTGATGGGCTAGGGTTTGATTATTGTATTAAAAAACCATGTAACCCTAGTTAGGTTTTGACTCTGGCTTGTGCGCCAAATAGGAGGTGTATATATTGTATTTTTGGAGCTTTTGAGCTCAGACTTGGACAATTTGTAGAAGAAATTCATCTTTTCTTAAGGGTCATCTGTGGTATCATCTCTACCCTCTAGCTTATACAGTTGTATTTCTCCCATTGATAATAAAAACATTGCAGAGGTATTTTGTGACAATCCTTCATGTCCCTATGCTTCCTTGTTTGAATTATCTCTTGTTGGATTAAAGTATATGATGTTTTCAATGATATCTTAGGGTTCTTGATCCCTCTTTATTTTATGTAATTTTGTGTGTTATTGTGTTTGATTTGATTTAGATGTTTTTATGGTTATACTTTAGCCCCCTAATAGTCTTGTCTCAATCCTACACCAAGTTGTAGAAGTGAATGTCTCCTTGCAGGTCATAAGTTGTGTCTTATGTTTAGGCCCTCTTATGAAATACTTATGCAAGCCTATTTAGTGAGTTGTGATCTCTTAGACCTGAGTTGTTCATTATTTTCATCCTCTATACTAAGATCCAAACCCTAATTTTAGTGCATCACCTAGTAGGTAGTTTTCTTTCAGTCATCTCCCTTTCCAAGCATTCCTTCTATCCCTTTCCCTCAAAAGATTTACATTTCATGTCTAAAAGTAAATTAAGGTGATTAGCCAAGAGGAACCAGCCTAGAACCTAGAGGTCTCATCTCAGTTAGCATAGGTCCCACACCTGGAGATGATTCCCATGTTATACTAGGTTATCAAGATGATGAGAGCTTGAAACAAGGGTGAAAACTTAGTGTATAACAATTCTGGCATGCCCGATGGGACTAAACAAGAAGTTCATTGTTTGAAGATTATGTTATCTCTGATATACAGATTGCATGATACATGCTTTTAGAATTTTTTCTATCAAGTATATCTGGTGACTCTACTGATTTCAAAGATCCAGGCCAACCTTGTTCAAGGTTTATGAGAAAGATTGAGACTAGGAGCTCAAAGCCCACTAAATTTTCAGAGTTGCCCTCAAAAAGAAGTCATAAAGGTAGGTCAACTCAAAGAACATCCCCTACAAGGAGAGTTCAATCAACACCTCTTGATACCTCAAAAAGGAGACCTTTTCCCTTTCATTCCAAAAGAAGAGGCAGATCTCTAACCAAAGATCTAGAAGAGGATTCAAATCTAGCAGCAAATACAACTCATATAGTTGTCAATCTTTAGATTCCAACTCCTGCAATGGCTAGATAGTTTTCCTTTGCACCATTCAACCAAGGAATTCCATTGGCCTTTGCATAACATCATGATGTGCCCTTGATGGCACTTAAGAGTATACCTGATTTCACAGATGAAGGGTAGACAACTACTTTTGAACACATAAGAGATGTGACCACCATCTGCAGCATACACAACATAACTCAAAAGGATGTGGCCACAAAATTATTAGCATCCTCTTTAAAAGGTAAGGCTCTTGAATGGTTTAGAACTCTAACTGTTGGTTCTATTACTTCATGGGATGAGTTAGGGGATGCATTAAGTAAACATTTTGAGGATAAATCAGATAACTTGTCTCTAGTTGAGTAGTTAACAACCATTAAGAGAGACCCTCAAGAGAAAATGACAGACTATAATAGTAGATTCCTCAAAACATGGAATAGAATTCTAGTTTCTGTAAGACCATCAGCTGACCATGCTTTCCTTTACTACTTGCAAAGTCTAAATAGTCAAATTTATGTCATGATCCAATCTATGGGTGGTACTTCTTTACCCCAAGTTTTTGACATAGATGTCAGAGCTAAAAATTGTTTAATTCAAGCAGGCATGATTGCTAGAAGGCCTCCAATGCCCATCTTCCCTAGCCTTCAACCCATTGCACCTACCCAAGTACCCCCATTTACCCCTATTCCCACCATGTTAGCACCTCAGGCTAGTACTAGTGGCCAGAAGCTAACAACAAGTTTCTCTCAAGAGCTGCAAGAAATAAAGAACAGTCAAGAAAGCAGTAAGCAAGAAATGACAAACTTATTGTAGACGTTGACTAAAGAGGTCACAAATTTGAAGAAACAAGGTCAAGGAATCAAACCACCATTTTAGCCATAAGGCCAAGGTCCTAATCAGCAATATCAGAATCAGGGACAGCCTTATCAACAAAATAGGCCACCATACCAAGGAGGGTACCAAGGACAAAGGAAAAGTTTTAACCAAAGACCATTCCAACCATATAACCTTGCACCTCTCAATTCTACAAATCTAGTGAGAGATATGGCTCCTAGCCAAAACAATGTGGCTATGGATAATGAATGGTACTTTCCTTGTAATCAACCTCATAATCAGGCTACATGTTCAAATGGATGGATGAACCAAGCTCTAATGGTTCAAAATGCCTCACATGCTCAATCAAAGGCTTCATCTAGTGGGTCAGTTTGTCAACAAGAATCACAAGAAAGTGAGACTGCTCTTTTCAATTGGGAGCAACCAGACTTCAATGGAGTCAATTATGGAGCAGCTTTTGTTGCCTATACAAGAGCAAAGAGAAGAGCTCAAGACATGGAGAGAGTAGTTTCCAATGCCAAAGCCACCACATCTGTAGAACCACTGCAGCAGGTTAATCCCATCACACCTAAGGAGGCTCCTATCATCACAAGCAAAGAAGGCCAATAGTCTAAAGAAGTGGAGCCCATCATAGTGAAGGTGCAATAGAGAGTACACACTGTGACACCTTATAATATTGTAGACAACATGAAGAAGGTGAATGTCACCATGTCCATGTGGGACTCTTTGGCTATTCCAGGATAGCCTAAAATTTTGAAGAAGGCCATGACTGAGGCAACAACTCCTCAACCTACAAAAGAAGCTGCAAAGCCAGTGTTGGTTAACACTGATCAAGAAAAGGAGGCTCCAAGTAGCAACTCCAAGGCCAATGCCATTCAAGGTATGAATTCAAAGCCACCTCCCTTTTATGTATCTTTAATCATTGGAAAATATTTAGTACATAATTGTATGGTAGATAGTGGAGCTACTAGCACTGTAATGCCCAAGAAAGTAGCTAACCAATTAGGACTGAAATATGAACCCTTCCAAAAGAAGGTCACACAACTTGATGGATCCTCAGTCAATACTATAGGTGTGGCCAAGGATACCAGTCTAATCCTACATGCTAGTCCTAATTTTTCAATCCTCCTTGATATATATATTATAGATCTCCTTGCATTGTTTGCTATATGTCTTTCAAGGGAGTTTATAGCCAAGATAGGAGGCTACCTATCTTCTGATTGGTCTCACATGCTATTTCATACAAGGTATGGGACCAAGGTCACCATTAAGTCAGAACCATTGGCAACACACCATATAGAGCCTTATGTGTCCAATACCATCAATGTAAATTGCCCTATATTTGATAACAATGACTTCCAAACCATTAGTGAAGCAGACACAAAGATAGAAAGTATCCTTGATATTCTTCTAGATGAAAGAGCTTTAGAGGCCCAAGAAAGTCTTGTTTGGGATTTTGGTTTGGGAAGTTATTTGATACAAGAAAGTAGAGTCACAGAGCCAAGCCTTCTCAAAGAAGATACTGATTCAGAGGATTAGAGCAATCAGGTTTGGGAACTATTTTTTGATGGAGTAAGTAGAAATGGTTCTAGTGGTGGTGCTATGGTAGTGTCCCCAAAGGGAGAAAGGTATTATACTGCCTTTAGATTCAGTTTCTCCTACACTAGCAATACTGCAGAGTATGAAAGTCTAATCAATGGACTAGAATGGGCTAGGAAAAGAGGGCTTAAGGCCTTAAAATTTTATGGTGATAGTGATTTGGTTGTTAGCCAAGTGAGAGGGATAAGTGCACCCAAAAATGACACTTTGAAAGCATACAAACATAGAGTTTGGGATGCAATTGAAGATTTTTGTGCTTTCAATATTGTTGCTATCCCTAGGAAGCTAAATCAGAATGCAGATAGGTTAGCTATTGTTGGATCTCAGTATGACATTCCAAATAGCATTTCAAAAGAGGTAGATCAACAACATATTAAGGTTATTGTCAGACCATCTATCCCTGATAATGATGTTAGTTGGCAAGTGTTTGATAATGATGAACAAATTCTGTAATTCTTGTTTGAAGAAGATGTTTTTTCAGAGCATAATCAAGATAGGCTATCACAAAACTATGGTGATCAAGTGATACAACTTAAGTCTAATAAGATACCTAGAGGTCTTGTCGCCTTAGAAACTATCTTCAACAAGGATGATGAAGTTAAGAGAAGCAAAGCTAGCCTGGTAGTTTAACAAGAACATTGTGTTGAATTAGAGTTGGAACTAGGTAAGAGCTTACAATTTGGAAAAGTGAACACTAATTTGGAAAAGTAGGATTACATCCAATTATTTAAAGAATTCAGTGATGTTTTTGCATGGCAATATGAAGACTTCAAGGGTTTTGATCCTGCCCTTGCTCAACACACTATTGAATTAGAACCTAATGCCAAACCAGTGAGGTAGAAGCAAAGGCCTGTTAATCCCAAGCTTGAGCCACTTATGCATAAAGAAGTGCTCAAACTAATAGAAAGTGGTATCATCTACCCCATTAAGCATACTAGTTGGGTTTCTAACCTTGTTCCTATCAGGAAGAAGAATGGGGAGTTGAGGTTATGTGTTGACTTCAGGGATCTTAATAGGGCCTCTCTAAAAGACCGCCATCCATTACCCTCTATGGAAAAAATCTTACAATGTGTCTCTTGATCTAAGAGATTTTCATTATTGGATGGCTATTCAGGATACAATCAGATCTTAGTGAATGAAGAGGATCAATACAAGACTACATTTAAAACCAAGTGGGGAACCATGGCTTATCAAAAGATGCCCTTTGGTTTGTCAAATGCAGGTGCTACATTTCAAAAGGCAATGGATATGGCCTTTAAGAGTCTAGTGTAAAAGTTTGTGTTGGTCTACTTAGATAACATAACTATCTATTCTAAGCATGCAGTAGATCATATCAAACATTTGAGGAAGATCTTTGAAAGGTGTAGAGAATTTGGGATATCTCTTAATCCCAAGAAGTGTGTGTTTGCAGTTCATGAAGGAAAATTGTTGGGATATATAGTATCCAAAGAAGGAATTACAGTAGATCCTGAGAGAATTGCAGCCATCTTAGAGCTACCATTGCCACATCACAAGAAAAGTCTCCAATCTTTCATAGGAAAGATTAACTTTGTCAGGAGGTTCTTGCCTAACATCGTAGATTTACTAAAACCTTTGACAACCATGTTAAGGAAGAGTTCATCTTTTAGTTGGACCAAAGAAGGGAAAGTTAATTTCCAAGCTATCAAAGAGGCCTTAATAGAAGCTCTTGCCCTCTTAAACCCAAATTTCAGTAAGGATTTTATCCTTTATGCTTATGGGAGCCATGATGCTATCTCTGCAATGCTGACTCAAGAAAATGCAAATGGATTGGAGCGGCCTATTGCTTTCTTTAGAAAAGGTTTAGAAGAGTATGAATAGAGATACTCTTTTGTAGAAAAACATGTACTTGCTATGGTAAAGAGCCATAAAAAGTTTAGATATCTATTGATCCATAGCAAGGTACACTTGAGAGTTACTCATCCAAGTGTCAAAGAATTTTTGCTTTCCAAGGACCTTAATGAGAAAAGAGCTAGTTGGATCACCAAGGTGATGGAATATGACATAGATATTCAAACTACCAAGCTGGTTAGAGGAAGAGGTCTTTGTGAGCATTTGGCAAGGGATGAAAGTTCAAAGAAATCAGACACAAGAGATGCATCTCTGGTAGTGCATTCTATAGAAGAACAAGCCAAGGCAACAAGTTGGTTGCCTAATATGATCAATTATTTGAAGATAGGACAATGTCCTGCAAGTTTGGATTCAACAAAAAGAAGGTATTATAGATTACAATCTGTTCCTTTTGTGCTGATAAATGAGGTTCTTTTCAGAAAAGATCACAGTGGTGTCCTTTTAAGGTGCATAGATTCAAAAAAGGTAGCAGACATCCTATTTGAGTTTCATGATGGACCTTCTGGAGGTCATTTCTCTCCTAGGACTACTACTTTTAAAATCATGAGGGCTGGATACTATTGTCCATCTATCTTTAAGGATAGTCACGAGTATGTGAGAAAATGCATCAAGTGTGCCTTGTTTGCAGGAAAAGAGAGACTTTCCACTCTTCCCCTCTAACCAATCAAAATAGATCAGCCCTTCATGAAGTGGGGCATAGATTTCATTGGAACAATCAATCCTCCATCTAGTGTAGGCCATAAATGGATAATCACTACAATAGATTACTTCACCAGATGGACAGAAGCAATTTCTTTAAAAGAAGAAAATGAGAGTGTTATATTATGTTTTTATGATGACATAGTTCATAGGTTTGGCACTCCTGATTCCATCATATCAGATAATGCATTGGCATTCACAGGCCTTAAAGTCTCAGAGTGGGTAGTTAAAAATGACATCTATCTGAATACCAGTTCAAATTACTACCCTCAGGGTAATGGCTTGGCGGAATCAACAAATAAGAACTTGATTAGGATAATCAAGAAGACTTTGCAAGATAATTAGAGAGATTGGCATACAAAGCTAAAGTCTGCATTATGGTTAGACAGAATTACTCCAAAGAAGATTATTGGGAATTCTCCTTATGTGCTAGTGTATGGCAGAGAGGCTAAGTTATCCATTTCAATTGAATTACCAGCTCTGGACTAGGCTACTCAGTATGCCCTATTTGAGGAAGGGGATCCTTTGCAGATTAGATATGCTCAGTTGATGGAATTGGAAGAGATCAGAGACAAATCAATGTAGGCTATGGAATTCCATCAGATCCAAACAAAGAAAAGTTTTGATAAAAGAGCCAGGGTTAGAAATTTCAAAGTTGGGGATGTAGTCCTCAAGTGGGATGAGTTCAGATCCAAGCCTAGCGAACATACAAAATTTGATTCATTTTGGGGTATACCATTTGTTATAATAGAGTGCAAGGGATCCAATGCTTTTCAACTATCAAATCTTGAAGGAGTCACCTTGCCAATCTCAGTCAATGGATTCCACTTGAAACCTTACTTTGAGGTTAATCCCTCTCTGTAAATTCTTGTAAATATGTTTTTCTGCTTTCTTTCCCTATTTTCTAGGTTAGTTTCCTGCTTTTCAAGAAGTGCCTATGCACAAGTTTGCCTTTCTGGTCCCAGTTTGTCTCTTTCAAAGTTTTGTGTTCCTGTAGTGCCCCCCATGCCTAATGGATTGTTTATAGGCCACTGATCTATGTCTAGTAGGCTGACATCCAGAAAAAATCACCAAAATGTTGCCCTAATTTTCCTTCCTTTTAGATTTGGCCTTGGTTTTTATGTCAAATTTTCATCCCTCAATCCTGTGAAAAGCTCCAAAAATTTCATGGCTTTATCTACTTCCCTCTGGTCTCTACAGTGGTTTCTAGGTCTCTAGCTAAGTGCAAAACCCTTAAAAAATTAAAAAAACTAGCTGTTGTGTCTAAAAACCCTAGGGCTCTATTCTAATTTGTAGTTAAATTTATCAGCCACTTAAGTTCTTAATTCTCCATGTGTGCTTTTCATTCATTGGCTGGTCGCTAGTTCTCCAAGTCAGTCGTCGGTTACCTTTTCCTTCTGGTGATTCAGTGAATGCCTTGTTCACATAATACCCTAGTGTTTCATAGTTAGATCCTCAATGGTTAGCGATTCAGCAAGTGGGTAACTTCCCTTCAGTCGTGTGTTCGCTAAGAGGTCCGGCGGTCTTTTTGTGTGGGGTCCCGGTAAAGAGATCTAACAGCTGTTTGATGATCTGAAGGGTTTGTGTCAGAGCATCAGATCATGCGCCGACTGTCAATTCCCTTTCAATGAAGCACTGTAGTATGTCAGTGGGTTTGATGCCATGTCATCCTATGTGGAAGCTCCTGATTGGTTGAGAGATGATGATTTGTAAACAATGTCAGAGCGGGCCTGGTAGATTGTGCCCTTTTGATCCTATGGTTGGTGCATGATCTCATGGGTTGTGTCAGAGCCATGAGATTATGCGTTGACTGTCGATTTCACTTTATTGTCAGAGCCTTGTGGGTGGGTCCTCATTTTATGATGTGCTCCTTTTCTATTGGTCCACATAGTGATGACTAAGATTTGTCAGTGGAGCCATGTCAGAGTCTCTACAGAGATGTCAGAAGGATGAAGATCAATGACTGGCATATCTTCGCAAAGAGGTTTTCTGACACATGTGATCTTACACCTATTGTTGGATCTGCCAAGTGTTCAGGTCCTATCAGTGGGTCCAATGCTAGGTCAAGATGACATGCCATCTTCTTATTAGTTGAAGTAAAGAAAAAATATGTGGGACCGTGTTGCCAGGTATGCTGACTTTCTCAAATGTGATTGGTTGCTGCGTGCTGATGAAGACTTCCAAGTGGACTGATGTGTCAGTAGGGTTAGGGCTTAATGAGGATCTATGGCAGGTGTATGATCTAAAGAAATATTTGACGGTCATGAGATCATGCACCCGCCATTAGATTGGAATCTCAGTTTGAGTGGGTCCATTATCAAAGCCTGCCGAGGTGTTTGCTAATGAGGCGGTCGGGGTGAATGAAGGATTTCCAAGTGGTGAATGGGCCCAAGGTTAGAAAACATTAAATGAATCAATGACTAAAGGTTTCTCAGGTTTGTCAGACTTAACCAGGGTCGGTTAAAATAATTAGCGGTCCTGTGACCAATGAGAAAGGGTAACCCGAGGTGGACTTGAGGTTAGTTCTGTAGATGAATGGTTCTTGGGTAAATAAGAAGATATAAAGGTCATGTTTTAAAAGGAGATTGATATTTAAATGATGGCCATAAATAGAAGAAAAGTGTGGCACCACTTGTTAGCTGTTAATATTCAAATTTTAAATATTCCTCTGCAGGGTTTTTGCTAGGTTTTGATCCAATGGTCGGTTGCGATAAAATGGGTAGCTAGAATTTATGTTTCAAGGATGATTGTGGTTGGGGAAAATGATGTGAAGACTTGTGTAGCCATCACAGGTCATTTCTTTCTTTCTAAGAGTACCAATTTGAGCATTCATGGAGAGACTTTGTGCAGAAAGGTAGATGAATCCAGGTTGCTTGTCTGCAGGCAAATGAGGTACAGAGATGGGAACAAATATCTGATCGGCCATAGTGTTACAGAGATGTGTTTATGATCAGATTTGATGGGCTAGGGTTTGATTATTGTATCAAAAAACCATGTAACCCTAGTTAGGTTTTGACTTTGGCCTGTGTGCCAAATAGGAGGTGTATATATTGTATTTTTGGAGCTTTTGAGCTCAGAGTTGGACAATTTGTAGAAGAAATTCATCTTTTCTTAAGGGTCATCTATGGTATCATCTCTACCCTCTGGCTTATATAGTTGTATTTCTCCCATTGATAATAAAAACATTGCAGAGGTATTTTGTGACAATCCTTCATGTCCCTATGCTTCCTTGTTTGAATTATCTCTTATTGGATTAAAGTATATGATGTTTTCAATGATATCTTAGGGTTCCTGATCCCTCTTGCTTTTCTATAATTTTGTGTGTTATTATGTTTGATCTAATTTAGATGTTTTTGTGGGTATACTTCAGCCCCCTAACAGTCTTGTCTCAATCCTACACCAAGTTGCAGAAGTGAATGTCTGCTTCCAGGTCATAAGTTGTGTCTTATGTTCAGGCCCTCTTATGAAATACTTATGCAAGCCTATTTAGTGAGTTGTGATCTCCTAGACCTGAGTTGTTCATTATTTTCATCCTCTATACTAAGATCCAAACCCTAATTTTAGTGCATCACCTAGTAGGTAGTTTGCTTTCAGTCATCTCCCTTTCCAAGAATTCCTTCTATCCCTTTCCCTCAAAAGATTTACATTTCATGTCTAAAAGCAAATTAAGGTGATTATCCAAGAGGAACCAGCCTAGAACTTGGAGGTCTCATCTCAGTTAGCATAGGTCCCACACCTGGAGATGATTCCCATGTTATAATAGGTTATCAAGACTACGAGAGCTTGAAACAAGGGTGCAAACTTAGTGTATAATAGGTTGCACACATATATGATTAGAAATAATGGCATTCCTGCATTTGAAGACTATGAGAAGCACAAAACCATTCTCATGTACTCACACCTTGTTATAGCAGGCAATGTTAAGTTGTTGAAATATCAAGGAAAACCAAAGACAAAGGAACTTTGGACTATTAGTACTGCTGATCATGAAGCAATACTGAATACTCTCAAGAAAAGAGATGACCCTTTAGGCACACTTCAATAGCTAAGTTCAACTCAAGTTAAAATATAGTTTTGTAATTTGCATATTTAGATGCCAAAAGGGAACTTCTTATATTCTCTATTAACTTTTCTTTTGCCTTCCGAATGCAGGGATTGGAGTGGAAAGGACACTTATTTTTTATATATAGTTGTGTAATTTGCATATTTAGATGCCAAATTTTGTATATAAAACCAACAATCGAATGTAATGTGCATAGGTAGATGCCAAATTTTGTATGTAAAAAATAAATCGAATGTAATGTGCATATTTAGATGCCAAATTTTGTATATAAAAACAAAAATCGAATGTAATCTGCATATTTAAATGCCAAATTTTGTATATAAAAAATTAGATGCAAAATTGGAAATATAAAAGAGCCTATGGGGTTGATTTGCAAATATTAAAAGCCCACATTTGTATCGTCTTAATGCCATGTAAAGTGAAAAAAATGTGTTTCCTTACTATGAATGTTGTATCCTTATATAATTTGTATCATCTTAATTTTGTATCCTTACATTTCTATTGTCTTAATTCCATTACATTTGTATCATCAAATGATGTAATAGTTGGAGTCATTGAGTCAAAATTGGTCAAATGTGTCCAAAGTAAAATGATGATTCCCTGGGTGAAGGGATAGTGTTCAAGGATTTCATTTTGGTACCGAATGGACTATGCCATTAGCTCTGGTTGGGTGGGTAAATGCTAGGCACAACCCCATTTTGACCACTGAGTTAGTAGAACGTTCCAGACCACACCGGACCAAAGTGTCCCCAAGGTGCACTAAGCACGATTGGGTTGTGAATTTTTGAGGCTCGTAACTTGAACTCCATGAGAGGTATCAGAGATTCATGAGATGCTACAAGATGGTGTTTTTGAGGCCTACAATAACCTCTCTCCATTTTAGGAAATTCAAATTTGTTTGAATTTGGCACGCCAGTCTCGCTCAATGCCAAAACTTGCAGTGAGGGTCAGTTGAAAGTTGCACCAATGGATTACTTCCAAACCATTCATCCCAGCATTGAATGGACTACATCATTAGATATGGTTGGGTGGGTAAACACTAGGCACAACCCCATTTCAACCACTAAGTCAGCAGAACATTTCAGACCGCGACAAACCAAAGTGTCCCCAAGGTGCACTAAGCACGTTTGGGCAGCAAAATTTTGAGGATCGTAACTTAGACCCAGTGAGAGGTATTAGAGATTCATGAGATGCTAAAGGATGAAATTTCCAAGGCCTAAAATAACCTCTCTTCATTCTGGGAGATTCAAATTTTCTTGAATTTGGCACACCAGTCTCACTCGATGCCAAAACTTGCAGTGAGGGTTAGTTGAAAGTTACACCAATCGATTACTTCCAAACCATTTGTCCCAGCACCAAATGGACTATGCCATTAGCTCTAGTTGGGTGGGTAAATGCTAGGCACAACCCTATTTCGACCACTGAGTCAACAGAACGTTCCAGACCACACCGGACCAAAGTGTCCCCAAGGTGCACTAAGCACGATTGTGCAGAAAACTTTCGAGGCTTGTAACTCAAACCCCATCAGAGATATCAAAGATCTGTGAGATTCTACAAGATGGAATTTATGATGTCTACAATAACCTCTCTCCATTCTGGGAGATTCAATTTTTTTTGAATTTGGCACGCCAGTCTCGCTCGATGCCAAAACTTGCAGTGAGGGTTAGTTGAAAGTTGCACCAATGGATTACTTCCAAACTATTCATCTCCACACCAAATGGACTATTCCATTAGCTCCAATTGGGTGGGTAAATGCTAGGCACAACCCCATTTCAACCATTGAGTCAGCAGAACATTCCGGACCACACCGGACCAAAGTGTCCCCAAGGTGCACTAAGCACAATTGGGCAGTGAACTTTTGAGGCTCGTAACTTGGACCCTGTGAGAGGTATCAAAGATCCATGAGATGCTACTAGATGAAATTTTTGAGGCCTACAATAACCTCTCTCTTTTCTGGGAGATTCAAATTTTTTTGAATTTGGCACGCCAGTCTCATTCGATGCCAAAACTTGCAGTGAGGGTCAGTTGAAAGTTGCACCAATGGATTACTTCCAAACCATTTTTTCTAGCACTAAATGGACTGGGCCATTAGCTCCGGTCAAGTAGGTAAACACTAGGCACAACCCTATTTTGACCACTGAGTCAGCAGAACGTTCCGGACCACGCTAGACCAAAGTGTCCCCAAGGTGCACTAAGCATGATTGGGCAGCGAATGTTTGAGGCTCGTAACTTAGACCCCATGAGAGGTATCAAAGATTCATAAGATGCTACAAGATGGTGTTTTCAAGGCTTACAATAACCTCTCTCCATTTTGGGATATTCAAATTTGTTTGAATTTGGCACTCTAGTCTCGCTTGATGCCAAAACTTGCAGTGAGGGTTAGTTGAAAGTTGCACCAATGGATTACTTCCAAACCGTTCATCTTGGCACCAAATGGACTACACCATTAGCTCTAGTTGGGTGGGTAAATGCTAGGCACAACCTCATTTTGACCACTGAGTTAGCAGAATGTTTCGAACCACACCGGACCAAAGTGTCCCTAAGGTGCACTAAGCACGATTGGGAAGTGAAATTTTGAGGCTCGTAATTGGGACCCCGTGAGAGGTATCAGAGATCTATGAGATGCTATAGGATGGCATTTCTGAGGCCTACAATAACCTCTCTCTGTTCTGGGAGATTCAAATTTTTTTGAATTTGGCACGCCAGTCTCGCTCGATGCCAAAACTTGCAGTGAGGGTTAGTTGAAAGTTGTACCAATGGATTACTTCCAAACCGTTCATCCTGGCACCAAATGGATTGCACCATTACTTCTAGTTGGGTGGGTAAATGCTAGGCACAACCCTATTTTGACCACTGAGTCAGTAGAATGTTTCAGACCACGCCGGACCAAAGTGTCCCCAAGGTGCACTAAGCATGATTGGGCAGAAAAATTTCGAGGCTCATAACTCAGACCCTATGAGAGGTATTAGTGATCCATGAGATGATACAAGATGGTGTTTCTGAGGCCTACAATAACCTCTCTCTATTCTAGGAGATTCAAATTTGTTTGAATTTGGCACGCCAGTCTTTCTCGATGCCAAAACTTGTAGTGAGGGTCAATTAAAAGTTGCACTAAGCACGATTGGTCAGCAAACTATCAAGCCTCGTAACTTAGACCCCATGAGAGGTATTGGCAATCCATGAAATGCTACAAGATCATGTTTCTTAGGCATTCCTAGTGTGTTTGTAGGGGTACAGATAGAGTACTGATATTTTGTCCAAAAGACCAATATGTTTTGATATGGCCAAAAGGGTGTTTGATTATGTAATTAGGCTAGTTTGAAGTCTTTTAGCCATTGAGAGTAAAAGGTAAGTCTACAAACCTTGAAACCACTTTAATAGATATCCTTATATACCTCAAATGATGAATTACATGTGTGAACACACGTAGCACATAAAGCGTACACATAAATTTTCTTAAGTCATGAAGCATACATGTAGCACATAATTATAAAGCATACAACATGAATTCACTTAAGTCATGCATGTAGCCCATACACGTGAATTTAGGTTATGAATATTGTACTTGAATATACATGAATATACTTAAGGCATAAATTGTGCACATGAGTACATACACACAAGCATATTTACATACTAACAATGAATAAATGAACACACAATTAACAAATTGGATCAAATATCAAGTTTCATATATATATATATATATATATATATATATATATATATATATATATATATATATATATATATATCAAAATGAACAATAATTTTGTACATATTTATATGTCAACATATCTAGATACAATGTGGCATACGTCATCTCAAAATATGTCATATGACATCTCAAAATAAGAAGTTCAACTACAAATATTTCTAGGACATCCTATTCTACTAGTGGATCATCAAAATGCAGCCTCTTTGAAGTACTCTTTGACTCTAATGGATCCTGCATTCAAACAAAAAAGTGAAACCCCAAGTTAGATTAAAATTTAGAATCATAGTCAACAATAATAAATAAAATTTAAACTAAAATTGAACTCTCATATACCTCGCCTCTTTGTCTCCTCCCGCGGGTAAGAGACCTAATATATGTCCTAGGTAGTGCAGGAATAGTGCCACCAATGATAACTCCCACTTGTATATGTTTACGAACATGAGATTGATCTATAAGTTATACTATTTAATGTTAAAATCTTGGTAGCAAATATATTTTTACAAAATAACCGAATTAACATTAAAACTTACCTCTGTTGAACTTTCTTCAAGGATTGTTGGCTGAGTCATCAACGATACAAACCCTTACCATCTGGCTCCCTCAAACTAGGAGTGACCTACAAAAGTCAAACAGATACTTCATATTATCATAACTTGACCATATTATATATCCTTGATAGAAAAATGCACACAAATAACTTTAGAAATGTACATATCATGGGGCTATCACTCTGAATGGATATGCCTATGATGATAGGGTCTCACGACATCATCACATGCCACTCTTTGTCAAATAAACCATGTAAATTAAAAATGAGTACACACAATTAACAAGTATACATGTATGCATAAAAAAACTAAATTACTTAATTACCTTTCCTTTATCAATAGCTGACACCTGCAGCCCCTCACATTGCCCCCCGGTGGAACCTGGTGACACCTACATCAGTATGTAAAAGATGATCATAAAAATTAGAAAACAATGTACATATACTATTATCATAATTTAAAAGGAAACCAATGAGTACATTAAAACATATGTACCATGGAAGAGTCAAGACCAAATGATATGGCCAAAAGCGTGGACCCCTCCATTTGTACCATATCCTCCTCTATCATCAACTGAACATAAATGTAACACATAAAAAGACATAAGTGAGAAATTATTATAAGGAAATTCTACTAAAAATATGAACAATAAAATTTAGAAACAATGTAAAAAGTAAACGGTTCACCCTTACCGTAATAGTGGGAGTCCATGGCACTGTAGGCTCTTGATGCACATCTCCATGAGCTGCTTCAGTGCCTTTAGTGTGCTATGTAGAATCATCCCCATCAAAGCTAAAATTATATGTATCACTATCAGTTAGGGGACCAAGGCAAATATTCTTGCATATAACACAAGTGTAGGTCACACAAACATGTGAGCTCGTGGAAGCGCCAGAAGCATCAGGACAAGGAGGCAACAATGTTGTGCTCTACGTAACCAGCAGATCACTCAATGTGCGAATGGCTCGAATAGTCTGTGAGCTGGCCTCAACAATAATGTATGGATGTTTCACTGTGGGAGGTGGTGAAATCTTGGGAGGGGGGCCATATGTGCATGATTTCACCTATTGTGCTAATGGCCTATCTTGTGGAGCACCTAAACCTACACCCTGGTTCAGTCTCATAATCCAATAATCCACCTTGTGACTGAGCACAAATTCAGCATACAATTTTCTAAGAAAATAAATTGGGACATCCAAATTGTTATGAGGTAGTCTATCAAAAACCATCCACCAATGATGCCAAAAGTTGTCACGTATTGCACTATTTGTGCACCATTTAATTGACAACTTGGTTTTTTTAGGGTCTACTTTTAGACCGGTTTTAGGATCCACAAAAAGATTGGCTATGTCATGTTTTTTTATATTTAGGTTCATGACTTGATCATAATCAAGCCCATCGTCAAACTGGGCATAAATGGAATCACACCAAAGAAGTGCAGCATTATGTTGCTGTGTCAGTTTCTCCATGTTTTCAATTATTGTGTTCAATGTCATAAATATGGGGCCCAATGTGGGAATATTGGTATATGTGGTTTCAAATCCTCTAAGTTCATTTAGATTATCTCCTATTAGATCTTTTGAACAGCGAGGGTTTGTGACAGGCATGTCTTCTGGAGGCTGGGGATTGTTGGGAGGTGGGTCTGGATTGTTTGCGGGATCATTAGGAGGGTTTTCTGATTCCATGTCTAATAGCAATGAAAAATAAATAGATAATTACAATGAATTTTAAAAAATAATACAAAAACTCATTGCTACCCTAATTTTTATATAAAAAACTATATATTTATATTTAAAAATAATTAAAAATAATTAAAACAATAAAAAATAGAAGCTTCACTTACCTGGGCAATTTGGGAAAAATTAGATAGGGGATTTGGGACTAGATATCCGAAAACCTAGCTGCGTTCACATTTTTGCAATGAAAAAACATTGAACGTGGTTGGGTACAGTGATTTATATTCATTGGCAAATATCGGATATCAGATATTATCGAATATCCGATTTGCCCTTTAGCTTTGGGTTTTGGCTTGGCCAGGTGTACTGATAGCCAGGCCTACTAAAAAGTCAACAAATCTATTTGTGCACTTTTGGACGAGTGAAAATTGGTTTTTTTCACATTGCCACTTTTTGGCATACCATGATCCTACACATACCCTTAACCTCCACTTTAAAATTTGAAACTTTCATTAAAACCTTCACCATTTATTGGAATGCTACCAAAAATCCCAAGTTATCCAACATCATCACGATAAAATTACATTTGATTATGTCATAGGCTTTTTCATTGTTAATAAGTAGCATACTTACTCCTTGATTAGAATCCTTAGCCCAAATCATGGCCTCCTAGCATGTAAAGGGGTTCTCTAGAATGTATTTTCCTTTAACAAAACCTTTTTGGATTGGGTTAATTACCTTTGGGAGGATATCCTCCAATTTGCAAGGACTTTGGCTAAAATTTATAGGAGACATTTGGTAAAGTGATAGGCCTTCAATTCTTGATCAAAGATTTGTCTCCCTCCTCAAGGATTATCTTGATGAGAGGGTGGTCCCACAATAGTGAGTCCCACTTTTTGGCCAACTTTGACACAGAGTTCAACATTTTGAGAAAAAACTTCACTTTCAAACATCTATTGCCACAAAACTATTAGGAATTTGAAGATGATGTAAACTAGAGTATTTTAGAATTTTCTTTCTAGTTTCTAAATTTTTATTTTTTTAAAAAAAAAATTATTTAAATTCATTTTTCCTTCTCCTTCTAAAAGTGGTTTGCGTGAAAAAACTATGTTTTTAAGGAGTTACTGTCACTTGGATCAGCATAACTTTTTTTAAAAATATGATAATGATGTAATTCTTTCGAGATTATATTTTTAACTTTAATATCTAAAGGATGTAATTGGTTTTATTCATTTTGGATCAATATTTCATAGTTTATTAAGTTTTAAAGTGGCAGTAACTAATTTAGACATAAGGTCACTTGGATCGCTCTAACTTGATCTATGTATATCAAAATTCATTTTTTCTTTTTTTCATAAAAAGGTAACACAAATATGCTTTTCCTACATATTTTTTATAATTTTTTTTTTATCATTTACTATTTTTCCCAAAGTCTCGATGAGACAGGTTGTTGAATGACCAAACAACCTATGTTTAGTTAAAGTAATATTTAAAAGTGATAATAAACTCAATATGTATTAAAATTATATTCATTAGAAATCTTTTTCTGAATAGCATCATTTGACATCATCTGTTTGAAAAATCATCTTGTTTAGTCCTTGTTTTAGGCCCCAGAAGACCATTTTTCTGCAGTTTAGTTATTTTCTGAGGGCAAACTTTCAATTTTGGGGTCTTCGTGTGAAGGCACCCTTTGCACGAAGACACTTGAGGGGTTTCGTGCAAAGACCCTTCGTATGAAGCCTCTCAAGTGAAAATCCCAATAGAAAAGACACCCGCCAGAATTTTGCCTTGGGTACTTCGCATGAAGTAGGTACTTCATGCGAAGTCAGCTAGTAAAATTATTTTGTAAATTTGTTTTAAAATGCTATAAAAGTAAAACATTTTATTTCTATTTCACATAGAATTACAATTAATAAATTTGCATTTTCTATTATTGAAGGCATTTTTTGAAGGAGGATTGATATTTCTATTTTTTCAAAGGCATAATTTTGGAGAGGAAAAATATTAGATTAAAGTATTTTTTGAAGAAGAAAATTTTTGTTGACGATCTTATGGAAGATATTTTTTGGAGCTTGAAGAAATGGTGAACAAGAAGGGAAGACAAATTAAATCTTCTAGAAAAAGGTCATCCGGTACTAAACAAAGAAATCGTGAAGCTGCATTGACATATTATCATAAAACTAAAGAAGCTGAAAGACAAGCTGAAGTAGGAGGGTCAAGTCAAGTTGAAGAATTGCACATTGAAGAAGGGTCAGGATTACTCCCTACGAAAGCTCAAACAATTGATGTTGGAGAAGGGTCAACATCACGTGCTCCTACTGGTATGGATGAACTTTTAAATTTAGCTCAAACTGTAAAGAAAGATATTAATTATAGAAACTTAGATCATTTACTTACAATGGATGTAGACAATTTGAGATCACTTGCTAATGTTCAACACTTAAGTCTTCCTAAGAAGAGATCAATGAATATGATAGCAAGAGAAATATTGGGTAAATTTGATAATTTTGAACACTTGAACAAGCTCAATTGCTATCACTTATACTTATAAACAAAAAGTTGGAAGGGGCATTACAATTATTGGGTATAGACACATCATCAAAGAAGAGAAAAGTTGTTGACATGCAAACTGATATGATTGAAAATCTTAAGAAAGGTTTGAACCAGCTAGGGAAGTGATCTCAAACTATAGTAAGTCCATTACAAGAAAAGTTATGTTGACATCCATTGTAGGTAACACTATGGGACGAAAAAGACAGATATCTTCAGTTTCATCTCACTTTGGTTTTAATAGGAAAACAATATCACAATATGTTAATAGGAGAATACTTTTGGATGATAGCACCTTGGAAGGCAATTGGGCAATCATGTGTAGAGCTCCTTGTTCTGATAGGATTGACGAAGGAACAAAAAATTTGGTCACATCATTTTGGAATGATAATACACGTCCTTCATCAAACACTAGAGATGTTATTAGACATAGAATTTTAGCTAATCAATATGAATATCATATGAAACACTGGTTGGACACAACACAACATGAAATGTATTTGTCATTTTGT
The DNA here is from genome assembly GCA_027943335.1 of Chamaecyparis obtusa. Classification (NCBI taxonomy): domain Eukaryota; kingdom Viridiplantae; phylum Streptophyta; class Pinopsida; order Cupressales; family Cupressaceae; genus Chamaecyparis; species Chamaecyparis obtusa. The sequence continues at coordinate 1,518,282 of BSBK01008014.1, read as the reverse complement.
AGTTCAAATCCTAATATAAAGATTGGGCAAACATTGTTTGAAAGATTGAAGCCATATTATATAAGGACAAACAAATTGTTTGAAACTTGTTGTTGTAGTTATCATATTGAATTTGATCTCCACTATCAGGTTTTTTGAAATTTTGTAGAAGACACTTATGGTTTTGAAAAGGCTCCTCCTACTAGAGGAAGTGAGTTCATCTCATCCATTTTATGTGACAAAAGAGATGATGTAGCTGGACAAATAAATTGCATAAAAGGAATATGCCAAACATGTGCTGATTTGTCTCTTTTTCCTTTGAAAAATGAAAATATTTATGTAACAAAGATGGTAAATTGCAAGAGTTACAAATATGTAAAGAATGAAACAAAATTTGGGAAAGAATCCAAAAGGTTAGAATATGTTGAAGAGGAGATAAATGTTGGAGTATTTATGGAAAAATTTAAAAAATTGATTCAACCCTACATTCATCATGCTTGTTTTGCAAAGTGGCAAGCACAACAATTTCAAACACTAAGAGACAATTTCCCACTTGGAACTATTGTATCAGTTGTTGATTTTGCAAAAAATTATTCTTTTGTTCATCAAAAGGCAATTCAGTCAGAATACTATTTTTCAGAGAAAATTACTATTATGGTACATGTGTGTTATTGACATGCACAATTAGATTTGGATGGTATTCAGAGCACATTTGAAGCATGGGTCATCAAGAAGGAATATCATTTTTATATAAGTGATGATAGAGAGCATGACATTCATTATGTGGAACACTGCTTCAAGATGTTTTTTGCAAATTTGAAAGAAAGAGGTATAAAAATTGATAAACATCATGTTTGGTCAGATGGATGTGCTACACAATTCAAATCATCGAGACCATTTTATGCACTTTGTAGATATCATCATAATGAAAACATACCATGTGTCTGGAGTTTCTTTGAGAGTGGACATGGAAAAGGTGAACATGATGGTGCCGGAGCTTGCATCAAACATGCTATACGAAAGTATCAAATGAATTATAAGGGAGTGCATATAAAAAATGCGCATGATGTGGTTGAATGGTGCAAGACACATTTCGCACCAAATGAGAATGACACATTATCAGAATTGACTCAGGTAGTGCCATATAGAAAATTTTGGGAGATAAAAGGTATGCACACATTTTTAAATTATTTGAAAGTATTTAAAAATTTTATGATATTTTTTATTCAAATTATATTTATATAGAATGTATTATATATGTATTTGTTCAGGTATGGATAGAAAAATCATGCATGGTTGCAAATAGGATAGAAAAGATGCGATCTTTGGATTTAGTTATGAGTATGAATTGTCGCAATTGGATGTTGAACACTAGGGACTACTCATGCTTTTGTTGTCATTGCATTGCTGACAATTATGAGGAATGTATCAATCAAGATCTTGGATATGTAGGCACATGGAATCTAGTTCCACTAGTTGTTACTGATACATTTGATAGAGATGAAGATGAAAACTTCGATGATGTTCCTTTGATTTCTACTGATTATGATCATATCTCAGGATTGGTCAAATTTGGTAAGTATATATATTTCACATTATATGGTACATTGAGTTGCATCTATAGATAGATATAGATATATCTATAGATTGAACTAAGTATTTATTTTAAGATCTCACACACGTATATATAAATTTACTGTGCAAGAGATGTCTTTGCAATGATTTTTGAGCGTGGAAATGTAGGAGTTGGTTATTATTTACTATGTTGTACTACAGAGAGGATGAAGTTACTTGAACCTGAAGAAAGTGATGGAATGTTGTTCCCCATAGGTTTGTATATGGTTTACATCAATATATTGAACTCAATTTGTAAATTTTAAATTTCAACCTTTTAACAAATTTCAAATTGAGTTTGTTTAAATTTATATATTGTTAAAATTTGTGACCTACAGGTTTAGTTGTTTTAGAGGGAACATATTTCAAGCAAATCAAAGTAATTCAACATGCTATTCACTTTGTTGATTACGAACCAGACAATAAGGTGTTTCAATAAAGTCACCTAGTAGTTGCCATATCCATTTGTCTTCATACAGTTAAATCTCAACGTGGACGTCCTAAGTGGAGACTAGATAGTGAGGATCATGAGAGAATATTACATGTTCTCCATGAAAGGTCTGAACCACTTGAGTTGGTCTAAAAAGTATAATATGTATACTTATTTCTTATGTTAGGACCTACTTGATATCTCTGGATTAAATTTCATTATACTTTGTTTATATATTTAAACATATGATGGACTATAATTTGTTGATATATGATGAACCTATTTAATGGTTCAATGGTTTTAATATATAGAATTTTATATGTATACTTTGATTATTCAATGATTTTTATAGATTTCATATTAGTTAAAGATTTTATGTATGCTTTGATGAAATTAGTTATATTACTTATGACGTGTTAGTTCTAGAATTAGTTAGAATAGTTATTATCCATTAGTTACATGTATTATCTAGTTATCTTTTATGATATTAATTCTAGATCCCCTTGAGACCTCCCCTTAAGACACTAAAAAATGATGAAATTAGTTATATTACTTATGACGTGTTAGTTCTAGAATTAGTTAGAATAGTTATTATTCACTAGTTACATGTATTAACTAGTTTTCTTTTATGATATTAATTCTAGATCCCCTTAAGACCTCCCCTTAAGACACTAAAAAATGATGAAATTAGTTATATTACTTATGACATGTGTTAGTTTTAGAATTAGTTAGAAATGTTATTATTCACTAGTTGCATGTATTAACTAGTTTTCTTTTATGATATTAATTCTAGATCCCCTTAAGGCCTCCCCTTAAGACACTGAAAAATGATGAAATTAGTTATATTACTTATGACGTGTTAGTTCTAGAATTAGTTAGAATAGTTATTATTCACTAGTTATATGTATTAACTAGTTTTCTTTTATGATATTAATTCTAGATCCCCTTAAGACACTAAAAAATGATGAAATTAGTTATATTACTTATGACATGTGTTACTTATCATATCTAAACAAATCATATCATCTAATCATATTATCTAATCAAATAAAACCATCTAATCAAATTATATATCATCAAATAAAATCATCTATTCAAATTATATATCAACAAATAAAATCATCTATTCAAATCAAATAAAATCATATCATCTAATAAAATATACGTCTCTAATCAAATACATGTGTCTCTAATCAAATATATGTCTCGAATCATATGTCCCTAATCAAATATATGTTTCAAATCAAATATAAGTACATCTAATCAAATATATATGTTTCTAATCAAATATATGTCTTGAATCATAAACTGAGTCTCAAATAAAATATATGTTCAACATGTCCTAAACTAGGGAGTCATCTAGGCACATGCAAACAGAGCGACCCTCTGAGTGACTGCCACAAGCATCCTTTGGCTGTGAGACAGCAACTGATCCCTGCAAATATAAATGCATGTATATATGATAATAATCTAAAATAATTAAAATATTATAAATGCATGTTTAAACTTACATATTTTTAAAACTTACCTGACCACTACTAGGTGTCACATCTATTGAATCGCTCCTATGAAAAGCATCATCTAGCTATAAAGCAACGACTGACCCCTGCAAATTTAGTGTACAAAAGTTGGTTATATACATGTGCATAGTAGATATATTATGTAAAGTACTTGAAATATATAAATACATGTGTACATATGCATGCTTAAACATACATGTATCTAAAACTTACCTGACCACTAGTAGGTGCCACATCATGTGGAAGATGCTCTGAGCCCACACTAGAGGTAACGTGCTTTGCTAACTGTGCCTACAAAATATTATACATTGAATAAACATCAATACACATGTGACCTACAATTAATTGTTCACTAAAACTCCTAATAAAAAAGAAAAGAAAATTTTATATGTACTTGAGTCTTAGGAGCAGGAGGATCATCAGCACGCTACACCATCATATCATCAACTGATACTTCATCACCCACACCACCTAAGGTCCCAAACCTCTATAGTAATGAGGAGTGTAGGGGTGACACTAGCTGGGAGGGGAGTAATGTAGAACCTGAACCATCTGGATGTAATAACATATCCATAAATGACCTGCCATTAGTGCCAATGTCCACTTGACCCAACCTGTGCAACTACTCATCAAAAGCATCTAGGCCCTCAGTGGTGATGCGTATATATCCAATCTGTATACCTAACTCTATAGTTGTAGAGTGATCTGTGGGTGCACGACACTTTGCACTATGTTGTGCCTGACTAGTAGATGGTGCATCCTATGTATGGTGCATCCTATGTCAGTGGAACTACACGACCTTGTGTAAGTACAATGAAATCCCTGACTAAATGTATGGGGATCCTGTGTGTGTCGGCAATATGAGAATAGGCCTGTAGGAGATCCTCCAAAAAGTAAAGGGCCATATCTAAAGTACTCTGATGACCCGACAGTGCTTGTATCTCTCCAGGTACAAGAAGACTTACAACTCTATATGTATCCTCACTCACACCTGCAGTAGTACTAGACAAAGCCTCGAAAGATGATCTAGCTCTACTCGATCTAGTCAAAATGTATCTACCCACTGAATCTGAAGTGATGGATGTGGCTCCAGAAGCAATCTGTCCTATACTATCCAAAACTCCCCTCTGAGAAGCATTGATGACTCTATCTGTAGTAGCAACAATCGTCAGTGCCACTACTGGAGTCCTCTCCCCAACTAGCTATCTATGAGGCTGCACAACTTGATCAAGCCTATGATACTGATCATGGTCTGCAACCCTACCTTGCCCCTGACCATAATATGATGGGATATCTAAATAGTTGATCCTGAGTGCCAAACAGAACTCAGCGTACAACTACTGTGCAAAATATAGTGGAATCTGGTTGTTATTTGGATAATGACCATGTGCTACAAGATGTTGAGGGTAAATCATACATGCAATCTAAGGTATCACACACTGTGTGACTTGATATGCCCTCACCACTATCTTCCCCTCATAATGTGGGAAAACCTCTCATTTAATGGTTTCCTTGGGGACGAGGCTCTGAACCGTCACCAAGGAAACATCACCCGAGACCTCCTCCCTCAACTTTTGAAAAATGGCCTCAACTACCTAAGGTGTGAAGGAGTGAGACCTCAATCTACCATTCATAGTCTCCAAACTACTCAATATAGTAGCACACGTATCTCTATATATACCATCCCTTGCAGACCTATGGATAGACTCTCTAAGTTGAGCTATCTCCATATCAGCCATATGAAAAATAGTATGCATATCAGGAGTCTGAGGTGCATCCTGAGTGGCCATCTAGATACATAACATGTGAAAGCTAAGTGTTAATAATTAAGTACTTGATTACATGTTATAACTGCATGTAAAATGGAAACAAATATCTAAATATATAAAATTATAGGTTTTATTAGGTCACATAAGTGGTCCTAGAGTGTCTTAAGGAGTCGTGGGTAACATAAGATGTCATAAGCTATAGATAAAGGTCCTAGAGTGTCTTAAGGGGTTGTGGGTAAAATAAGTGGTCCTAGAGTGTCTTAAGGGGTTGTGGGTAACATAAGAGGTCTTATTAGGTCTTAAGATTCTTAAGATGTACTAATTAGGTCTTAAGGGGTCATGGGTAACATAAGTGGTCCTAGAGTGTCTTAAGGAGTCATGGGTAACATAAGATGTCATAAGCTATAGATAAAGGTCCTAGAGTGTCTTAAGGGGTCGTGGGTAACATAAGTGGTCCTAGAGTGTCTTAAGTGGTTCTAATTAGGTCTTAACGTATAGATAAGATTCAGAGTGTCTTAAGGGGTCGTGGGTAATATAAGTGGTCCTAGATTGTCTTAAGGGGTCGTGGGTAACATAAGTGGTCCTAGAGTGTCTTAAGGGGTCGTAGATAACATAAGTGGTCCTAAGGTATAGATAAGACATCAATGGGTCATAGGACTAACTTTAATATTTACTAAAAATGTGTGTACATAAGGGGTCGTGGGTAACATAAGTGGTCCTAGAGTGTCTTAAGGAGTCATGGGTAACATAAGATGTCATAAGCTATAGATAAAGGTCCTAGAGTGTCTTAAGGGGCCATAGATAACATAAGAGGTCTTATTAGGTCTTAAGGGATCCTGGGTAACATAAGTGGTCCTAGAGTGTCTTAAGGGGTCGTGGGTAACATAAGTGGTCTTGTTGGGTCTTAAGGGTCCTAAGATGTACTAATTAGGTTTTAAGGGGTCGTAGATAACATAAGAGGTCTTATTAGGTCTTAAGGGGTCATGGGTAACATAAGATGTCATAGAGTGTCTTAAGGAGTCGTGGGTAACATAAGATGTCATAAGCTATAGATAAAGGTCCTAGAGTGTCTTAAGGGGTCATGGGTAACATAAGTGGTAGATGTGATAAGTGGTCTAAGTGGTCCTAGGACATCCTAAGATTCTTTAATGGGTCTTGGGGGTCCTAAGGTTTCATATTTGTTTTAAGATTTCATAAGGGATCCAAATAAGATGTCATAAGCTATAGATAAGGGTCCTAGAGTGTCTTAAGGGGTCGTGGGTAACATAAGAGGTCCTAAAGTATAGATAAGAGTCATGGAGTGTCTTAAGGGGACGTGGGTAACATAAAAAGTCCTAAGGGGTCCTAGGTTACATTAGTGGATCCTCATATGTATTAATTGAATCTAAGATAGATGAATGTGTCCTAGGACATTTTAAGGCATAATAATGGGTCGTATGGGTCCTAAGGGGTCCTATGTGTCAACTAAGATGTCATAAGCGATACACAATGGTCCTAGAATGTTTCAAGGGGAACTGTAGGCATCATAATAGGTCCTAAGAGATCATAGGTTACATTAATTCATCCTAGAATGTCTTAAGGAGCCTTGAGGGAAACAATGAGTCCTTGTATGTATTAATGGAACCTAACATGTACATCAATGGGTCATAGGATGTCCTAATATGTATTATAAGATCTTGAGATTCCTAAGGGATCCTAAGTGTCTTAATATGTCATAAGAGAGGAATAAGGGTCCTAGAAACTTCCTGTACTACAATTTTTTAACATTTTCTAACATACTGCTACATCATTTTCAAAAGTTTAACTACAATTTTCTAAGATTTTTACAAACTAAAAATTATTTAAAATAAATAACTAACTTTAATATTTACTAAAAATGCATGTACATGTGTGTGTGTGTGTGTGTGAGAGAGAGAGAGAGAGAGAGAGAGAGAGAGAGAGAGAGAGAGAGAGAGAGAGAGAGATTCCTAATATTTACAACTTTAAACTTAAAATTTAACATTTTCTAACATTTAAAACTTTAAACTTAAAATTTGACATTTTCTAACTTTAATCTTAATGTTTTCTAACATTTGTTAACATTTCTACTACGGTTTCTAATGTTTTGTAAATATTTTCTAACATGTGCTAACAAACTATTGCAATTTTCTAACATATCCTAACATTTATACTACAATATTTAATATTTCTATCATATTCTAATATTTAATTATGATTTTCTAACATTTTACTATACGTTTCTAACATATTAGATAATATTTAACTACAAATTTCTAACATTTCTACAAATAAAAAATTATTTAAAATAAATACAAAACATATTATTTACAAAAAAAATGAGAAAAATGCATGTACCTGATACTGCTAGGAAACTGAAGACGTCGATGAAGCTCGGGAGGCACTGGCATGCTGGCGTGCTGAGGTACTTCACTCCAAGGCCTAGGGTCCACAAATGGTGTCAGTGAAAATGATATGGAAAAACATAAAATGACAGAAATTTATAAAAAAATCCAGTCAAAAGGTGCTTTGTGCGAAGCCCCTCTTTGCATGAAGACCCCCTCGTAGGGGTCTTCGTGCAAAGAGTGGGCTTCACACGAAGCCCCTTGTTTGGGGTACTTCATGCGAAGTGGGTCCACCACTTCACACGAAGTATCTACTTTGTACAAAGCCACAAAAAATTTATTTTTCCCCAACTTCATGATTTTGTTCGTCCCTAAAAGTGGGACACAGCTTTGTGGGATCACCCGAGACCAACATTAATATCTTTCCCAAGAGACCCCTGATGGACTCTCTATATAGTAGGCACAAATCCTTACCAATCCAACTACTATTTTTTTTTATAAAATTATGTAGGCAGCCCAGCCGGGCTGGGGGACTTGTTAACACTCAAGGTTCTAATTGCCCGATCGATATCCTCAATAATTATTTCATTTCTTAGTGTATCATCATCCTCTTCATTAATCTTCTTGGGAATGATACTCCTAATCGTATTCCTAGCCTCCTCCATTCCTAGTCCAGAGTCCTCATAAGAGAATAGCTTGCTATAGAATTCAGTAAGAAGCCTTAAAATATCCTCTTTCCTTGTAAAATTGACACCATCCTCCCATAGGTTGTCAATCTTCTCCTTGGCTTCCTTCCTCTTTAGCAATTGAAAGAAATATTTTATACCCTTGTCTCCATGGTTAAGCCAGTTCATTCTAACTCTAATTATGCCTCCTTGAATTTTAACATTTTGCCTCCTTCTCAAAGAGTCTTTTGTAATCCGTAAGGCCTCTTTAGCACCTAGATTATTAGGATCCCACTAAATATAGTCTTTGATGTTCAACAACTTATTGTGCGACTCACACTCTTGTTGCCTAGAATCTTTAGCATTTTTTCTTTCCCACCATCTAAAACAAAAGTCTCCAACTTTTCGTATTTTGTACCCATTTATCAATTTCACTAGAGTGATTAGCAGTACATGAATTGAATTGACTGATAAAGTTAACAACACCTAAAACATCTTGAATAGCTTTCCTCAAGGGAAGAACCTTGAGTGAAATTTGTTGACACCATAGGGTAATGGATTGATAATGTATATGGAACCACTTTAATGCAATCACCCCCCTCAATCTTTCTAAAATGGGATAAATTCTTATTGACATAAAATCTATCCAACCTGCAGGGTGGTCCCACAATCGTGTGTCCCACTTTTTTAGACATGCTGATTTTTGCTGAAATAACACATTTTTAATCAAATATGATGATTTAAGCCTTGAGAGGTTCCATTTGAAGGAATTAATTACAAATGGTTAGCTCAAAGCCTCTTAGATTAAAAAAAATTTGATATAACATTTATACTCCTCATTCATACCTACAATGGAGTCTCCTTCGTACCTATTAAAATTCTGACAAAAATCACTTCGACTTTATGTTTTGGTAGATCAAATGAATTCATTTGGAAAACTTATCTATGTAGTATGATGCTATTTGGAACAAGCTTTCTAATGAATATAATTTTAATACATATTGAGTTCATTATCACTTTTAAATATTACTTTAACTAAACATAGGTTGGTTGGTCATTCAAAAACTTGTCTCTTCAAGACTTTGGGAAAAATAGTAAATTACAAAAAAAAAATTATGAAAAATATGTAGGAAAAGAGTATTTGTGTTACCTTTCTATAAAAAAAAAAAAAAAAAATTTCGATATACAAAGATCAAGTTAGAGTGATCCAAGTGACTTTAAGTCTAAATTATAGTTACTATCACTTTAGAACTTAATAAACTATGAAATATTGACCCAAAATGAATGAAACTAATTGCATCCTTTAGATATTGAAGTTACAAATATAATCTCAAAAGAATTACATCGTTATCATTTTTTTTTAAAGTTATGTTGATCCAAGTGACAGTAACTCCTTAAAAACATATTTTTTCACACAAACCACTTTTTGAAGGAGAAGGAAAAATAAATTTTAATTTAAAAAAAAAATATATATTTAGAAACAATAAAGAAAATTTTAAAAGACTCTAGTTTACATCATCTTCAAATTTCTAATAGTTTTGCGCCAACAGGTGTTTCGAAAGTAAAGTTTTTTCTCAAAATGTTGATCTTTGTGTCAAAGTTGGCCAAAAAGTGGGACACACTATTGTGGGACCACCTTGCAATAAAGTATCTTGCTCCCTTGTTGAAAATTGCACGAGTGAACCAGATGCCAGAGAAGTCATTGTTTCTACCAGCTAAGGGATCCAAAAAATTGAGCTTGTTCACCATCTTATACCAGTGAAAGAATTCATCTCCCTTCCATTCAAATCCGCTTCCACCAGTCTTGTCTTGAGGCCATTCTAAAATGGTTCTAATGACTTTGTCATAATTTTTGTTAATAGTTCTAATGAGTTTGTAGTTGGAATGGTTCTAATGAGTTTGTCATAATTTTTTATAATGATAGATATACAATATAAAATTAAAATTATGATCATTTTACCTAAATTAATGAATAAATTTATGATCACTTTCACAATTTTGATTCAAGATCAATCTTGTTGAAAATATTTTTTTTTAATAAGGTCAATTTTGTTCTACATTTCTCATTTTTGCTTCTTTGCCAAGATGAATCATTGAGAGTGACTACAAATGTTGATTGAAAAAATGCACATAAGTTTCTTGATCGAACTAAATTTTTTAATAATCTAATATAATTTATACTTATAAATTTTACGAAGAAAAATAAAAATAAATTTAGTATTGGTAGAATGTTTTAAGAATAATTAGAATAGTAAAAGTGACTAAACCCTTATAATGATTTTTAATATTTAAAGTCACCACTCTTGCCACTCACACAAAGCTTTGAAGGCAATTATTAAAAAAAATCTTATTCCAAAAAATCCAATATAAAAAGTGGATCAATAAGGGAAGGGTATGAGTAGCCATTAATACTAGATGATTTATCAATAAGTCCACAAAGGTAAACATGTGGTCATTTAGAAGTGTTCTCAAAACATACTTAAATATGCTCCAAAAACAGTCCACTATAAGTACCATTACTTGTTCACAAATTTCAACTAATTGGTGTACAAGTGGGTGACGATAGATACATGTAAAATTTGATCATGAACTTTTAATCGTCCCTTTTTTGTTTCCTTTAAAGTTAGAAAATGGAAAAGAAATAGAAAAAAAGAAAAATTTAAAAGGTTTCTTTGTAATTTAAAAGATATATTTGAAATCGTCCTATCTATCAAACATTTTTTTAGAATAGTTCAAATGAATCTTCATAATTTTTGTTAATAATAAATATAGAATAAAAAATAAAATTATAATCATTTTATATAAATTAATGAATAAATTTATGATCACTTTCACAATTTTAATTCACTATCAATCTTGCTGATTTTTTTTATTAGTCTAATTTAATTTCTGTTTATAAATTTTATTAAGAAAAAATAAAATAAAAATGACTTTTTTAAGAATGGTATTGGTAGAATGTATTAAGAATAATTGAAATAGTAAAAGTGATAGGAAGCTTTATAATAATTTATAATTAAGTATAAAATATATTATTTAAGAATAAAATTGGACTTGAGTACATGGGTAGGATTTCCATAGCTGCTGTAGCTAATTTTGCGCACATAGCTTTGAAACTTATTAATAAATTTTTAATTATCATTTTTATGATATTAGTAATTGACGAACTACATAAACCATCAACCCTAAAACATGGATAACTAGACCCTTCCCTATATAAAATAATCAGTAAAAACTATAATGCATGTCTCTCACACACAAATTCTAACAAGAGGCATTTCCTCCGGTGGTTCAGTTGAATGTGAGACAAGTCAAACAAGCCAGGAGAAGCAGGGAATCCCTCCACCACCTACAAATTCATCTATCGCGTCATTACTTTTCAGTTGCAGATACTTTCTTTGTGGTTTTCGACCACAAAATATACAGATCATGAAGAACAGATGGTAAAAATTTGGGGAAAATCTATTGTGTTTTCCATTTTTTGAAATTTGGTCAATAGTACATTTTGTAGAGAGCTTAGCCACCTCCCTTTCTTTCCCTCAAGACCTTACCTTGATCGTCCCTTTGTCCTGTTTCTCTTATATGACTGCTTCTTTCTCCATTGCACAAACAATCTGTAGGATTTCTACTCTGAATTCAGTTGTAGTTGTTTGTCATGGTTTTCTTCGTCAAAATCTTATACCCATCTGGCTAATTTGTTTATAAGCCTACTAATGGGTTGTTGGTGTGAGGCAGGATCTGAGAGACACCATCTAGAGGAGCTTCTGAGGCTCTAGATCTTGGAGAAATTGTCCTAATTTTATTGTTGAAATTTGGTTGAAGTAAATCTACCCCACAAAAAAAATGGTTGGAGGTAAAGGTGCTAAAGGTCTTCTTAAAGCGAAGTCCTCCTCTGCTGCTGCTGCTGTTAAAAACAAGTCCAACAGTACTGAGAAGGCTGATAAGAAGAAGCCAGTCACCCGCTCATCTCGTGCAGGCCTCCAGGTTTGTACATTGTTTAGACTTCTTACCATTTTTAGTTTGCACATATATTTGGTCTGTAACATATGCATGGATGGGTTTTTGATGATTCTTGAAGGAAGAAGTTATCTAGCATTTGTGGAAAATTTTATGTTATATGAAAACCTTTTTTACGCTTATGGTTTATCCTTATAGGCCCGCCACAGTGAATTTGATCTTGTTTTAAAGTGGAAGTGTATCAGCCGTCCACAGTGAAGCGCTCTGATTACCCACTTGTTGCCTTCTTTCTTTCATTTTCTGCATGCATCCGTAGACAAGTGCTGTAGTTAGAATCTCAGGATGCTTCATTGATTTTAGCCTGTACAATGCCTGCTTTACAAGTTCATAGATAATCCTTCCCTTAGGCCCACAACTTCTTTTAGCACATTTTCCATGTTGTTTTATTTCCTGCCACCCTGGTGACTGTGACTGCTTTTTACTACTGGGGACTCCTGAGAATTTTCTTCTGTTACTTTTTTACAAAATGTGTTGACTCCTGCAAGATCTAATGTTGATATGAAAACTATTGTTTATGGTGCCCTTGTACAAATTGCATGGCATTGGCACTTTTTGGCCTGTTTGTTTCTGGATTGGAGATGATCCTTTGTTTGTTTTCCTGGTAGGTGATTTGATTTGTAGCTATGGAGAAAAACAAGCCTTTTGCCTATAGTTGAAAAGTGGAATATGCAGTCCTTAGCTTGGTAGGCATTGCTGCCAGATAGTTGATGTAATGTGGGAAAGTATTCATCTTGTCTATTGGCTGTCAGCCTTGTTGGTTTTATGCCACTTTCTAGACAATTGACATGCCTACCTTGCAATGCTATCCTTGTTAGAAGGCATTCTAATCGCAAATGTTGTTATCATTAAACTTCCAAAGTTTAAATGTATATATTAATCAAACTGTTCAAATAATATGAACAAAATAAATTAAACGAAAATGTAATTCAGATTTGTACAGATGCATTTTGATTATTTACAAGGACTTAGAATATATGTGTGTTTTTGGAAAATGGCTTTCTACACTTTTAATGTTTTAATGATCAGCTACAGAGGCTTTTAGATTAATGGCTATAAGGAGAAAAAGGAATATGAATAAAATCTCTCTGTATTTTGGCTTGGAACCATTCAAGGTATATGTTGCATTTTTGGTTGAACATCAACTGTATATCCCTTCTCCAATGCCCCCTGCCTGTCTTAGTATTGTCACTCTGAGAATTCAGATACCATGTGTCCAAATAGGACTATTTTTGAAGAAATCTTGTTTCAGGAAAGGATGAAAACTCTTTTGAGTTTAGAGTATGATTTTCAAATATCTATTATTATTTTAAAAACTGGTGCATACTTCTGTAATTTTGGGTTTCTTTAAATGTGTATGATCGCCCAACACATTGCTTGATATCATTACATAAGCTTTTATGAGAGAAGGGTGGTTTAGTGGCCTAATCTTCTCCACCGACCTTGTAAAAACCATTAATTAGGTATCAGCTGAACGATGAGCATGGCCATTTTTTTTTAATAGTACCTGCGCTTCCTCAAATGGACCTGACTTACATCTTGCATCATTTTAAAATGTATTGAGGAATTCCCATTTGTTCCAATTCAGCAAGAGGAATATGAACTCTGGAGAAGTCATCATCATGTTTAGACCATTCATGAACATATTGAGGATTGAAACGTTATTTTTCTTCTCTGTAAAAGACTCTTGGTTTAGAAAACCCTAATGTAAGATAGGTATCTAGTAGAGGAAACCGAGCCCCTAGATTCATGAATGGTTTGGAATGATTGTAATTTAGTAAGTGCCATTACAATGACAACCAACTGCCTTGTTTTTAGAAGCCAAGTTTACTGTAAAAGCTATGTTGCAAATGCAGGCACATTACAAGGAGTTTTTATGTTGAACATTTCCCTGTTGGAAGCAAGCATGAGTATTTCAAATTGAAATTATTTCCATTTCTGAGACCAAAAACTCGTAGATGCTATAAAGTTTTTTTTAACTTGCTGGGTTCTTAAAGACATAAAAAATTTAGCCAGCTAGTTTGGCACCTGTAGGCTGTAGTTCCCGTAGAGTCCTGCTTTTTCTAATTTGACAGACATCGAAACTCTGAAAATCATGTATACCATCATCCATGACAAAAGATGAGTATAATTGAAAAAATGATATTTAGAAATCACTTAAGAGGAAAGCCCGCAACTCAGGGAAAGTTTTATAAGGTAGGCATTGTTGTCTTTAAGTAGTTATTTTCACTAAAAAGTTTAGTTTGCCTGGATGCCTTTATTTTCCCTGCCACCGAGCCTTGTTCTTTCAAAGGCAAGTCATCTCCAAATACCCATCTTTTAATAACTAGAATAAATACCCATCTGAAATCATAGAGACTTCTCCATTGTAATCTCCAAATACCCATCTCCAACCTTTGCTGGAAATGACATACCAGTACTCATCCTAACTCTTGTACCAATACTCATCTCCTGATAACTACGATCAATATCAATCTGAAGTCACCAAGACTTGCTTGTACAAATGCCCCAGGATTTCCTATAATAAAAGGAACTCATCTTTACTTGTATAATTCCAATATCTCCTCTTCCAATGCAGATTGTTGTTCTCATCCATGCTACCCACCTACTAGCTTTGTAGGAGGATTAGTGGGCAAGAATGAATTCAATTTCCATGCTTCATATCAAAGTGGGGTGTAATGTATGATATCAAAGAAATGCTTTTGCTGAAGGCCTTAAAGTTGTAAGTCATGTAGAGTTCGTTGTATTGACATGGTTTTAATTGTAATGCAGTTTCCAGTTGGGCGTATCCACCGGATGATGAAATCTCGAGTGTGTGCAAATGGGAGGGTGGGGGCAACGGCAGCAGTATATTCAGCAGCCATATTGGAGTATGTGACTGCAGAAGTTCTGGAATTGGCAGGAAATACGAGTAAAGATATGAAGGTGAAACGCATCACTCCAAGGCATCTGCAGGTTGCCATCAGGGGAGATCAAGAGCTTGACACTCTGATCAAGGGTACCATTGCTGGTGGAGGTGTCATCCCTCACATTAACAGATTCCTCCTTAACAAATCCACAAACAAGGGCTAGCTCTCTGTATTTGGATTTTGGAACACTGACAAACATCTCAATATAGAATGTAGACTGAAAGTGTTTCGCTCGTGTAGATGACTGGATATAGTAATCGGTGTGATTAATTTAAGAAATTAAGGTTGTTAGTCCTTGATTTCTGATCTGATTTGCCATTGTTCCTTATGGTATTTTGAGGTTGGAAGCTTATTTTACTTAGGGCCCTGCCTCAATACCTCCTGATTTGCACAGATTGAAATTTTATCATTCCAAATCTTGACTCCATAATGAAAAATTCTGATATTTTGTTCATCAGATTCAGATGAGTGTGTCCAGTTTAATTTGAAAAAATGTATGTTGTCATGTTAATTTGAAATGATTTTAAATGTTATTGCTTTCTTAAAAAATGATGTATCTTACTCTTTCAAGATGATGCTCTTGAACACTGAACTATTCTTGAAAGGAGATGAAATATATATGGATCTATAAAATAAAATAAAAGATTGTATATTGTTTTTAAAAAGATATCATATTAATTTAATGAAAGGTAGGTGGAATGGGATTACATCTCATCAGGTTTAGGTAAGGTGACGTTAAATAAAAAAAATCAAATAAACATAAATTAATCAATTTATAAATTCATAAGAATAATAGAATTAGTGGGAGAGGGGGTAGGTCATGATCAAGTGGATTTTTCCCAACTCTTTAGGAGATTCTTGTTATTAGCAATTTGTTTCTATTTTATAATAGCATAATCTTTATTTTCTCCTTCAGCTTGTGGAACATTTACTAGAAGAGAGATCATTAAATTCAATCAAATGATATTGGCACTAGAAAATGATTTAATTGCATGATTTATATTTTGTTGAAGGACATGGTTTCCAGTTGGCAACAATAATCTTCACCATTGTCCACACACCTACCTCACCTATCGGCAGTGCTTTTTGCCTTGTCGCATGATCGCAAGGCAGTATTGCTGGTCTTGCGATCATGCGACCAGCCTTCTCTGCCCTAGCGTTGACCTTCCCTACCATCCGCAGGCCTTCTCAATGCCTTGTCGCATGATCGCAAGGCTTCTCTCTACTCTCTTGCGATCATGCGACCTCAATAAATGCCCACCATTTTTGTTTACTATCCGAGCATATTCTCAGGCTTGTTTTTATGTGGGGCCCTCTCCTTTCACCTTTTTGCATGATCGCATAACTCTTATTTGGTTTATGCGATCATGCGACAACCTCAACTTTCATGCGTCTGCCTTATGTTTTGGCCAAGCTTTTTTCTTTATGCGAACCTGCGATAACTTTTGCTTATGTTACCAAAGCGCGTGGGTCCCCTCTAATGCTCTTGTCGCATGATTGCATGAGCATTATTTTATTCATGCGATCATGCGACAACCTCTATTTTTCATTCGCCAACTACTGTATTTAATGCAGTATATTTTTATTTATTTTTCTCTGGCTTTTTGAATCGATCGGTTATTCTCCAGGTTTTTCTAGATGCTTCTAGGAAGAATATTTTTTGTAAAAAGGAATGTTTTCTCAGTTTGGTACGCTGGAAATAGAACTCTGTCTCTGCAAGAAATATAGGCGATAATGTGAGCATACTGGCAGCTCTGTAAATCTGAAAAAACTTGGCATTAATATATATAAAATTATTATTATTTCTGAGGATCGATACTCTATTTTTACTCTGTTCTATTATCCAGCATTGTAATGTGTGTATCTTCCTCCATCAAATTTTATATATTTTGATGTTTGAGTTATAGAGATTTAAATGTAAATATTAGGCATAGAATATAGTTTCTAGTGCTGTTATGTCAATTCAATTCAAAATAATTTTAAATTATATGACTTATTTAAAGAATGACATGTGTTACTCATTAAAGATAATGCTCTTAAGAAATGAACTATTCCTCAAAGAAAGGGAAATATACAAATGTTTAAAATAAAATAAAGAAATATTGAATAGTGTCAATTATATCATTTTAAAAAAGATATTATATTACCTTTATATTAGATAATAAATAAAATCAATATCATGCTTAAATGTATAAATGTTTATATTGTGTCATTTATAAAAATATTTTTTTTAAAAGAGAGTTGTAAATTTTATATAATAAACTTGATGATAATCTAATATGATAAATGTAACTTCAATTAAAATTATAAAAATAAAGAAAAAATTCTTAAATTTACAATTATTCATGAGATAAAATCATTGGATTTGAAAATTTATTAAAAATAAGCATATAGACTAATGGGGGATATTAATGGAAAGGGATGTAACTGTTTTGGGAGTGGTCGTGGATAAAGAGAGGGAAAACCGAATCTGGAACAACACTCTTTCTTGAATTTGCAATTACAAAATTTAACTGGCTAGAAATGGAATTTTGAAAAGACTCTGAGAACCGGAAAAGAAATGTATAAGAATTCATTATATCTTAAATTCCTTCATATCAAACTCTCTCAATTCTTTACTTTGAACTTAATAGAAAACAAAACATATATAAATAGGTGATTGTTTAATTCATATTTAGTGGAATTGTATTGATTAATTCATATTTTGTTGATTACACTTCTTTCCTTCCCATACATTGACATCAATCATTTTAGCTGAAAAGAAAACTCAGCGAATAGTAAAGGTCATTAATAAAATATTATTTACTTGTGTCATATGTCTATATAATTGCCAGATGTAAATAAGGAATCATTTTTTAAAACCTTCAAAAAATTTAGGGCATTAAGCAGACCTTTAACTTTCAGGTGCTCATGATCAATTTTCAACTTTCCATCTACCCCACACAACTTTTGATAAGTAGCAAATATCTCAAAATCTCCAATTTCCCCTATCTTGCAGTGAATATACGAATGGGCATCTTCTACCAGCAAAACCCTAGGTGGTATGCTTGAAAAAGCTCTCATTTTGTCAATTTGTGATGCCACTTTAGGATGAAGTTTGTATCTAGGCTCATCACAAGTAGCAGAAATAATTAAGTTCACTTCCTCCTCCTCTGCATACTTGGATTTGTTCACTTTTGATGTAGGCGCCATAGTTTCTCATTTAGGGTTTCGGTAAGTAACAAATGAACAGCTCGGTGATGATAGTACTTACACGAAATGAAGATGAGATCACTCAGAATTCTTTAAATCTGTGCTCAAATGCTTTGAAGATTCTGTTGCTCAAAATCACTCTGTAAACTCTTTGCTCTTCGTGAACGCGGTGAAAAATGAACTAAGTTCACCATGTATTTATAGCATTTTCAAATTCCCGCTTAAAACTTTTTACAATAAATGCTCGACCTAACATAGCTCGATGACAACTATCAAAATCAGTGTATACCGCAAAATAACATAAGCTCGGTTAACATGTAAATTTCCACTTGGTTAACCTTGCATAACAGTTACCGACTGGAAACTTCTCACTCAATCTAACATATACCGACTATAAACACTTAAAGCTCAAATCTTATAAAACCACAGTGCATCTTAATTCATGCAAATTTGGTATGAGATCATTTAATATAAGGAACTATTTGAATAATATGATCAATTAGGATTATCAGTTCCATACATACCTTTTCAGCTTAGGTGGAAGTGGCAATGTCACCCAATCTAATGGACAAGGTTTCACCAACTAGTGCATTACTTGACTCAGTATTATCATTTGATGCTTTTCTCCACATAGTGTTTTTTATCCTCGTGATATCTTCAATTGTATTGTCATTTTTAAATGTTTGTGTCTCTAGTGCTCGGTCTCTGCAATCTTTACTTAAGTGACCGATTTTGTGATAGTGTAAACATGCCATACCAGTAGTTGTCCAACTACGAGATTTGCCTCTCCAATTCTTTCTCATGCAGTTAGCTACAATATGTCCATATCTTCCACATGCTATGTAGTTAACCCATGTGTTATAATCCCAAGTATAAGCATTACCTTGTCTTCTCAATCGATAGGTCTTGTTCTATTCTTTTGGTGTCCAGACTTGCTTCATCTTTGTTCTGCATTCTTGTGAAGTGTGTCCATGCATATTACAAGTGTGGCAGTGTTTCTCCATGTAGGGTTTTTAAGAAATCCTATTCAACTTAGAAGGTTTTGTTGATCCGAATCATAAGAACATGGTATGTAGACTACACCAAGATTTGTATAGACTAAAGCAAGCACTAAGAGCATGGTATGAAAGACTACATGGTTATCTTATTAGTATTGGATTTGTAAGGACAAGTGATAATAGTAATTTGTACATGAAAGGAGAATCTGATGATAATATTTTGATTGCTGAAATTTTTGTTGATGACATAATCTTTGGAGGACATGATTTGATTTGCAAATATTTTGCTGATGAAATGAGAAAGGAACTTGAAATGTCAATGTTTGGAGAGATTAAATTCTTTCTAGGTTTTTAGATTATACAATAGAATGATGGGATTTTCATCACTCAATCAAAATACATTAAGGAAGTGTTAAAGACTTTTGGAATGGAAGATTCAAAACCAGTAAGAACACTGATGGTAACAGGATGTAAGTTGACAAAGGATGATGAATCAATTGAGGTAAATTAGACACTATATAGATCGATGATTGGAAAACTGATGTATGTCGTACATGATAGGCCTGATATAGCACATGCAGTTGGGATTGTGGCAAGATTTTCTACCAATCCCAAAGATTCACATATGGTTTGTGTTAAAAGGATTCTGAGATATTTGAAGAAGATTGAAGACTATGGTTTATGGTACACAAAGGAAGGAAAATTTAAACTCCAAGTTTACACTGATGCAAATTGAGCTGGAAACATTGATGACCAGAAGAGCACAACTAGTGGATAATTCTTTTTAGGAGAAAGGCTTGTGACTTGGATAAGTAAGAAACAAGCATGCATTTCTCAGTCTACTGCTGAAGCAAAGTATGTTGTTGTTGCTAAAATTATTCAAATATTTCTTGGATAAAACAAGTGTTCAAAGGAATTAATGAGGTGATCACTGACCCAGTGATTATATATTGTGACAACACAAGTGCTATAAACATTTCAAAGAATCTGGTGATGCATTCAAAAATAAAGAACATATCTACTAAGTATTACTACTTAAGGGAACAAGTTCAAGAGAAGCAGGTGAAACTAGAATTTGTAAAATCTAAAGAACAACTTGCTGATATTTTTACCATGCCCTTACCAAAGGACACTTTTGAGTATTTGAGGACTAGACTAGGGGTCTATCCCCTATCTATCGGTCACTAAGGTGATCAGGTAGTTGCATCAACCTATACTTTATTAGAAAATCATTCATGTTGATGCACATATCTCACACTTTAGGATTTCTAAGGTTGTGAAAGATTGTAGAAGCCAGAACAAAGAATTGTTTATCAATACACGATGGTACTTGATCTGGACTGAACAACAGAGAATAATTTGGCTGCTGAAGAGTTGTTTATTTTCTTTGGCATTGTTGTCAAAGGGAGAGAGAACTAATATGGGAAATAAATTGTATGAAATATCTATTGATGTGAACATGAGAAAGAATCAGATAACTGAAAAGATCAAATCCGCAGGGAGAGTCTGCATGAAATGTTGTTTGTAGTGATTAAACATATTAAATATCAAGCTAGAGAGAGCTTACTAAGCTACAACATTTATCTATATAGTTTTAGAACATATGTTTGGTATGTGTATGACATATTTCATAGTGTTTGTATTTCCATCAATGCCAAAGGGAGAGATTGATGACCTACAACTGATTGAATATCTAGATGAAATGAAGAGACAGTGATTAGAGATCACCGAGCTATCGAAGTGATATGTAAGATGATTAAATTAGTCAATATGTTGTCGTTGATGTCAACTAGTTTTTACTATACTTATCATGATAGTTAAAAACATTTGAATATCTGTAGAAGGAGGAAATGGTGAAGAAATGAGATATCTACATAAGGAAAAGATGGATATGACAGATAAGGATAATGTATACATTGGGTAAATTATTGATGAGTCTATGGCTTTATATTGTCGACTTGAGCATGTTACATTATTCTATTATGAAGAAGAGATCTGAATTGAACAAGTTAATGTGGTCGGTAATTGAAGACTTATGTATACACTAAGCTAGTGCAGTGTATACAGAGTGACAGCAATATCTGAGTTAGTTATCACTGATGCATTCAGTATTAACCGAGTATGGATGAAAACATTAAATGCTAAGAACAACCAATTGAAATTGATGAGCTAGAAATTTTATGATTTTGAGGTTATAGATGAATTTTGTTATAAGATCCATGATTGACATAATTCAGAGATGATCTAAAGGATGAGATTGAAATGTGTTATTGACACATCTGCCGAGGAAGGTTTAAGTGGCAACATGGACGAAGGAGATTAAGAGGCAAAATATGATGGCTGATATGAAAATGGTTTACTTGTCTATTTAACAGACATGAGTTTCATTGTTGAAACATGCTGAAAAAAATATAGACTACATAAGATTTTGCATGAAGACTTTTTCATGTATTCCTGATCAAACTAGTTATAGACAAAATCGAGCTACAAGCATAACTAAGCATTAGATATATATACACCGAGTAAAGTAAGTTGGGGAAATATTGAGGAAGTGAATTGATTAATGATCAGATGAGTTTTATGAGCTTAGCATAGATTTGAATATTTCTAAATGAGTTGTATTTAAATCAAATCAGAACTGTATTAGTTTAACCATTGATTCAACAAAATATCTTAACCGAGTGGACATAACAATCTTTTTGTATTACCACATGACATTCAAGGAATGTTAATTGTTATCTTGTTGACCCAATAGTGAATGATGGTCAAGAGTTAATTGTTAGTGATAAATCCTTTAACCAGGTCACACCTAACAGTGTGCATTGTAACCTTTAACAGGGTTGGCTCCTAACCGAGCTCACTTTAGAAGAGTGAAATATTTTGGGTTACTGGTCCCAGGTGGTTTTTCCCTTAGTAGGGTTTCCATGTTAAATCATTGTGTTATGTGTTATTTGTTATGATTTTTTTTCTATCATACTTTACATACTACATATTTGATTTAATCGATAATCATCGTTTGGATAATTACTGGCATTCGGTAAATGAACAGAAAGATTAATATTTTATCTTACCAAGATGTTTGAATTGTTGATTAAGTTTGAAAAATTACATCTGAGAGTTTGGGATTGTAGGATAACTGATTTAACTGATTCACCCCGCTCTCAGTTATTCTAACAGTCATTATCATATATGCTACCCAACATTGCTTCATGATCTTACATTTCTATATTTTCTCTTTCCCTAGCTTAGGTACTCTTAAGGAGATTGTTCTTGAGGGTTGCATTATATTTCCACTCCCTCATTATGTTTATGCTTCCTCCATCATCTTTCTTATTCATCCATCATGTCCTATACCTTGCTAGACATTGGGGGCAAACCAATGTGATATTTCTTGAGAACTGGTAATCTCTAAAAATTTAAAAATTGAAAAATGTTCTTGAAAAAATTCTAAAAATCATATAAAATCTCTAAAAAAAATCATAAAAATCATATAATGTCTTGAAAAATCATTATCTTGGTAAAACTTGGAAACATGTGCTCCTTGCAACCTATGCACTTATATCTATCAGGTTATCGCTTTGCACTCTGAACCCTTTTGACTTCCATTTCCAATCTCCTTGGTTTGGAATTGATCTTTGTCTAGGGCTAGGTGGCATGAACTATATTCTCCTTTGTTGCAAGATGGTTTTTTATTAGTAACTCACATTAGTGTTTCTCAACACTACCCCAAACAATGTTTCTCAATACTTCCTTTGACATCAAGTGTTTCTCAACACTTATTAGATATGTTACCTTGGGTCGATGCTTTGTGTGAAGTCGAGGATTGTGTGATATTTCTCACTTACATGCATGAGTCCTAGCGAGTGTGATTATCTTTATCTTTTGTACACTGCACTTAAATTAAAATGATTGAGTTATGCTTAATGATATTTTCTTTGTATGCTATCTTTTATTGAGGATTTTTATTGATGTTCCCTCCTTGGTTTCTCTATGATGTTACGAATAGAGTACTAGGGGCATGGGGCATATTTTCTTTTATTTCTTCTTTTGGTGTGATTCCAATGATCTTAAGATTTCTAATAAAATGGGTGTTTGTGATAAGAGCCTCCATCACGATTGGAACGCCATACATACCTTAACCTTCTTTATTCAGACAATTAGGTGAGGTTGGAATTATCTCCTTGACTATTATATTTTGTTTTCTTACGCAATAATCATTTAGGTCATCCTAGAATCTTATGCATTGATGCTTATGGTTACTAGCAACATTAATTTGGAAATCGTGTTCAGGTCATCTTGGCCCTTCATATATTCATAGTTATGCTTTCACTAGTGATGGTTGTATGATCTTGCAATGTCCCTTAATAAGGCTCAATGATAAAAACAAGGATCTATTTATTGACTCTTTCAAGCTACACTTTGCATCTTCATAGAAGTTTTCATTTTTAGGGTTCATTCTAGTTTGCATATGAGTTAGGAGAGGGTCTCCTTCATCATTATCAGACAATTTTGGTCATCCTTTTTCAGCATTCTTGATTCATTTTTGGGATCAAAACCAAAATTCAAGTTTATTTTCTTATTCTTTTGAGGCTTATCTTTTCATCCTTTGAGGTAAAAATTGATCATATTTCTCCATAATCTCTTTCTTTGACCTAATGCTAATGCTATACATTCTTGGTTAACCTTATTCAAACTAGAGAAAATTTTCATCACTTGGTGGTCAAACTTGGTCTTGTACGCTTATCAATCATCTTGAACCTTATCTTATCCTAATTTGATAAACTCTATCTCATTTCTGCATCTCCTCTACCTCATTTCACTTTTGATCATGAGGGGGAAAGATTAATCTATCATTCAAAGATGCAAATTGATTCTGCTATCTTATTGTCTTGTCTTTCAATTTTTGTTTTAGTGTTCAATTTCATTTCAACTATACATTGGAATATTTCTATCTTTGCTAGTTCTCATTCGATCAATTTTGAGATTAGTTATCTCTTTGTGCTTCGTTCATTCAAGTTTGGAATTAGATCTTTATCAAGTATCTTGTTATCTTTTCTAGTTCTCATTCGATCAAGTTCAGGATTAGTTATCTCTTTGTGCTTCGTTCAATCAAGTTTGGAGTCAGATCTCTATCAATTATGTTGACATCATCATTATTTGACTCAATCTGTTCCTAGATCACTCACACATTAGTCAAAAAGGGGAAAATGTAATCACCCAAAAATGGTCTAGTAAATTTTGAGCCTCACTCTAACATTAAAAAACTAAAATACTAGACTAAATCTTGTGCTTAATCAATTTTACATATTTATTTAATCTCTTAATTCTTGATCAAATCATCATTTTATCATTTATTTGATTATATCCTTAAGTTTGACCACTTTGTCCTAAGCTTTATTTAATTAAGAGAACATGCTCTCTTTTAATTAAATAAAAAAATCTTTTAATGAAATAATAAAATCACTTTATCCTAAGCCACATTTAATTAAAAGAACATGTCCCTTTTTAATTAAATAAAAATCTCTTTTAATTAAATAAAAAACTCTTTTAATTAAATAATGGAAACCACTTTGCTGAAAATAATAAATAATAAATTAAAAATAGAAAGAAAAGTGCACTTTCCAATGAGATGAAATCTTTTGACTTTTGAAAAAGATTTTTGCCTCTTAATCATGTCCATTGATTTGGCCTCTTGAGAATCTTGAGAACATGGATCAACCAAGATTTAATCTCCACCATTGCCCATTTCGTTTTGCCTCTTAATCTTGTCTGTTTGTGCATTTCTAAATTCATTTAAAAGGAGACTCTCTCCTCATTCTCGATATCCCATCTCTTGCATTATCTCATCCTCATAGCATTCTTAGCTTCTTAACATCTTGAAATTTTATTGCAGGGTCTTGGAGTTTTGGCATATTAGCATCTTGGAATCTTGGAGTCTTGCAATCTTGGAATCTTGGATTCTTGCAAATCTTGGCAACTTGGAGCTATGCCATTCTTATATCTTTCATATTGAAGCATTGCACCATTTTCATTTTCTTTCTTGCATCTAGCTTAATCCATCTCATCTTAGATCTAATTTTCTTGCATTCTTGCATATCATTTTATCTTAAAGATCTCGCATTTCATCTTAGATCTACTTTGCATTATCATTTGAATCTTCCATTCTATGGAGCACCTTGCAAGGGTATTTCTGTAAGGTTCATTTGAGAGCCACCATTCATAATATCTACATGGTTCTTGCACGTCATGGATAGGAAGCTATAAGCTGCTTCTTTAAAGCTCCTTCTTCAAGTGAAATGGATTATAGAAGTGACCTCACTTTTTGGTACACATTATAAAATTCTACAGGCAGTCCATCCAGGCTGGGGTTCTTGGTAGCACTTAAGGTTCTAATTGCTCGATTGATTTCCTCAATAATTATTTTTTTTCTTAGTGTATCAGAATCTTCTTCATTAGTCTTCTTGGGAATGATACTACTAATCTTATTCCTAGCCTCCTCTATTCTTGGTCTAGAGTCATCAGAAGAGAACAACTTGCTATAGAATTGAGTAACATGACTTAAAATATCCTCTTTCCTTGTAAGATTGATGCCATCCTCCCATTGGTCGTTAATCTTCTCCTTGGCTTCCTTTCTCTTTAGCAATTGAAAGAAATATTTTGTACCCTTTCCTCAATGGTTAAGCCAGTTCATTTTGACTCTAATTTTGTCTCCTTGTATTTTAACATTTTGCATCCTTCTCAAAGAATCTTTTGTAATATGTGAGGCCTCTTTAGCACCTAGATTATTAGGATCCCTCTTAATATAGTCTGTAACATTCAACAACTTGTCATGCAACTTGCACTCTTGTTGCCTAAAATCTTTATCTTTTTTCATTCCCACCATCTAAAACAAAAATCTCCAGCTTTTCGTATTTTATACCCTTTTATGAATTTCACTAGAGTGATTAATAGTACATGAATTGAATTGAATGATAAAGTTAACAACACCTAAAACATCTTGATCTTTTAGTAGCTTGAGGGAAAATACATCCTTTGTATGGTTTTACTCAAGGGAATAATATTGAGTGAAAATATTTTCCACCATAGGGTGATGGTCTGATAATGTATATGGAACCACTTTAGTGCAATCACTCCCCTTAATCTTTCTAAAATGGGATAAATTCTTATTGACATAAAATCTATCCTACCTACAATAAATTATCTTGCTCCCCTGTTGAAAATTGCACAAGTGAACCAGATGCTAGAGAAGTCATTGTTTCTACTAGAGCCACTTGAGATTGAAAAGATTGAGCTTGTTAACCATCCCATACTAGTGAAAGAATTCATCTCCCTTTCATTCAAATCGGCTTCCACCAGTCTTGTCTTGGGGCATTTCTAGAATGGTTCTAATGAGTTTTTCATAATTTTTGTTAATCATTCTAATGAGTTTGTAGTTAGAATGGTTCTAAAGAGTTTGTCATAATTTTTGTTCTGATTAAGTAAAAATGGGATTTGAAAGATCCCAAAACCTTGTACAAAAGATCAGAAGATAGGCATTATTGATCAATCAGAAACCACAAAAAACAACAAAAGAACAAGGGAAAACAACCCAGCAAAAGATAGTAGAAAAGGACTCCCCAGCAGTCAGAAATAGAAAAAGATAGCACTAGCAGAGAGCGGACACAAAAAAGATAGAAAGAAGAAACAAGTTGAAATCCACAATCTCAGAGGCCTGAACTGCTAAGAGTTCCATGCTGCCCATAGTAATTTCTGATCCTCCAGGTCCATATCTTTTTTCTTGGAACTGGCCCTAGTCCGAATACCAGTGCCCTTAGTGTCCTTGAGATCCTTGACCTCCTCTCCTCTGTTGGTCTCCATCTTCTCAGCAGAAGTCTTGCTTTGGTCAGCAGGATTTTTATGATTTGGGTGGTTTGCTCACCAATCTTGTTAATCGTCATTTCCAGTCTTTGAACTTTGTCTTCCAGTCATAATTTTTGTTAATAATAGATATAAAATATAAAATAAAAATTATGATCATTTTACCTAAATTAATGAATAAATTTATGATCACTTTCACAATTTTGATTCAAGATCAATCTTGTTGAAAATATTGTTTTCTAATAAGATCAATTTTGTTCTTCATTTCTCATTTTTTCTTCTTACCCTAGATGAATCATTGACAGTGATTCCAAATGTTGATTGAAAAAATAGACAAGTTTCATTTTATTGACATGGTTTTAATTGTAATGCAGTTTCTAGTTGGGTGTATCCACCGGATGATGAAATCTCGAGTGTGTGCAAATGGGAGGGTGGGGGCAACGGTAGCAGTATATTCAGAAACCATATTGGAGTATGTGACTACAGAAGTTCTGGAATTGGCAGGAAATGCGAGTAAAGATATGAAGGTGAAACGCATCACTCCAAGGCATCTACAGCTTGCCATCAGGGGAGATGAAGAGCTTGACACTCTCATCAAGGGTACCATTTCTAGTGGAGGTGTCATCCCTCACATTAATAGATTCCTCATTAACAAATCCACAAAGAAATATTAGCTCTCTCTCTCTCTCTGCAAACATCTCTTGATTGGTGTGTTTAATTTAAGAAATTGAGGCTACCACTCCTTCATTTGCCATATGATTTTACCTTACATGGGATAATAAATTTACTTAGGGACCTGCCCCAATACCTCCTTATTTACACAGATTGAAATTTTGCTATTCCATATATTCACTCCAGAAACTCTCTCTTTTAAAAAGAGAAATTTTGATATTTTGTTCATCAGAGATGAGTGTGTCCTGCTTATTTGAAATAGTATATATATGTTGTCATGTTAATTTGACATAATTTTAAATTATGTTACTCTTTCCACATGATGCTCTTGAACACTAGAATACTCTTGTGAGGAAATGAAATATATGAATGTATATATAAAACAAAATTATATATATTGTTTGTAAAAGATATTATATTAATTTAACAAAAGGTAGTGGAATGGGATTACATCTCATAGCGTGTTTAGATTAGTTGAAGTTAAAAAATAATTTTAAAAAACATACAAATATAACTAATTTATAAATTTATTATAGTAATAAAATTACTGGGAGAGGTGGTAGGTCATAATCAAGTGGGTTTCCCCTTAGTCTTGTGAAGAGTTCCTATCCATTAACAATTTGTTCATGTCTAGTAATTCAAATTGCCAAACATTTCTCACAAGGAAGATCACTGAACTGACTCTAAAGACATAGACACTTAAAAAATGATTTAATTACATAATCTTTTGGGATATATATGTTGATGTTGGTGTTACATAGATTTAATGTAACTAACAATTGCACTTTTGGTGTCCAATGGGTTCTCCAATATATTTGGATGGGGACATTGTTTAGGCTGATTTTATTTATTTTTTGGTTTCGAGAACTTCTTAGGCTGATATTTTTTGAAATAAAGACTTTTTATATTTGTAGTACCAACTATAAGATATGAATATATGAATGTTAAGATTAATTAAAAGTGTATATATTATTAAAATAATAATTTAATAAAATGATGAAGTTTATTATTTTGAAATCAATTATTTATAGTTGTATTAATTTAACAAATGATTAGATTGGGAGAAAACTATTTTATTTTTTTTTATATATTTTCATGAATTAAAGAATATAAAGTAGTATTTATTTACAATCATATAATGAAAGTTTATTAATATTTAGAAATAAATATTAATATTTTTAAGAACTTTGTAATGATCAGATTTAAAGTATTTTTTTTAATTTAAATATTTTCTCTTTTAATGAATTTAATAACATAAAGTAGTATTATTATTTATAGTTATTTTATTTAATGTAAATAATATTAAGATATAAACTCCTATTTATTTTGTAATAGGAATAAATAATTGTTTACTTCTAACTTCTACTTATCTTTGTAATATGATTGTGGGAATCAAGAACATTAAATATTTTTTTAGCGTAGCAAGGGAATTAAATTTGGTAAACTTTGTTACATAAAGATTTGTTAATTTTTATTTAGAAGATGAACAAAGTATTTGGCCTTTCACTAGTTTATAATCCCAACAAGCCCACCTAGTTCTTGATAACAAGTTCTAATAGCTTTCATATTTGACAAGTGGAATTGGAGGTAAATAATAAATTAATAGAAGAACAAACTAAAATCTTAAATCTAGAACAAATTAGTAGCTTGATGCATATATTTAGAGAGATTTTAATATTAAAGAGTTAAAGATAGAGATAAAAGGAGATGTTGAAAAAAATTCCATGTTAATGACAACTTAAAATGTAATCTCAATGATATTTTTTAGTGTCCAAGATGTAGAATTCAGACACTCACAAGACAACTTTCATGCACTTGTGAAGCAAGAGTAATATTTTGCAAGTGGAATGTACAACAAATCCTCAAGTATCAATTGAGTGAGTGATATTTTTTTACAATTCAAATAATGAGGTTGTGGCGTGTGTTGCATTTTAAGCATGTTTTGGTTCCATATACTTGACATTGTATCTTTGAGTCTTCAGCTTGCATTGTAGTCATTTGTAATTTGTTCCTTTTCCTACCAATTTTTTTTAGGAATGGAAATATTAGTTAAAATTTGATGTGATAATAACATAGTTATTTTTTTTAATGTCAAAACATGTAGTCCTGAATTTTTTTAATGTGTTATGTTATTAGATGTATGCACTTTATAGATTGTGTTGTTAGGTTGTAGGCTGCATAGTAGAACATGTTTTTTAAAAAATTACATACTATTACAATTTTTGATACTTTAGAATGTAGTCTTGGTTGATGTAACAAAAATTACAAGTAACATAGGTAAACAAAATGTACCTATTGCGATGATGGAGTATTATATTTTCCTTTTTGATGTTATTCTGATAATGCTTTCATGCGTGCCTCTTCTTCTTTTTGCCTGGAAACATGTGGGTTTTGTTGTATGCACACATATCTTTGGAATCTCAAGGCTGGATGAATACAAAGTCCTGATAGTTCGCATACTCTTGAAATCATTCTCAAGGTCAAACCTTGCCCTTCTATGCTTCTAATGTCAACGATTTCTCTTTAAAATGTAAACCCTTGTGATTTGTGTAATGTTAAAGCCAATGACATTTTTAGTTGTATTTGGTGCCAGCTACCATGATTGATTGGGGTGATTGGGACTTTGTTTGTGTTTCTTAGGTCCCAACCTGGACCAATGTAGTTTTAAAATTGAAGTACAATCATTAAGGGGAGTTGAGGTGGTTTCTCACCAACATTGTATACAATTTATTTAACTTGTCCAATTACACCATTGACAAGTCTAATGAACTACAACTGATTGAATATCTTGAGGAATAATTTGATAATGGATTAGATATTTGTAAGACAGTGATTGATGATCACTGAGCTACTAATGTGAATGTTAGTCATTAAATTAGTTAATGTATTGTCATTGATGTCAACTATCTTTGACTATACTTATCATGATGGTTATAAACATCTTAAGGAGATAATAATGAAGGAATGAGATATCTACATATTAAAGATGAGATGAATGAGAAAGATATGGATATAGTATTCATTGAGTAACTTATTGATGAGTCTATGCATTATGTGAGTGATTTGATTGTACTACATGAATCTATTATGGATTGAAGAACAAGAATGAAAAAGTTTATATGGTCGGTAAATGAAGAATTCAGTATACACCGAGCAAGTGTAATGTATACCAAGTATAATGTTAATCGAGCTAGTTATCACCAATGCACTATGGTATTGATCGAGTAAAATAAATAAATGGAACTTATGACTACCAACTAAAGATAATGAGCTGGAACAATTGTTTATGATTCTGAGGTAAAAGATAATATTTGTTTTTTATTAGGTAAAATAGGTTTTGAATGGGCCCTGAAACCATATACAATTGGTTTTTGTTGGGAACCATAACCCTTTACAAAATATAGAAAATATTAGCACCGACTAAAGAGAGACAGCAAGGGAACGAGGAAATAGACTTTATAGAACCAACCAACACTAATTACTAGTAGAACTACAAGCAATCCTAAACCAACAAAACAACAGCAGCTACAAAAAGAATAGACAATAAAGCTCTAGCTGCACCAAACCTAAAGTCGAAGCTTTACATCAAACTAGGGTTTTCTAGCTCCCTAAACCAATAGTATGGGTTTTTTCTTGGCTCCCATAACTAGAATGACCAACCAGATCCATACCCACAGCCACAGGGTCATATTGAATCCCATAACTGTAAGGTCTTCAAAAGGAGAATGACCAAAATTCAACCGGATCCTACAAGAAGCTGAGTGGTTATAAGGAAGAAAATGCCTTTTTCTCCTGCTAGAACACTTCGTCTAGCCGACACAAACCACCTCCATAGGATGTGTGACATCTACCTCAAAAGGATTTAGGGGTGAAGGGAGCAGGAGCAGACAGAGTTTCCACCACCAAAACCAACCCCACCTCAATAGGGGTATACTCCATCTCAGTAGGAGTGTTACACAAGAGAATCCATCCCAAAGAATAATCCCCTAGTAGAGATGAGATCAGACATTTCTCCTAGAAAGAAGAATCTTCTAGAAATAGGGGAGAAACATAAATGGGGGTCACATACCCAACAAAAGAGAAGAAAGAGATACCAGCCCAAGCAGAAAGCAAACCAGCAGCATTAGCCACAAATGAAGGAACCTTACAACACACTTGACCCATAATCTGCTTAAAGTGTTTTACAGGGCTACCACAAAACAAAAGCCCAACCCTCATGAAGCTGTGTCTTGCATAGGAAGACAAGCAGGAAAACAAAACATTCTCCCAGTAAAGATAAGCTTCTAGGAATAGGGGAGAAAATAAGACTAGGGTCACAGACCCAGTAAAAAAGAAAGGATTAGTGCCATCCCAAGTTGGGTCTAACCCATCAAAAATATCAATAATACAACTATGAACCTCAAGCAGCCTCAGATGTTTGGTAGCTCTACCAAAAAGGGAGAGGATATCCTTCACAAATCTAAATCTGGCCCTAGAGACCAGACTGCATAGAACCTCAGCAAAGGCTAAGGGAGCTTGGCTGCAAACCCAACAAATCTGAAGAGGTGCAACAGAAGCCCTATGCTGCTCCCTTGCATACTTAGCAGATGTGTGCACAAATGACAAGGGACAAACACAACCCCTAAAAAAAACAAGGTAGACCCATGCAAAAAAAATGCCATCAAGCTCCTCAGCAACGCCATCTCCCAGAAGATCCGTAGCACCAGTTCTCGAATTCAGAAGAAGAACCCTAGCAAAGGCAAAGGGGACTAGGCAGGATGCCCAACTAAAGTGATAAGGAGCCTTAGATGCCCTGAGCAGCTCCCCAGCAACCACCATAGAAGTGTGCACAACAAGAAAAGGCCTCCCTTCATAGCCCCTTTATAACGTGAGGTAGGCCCACTCATCTGCATTGTCATCTTCCTCCTCTACCTCGCCTTCAGTATGCGAAACCCTAGCTCCCACTCCCAGTCTGCTCATTTCAAAATAATGGCATTAAATATAAAAGATAATATTTGTTATGATGATCAAACAAGTGACAAAATTCAAAGATAATCAGATGAAGGAGAATGAAATGTGTTATTGACACAACTGTTGAGGAATGATAAAGCAGAAAAATCAATAGTGAAGATTAAGAGGAAAAATCTATAGATGGAAATAAAATAGTTTATGATGTCTATATAAAGAGACAAGAGATTCATTATTGAGGCTATTACAGGAGAATTCACATGAAAGGATTGATTTCATGCAAGACTGATCAAAATGGTTGAAGACAAAACTGAGTAATTCTGTAGACAACACTGAGTGTCAGAGAAAAGAAATTACTGAGAAAAATAGAGTTGAAGGAAATAGAAAGATTGAATTGATTATTGATCAGAGGTATTATTGAGCTTAGCATAGATCTAAAAATCTACAAATCAAGTTGTATTTGAATAAGATCATTATTGTATCAATTTAACCATTGCTACAGATAAATATCTTAACCGAGTGAGACTTAATAGTCTTTATATTTCATGACATTCAATGAATGTTGATTGTTTTCTTGTTGACCCCATAGTGAATGATTGGTCAAGGGAGAACTGTTAGTGATAAATCATCTAACCAGGTCACACCTCATGGTGTGTTTTGTAACCTTTAATAGGGTTGGCTCCTAACTGAGCTCACTTTAGATGAGTGAATTATTTTTGGGTTACCAGTCCCAAGTGGCTTTTCCCCTAACAAGGTTTCCACGTTAAAAACCTATGTGTTAAATATGTACACATGTTTTGGATTTTTATTTTACTTTATGCATTTCTATAATTGGATTGATCGGTAAGCACAATATTTAATTTACTGGTAATTGGTAGATAAGAGAAATACATAGTTGATATGTTACCGAGTTGATTAATTTATTTGAAAGTTTTGTTATATACATCTGGGAGTATTTGGGACTATAGGATAACTAGACTTAATTGATTCACCCCTCGCCCCCCCTCTCAGTTATCTAACAATTGGTATCAGAGCTTAGAGTGCTTGAAAGAAAAGTTAGAAGGAATTAAGCTAAAGATCATAAGATGTATAAGAGAGAGGTGTCAAAGCTGAACAAAGACAACTTCTTAACATGGAAAAGGAGAATCAAATTGTATTTTTCAAGGATTGGTGACTCCATAACATACTACTTGGAAAATGAGTTCATCTTACCCATTGGACCTTTGACTGTTGATCAACTAAGAGGAAAATATGAGCACAATGCTATGATGATAGAGCTTTCTTCTTCATTATCAGATGCATAATCTGAAGATGTTAATGTAAAACTGCTAAATAGATGTGGGACAAGCTAACACTAGTTCATGGAGGAGATGTGATTGTGCTAAGGGCTAAAGTTGAAAGTCTTAGAGGAAAGTTTGATGACATGAAAATGAAGGAAGGAGAGAATATATCTCAATACAGTAACCAAATTAAAGAGGTTGTGAATGCTATCCGAGGAGCAGGTGGAATTATTGATGAAGACAACATTGTAATTAAAATTCTCAGAACCTTGTTACCTATTTATGCTATTAGAGTCTCTACAATACATGAAATGAGAGTAGCTCTTGGAAATAATGTTACACTTGATAGTATAATCAATAGGCTGACTACATTTGAGCTGAACAACTTTGACAATAGTATTGTTCCTAATATTGAATCTGCAATTATGTCATCTCTGAAAATTGGTAAATCAAGCAGCAAACATATGATAAGAAATGATAGTGATAGTGAAAGTGATGAGAGTGAACTTGATGAAATCGAAGCATTAATGGCTAGAAGATTACAAAAAGGTAAATGAAGATATAAATGAAAACTACCTTTGGCATGTTTTAATTGTAAAGAGATTGGCCATATTACTGCTAGATGTCCTAACTGAAAAAGGGATGAGAAAACCAATGAAAGATATAATGATCAAAAGTATGACAAAAGAGATAACCGACAATATGACATAAGAAGTAACCAAGATTACAAAGACAAAGGAAATAAGGTGTGTTACCTTGTTGAAGATGAAGATGAAGATACTGACACTGACACTAATGAAGACATTGAGGTGGTATTTGTATCTTTGAAAGAAGATTCATAAGAATAAGAAACGTATGTAGAAACAACACTTATTTATAAAGTTAGCAAGAATGATACTTGGATTATGGACAGTGGCTATACACATCATACTGTAGCGTCAAAAAATAGAAGCACTTACATTGAGGATAGGTTTATCCATCTGAGTAAGTGGTTTGGGGTCATGTCGAATGCCTTGAATGGGTCTTTGACTTAGATCTGTCTTTTTCCCCTGTTCTACCCCATTTTTCACTTCCTTCCTACCTAATCCTAGAAACCTACTCTGAGAATTTGAGGTTCTTGACCTCAGGGTCAAGGTTGACCTTCTGGGTCAAGGTCAACATTGACCCTGATTGAGGGTCCAAATTTCAAAATCCAAAGGTTTTCGAATGTCAGGTTTTAGAAAGATTTATTTCTCGCTTTCAGGTCGGCTATTTTGGGCTTTGAAATGGTAAACTCTTAAATGATATTTAATTTATGTCCACTTCCAAGGGTATAGGCTCAATTGGAATTTAATTCTTCTATGTTGGCCTCTCTAGAAGTTTGTGTCATAGACTAGTATAAAAGGAAGCTTTCTCCTCTCATTTCAATCCATGATCCATCCTCCATCTATCAAGTGTGCAAGCAATCTCTCAATCCTAATTCAAGTAATCCATCAAGTGAAATCAAGCAATCAAGAAGCAAGAAATAAGGATAAGGAAAGTATTCAAGCATTCATCTATCTTCAAGCATTCAAGCCTTCAAGATCCAATTCATCAAGGAGATCCATTGGTGGCCAATTAAGGATTCAATCTCTATGGAGCCCTCTTGTTGAAGATTTCTTCATCCACGTCCATTAAATCTTCTTCCTATTCCAAGATCCATTCAAGATTGGTGTTCTAAAGATAATTGATTTGAGACATTCCACATCCAATTCTACATTCATTTGGAGCATCCATACTTGTGGATTCAAGGATTCGAATCCTCCACAAGGGTTTCAACATATACAAGGTGAATTGTTCCATTTACTTTGTTTATTATTGCAATTTTAATTCAATTTCAAGGTTAATTCCAAAATTGGGGTTTAACCAAGGAAAACCCCTCATCCAAACAATAAAACTATTTTTTTCTTGTAAGTACAAGTGCGGAACAAAAAATTATAGTACAGATCTGGATACCCTTTTTGAAAAACTTTTAGGATCCGCAAACATAATTTCCATCGGAGTAGCACAGATCAAGGTCAAGATAAAGGGGTCAAGGTCGACCTTTCTCAGAAAAGGAAAAGGTTTCTGGGTTCTCTCTATCCCTATTTTCCTATCCTAGATCTGGTTGCAGAATTTCCAGAAACTCAGTACAGACACTAGAAAATAGCATTTTCCAAATTTGCTATACTTTGAGGTTAGTATTTGTCTTCAATTCAATTAAGATTTCAATACCCCTTTTCATATATTACATTTTGAGGACACATCTATTTTATATCTTTACATTTTGGTGAACCCGCGATAGACAATTATTTCTTTTATGGTGTTAGATCTTGCATGTATTAGCCTTCTTTTATGTTTTTGCATTTAAATTTCAAAAATAAATACAAAAAAATCATATAAAGCAAAAAAACAAAAACATTTATTTGTTCATGCTTTGTGTTTTTCCTAGTTTAGTTCATTTGCACTGCATTGGTATATGAGCTTTACTACCTCTAGCCCTACTTATAATATTCTAGTTAGAAGAAGTTACAGACTTATGGGTTCCTTTGATCCTGAGTCTTCCTTTCCTCTCCTTAGGATCCTGGACGACAATTTGATTACTGATGATTCTAATCCTACTATGGAGCATAAATCTTCTCACTCATTTCATGATGAGGGTGATGCTTTAAGGGTTCCTCTTGAACAAGTCCAAAAACTTTCAACTGAACTTGATAAAATGGGAAATTGGCTTATTCAAGAAAACCATAATTGAGATTTTATTCAAGCTATAGACACTCTTAAGAAAGTCCCTCGTGATAGTGATCAAGGTGTTAATCTCTTGCATGATATTACTCATCTTGTGCATTTAAATGGAAAACCTTTAGCTCAAGAAGCTCAATATTTAGGATTCACTCCTCGTGTCACTAGTGTGGAACCTTCTTCCATTCCTTTACCTAGCATTCCTACTTATACTCCTCCTTTAGTGACTACATCATTTCCCTCTCTTCCTATGAGTGTTCCGCCCATGTGTCTACCTACTTCAAAACCTTCTTATCATAGTGTTCCTTTTA
This sequence comes from Chamaecyparis obtusa, assembly GCA_027943335.1. NCBI lineage: Eukaryota > Viridiplantae > Streptophyta > Pinopsida > Cupressales > Cupressaceae > Chamaecyparis > Chamaecyparis obtusa. The sequence continues at coordinate 1,481,047 of BSBK01008014.1, read as the reverse complement.
CTTATTCCAACCCTCTTCCAACTGTGGTTCTAACTATTCCCCCGGTTGTGTCTTCCATTCCTTCTACTTCCTACAATTTCCCTAGTGTTTCTAATGTTTATATGCCTCCTATTTCATCTAATGATTCCACAATCATTGGTTTCTCTCAAACTATGTCATCTTTACAATAACAACTTGCATCTTTAACTCAATCCAAGTTTAGTATTCCTACATGTGACATGGGTAGTCCTTTATCCCTAGACATTTTTCATGCTCTTGTTCCTCAACAAGACGATATGCCTTGTCTTGAGAATTACAATGGTAAGGGAGACCTTATGGGTATGTGCAAGATCATGAGGGGCCAAACTATGCCCTTAAGTGGCAATGAAAAATCAGTAAATCAGGGTTAGTCAACTTGACGTGAAAATTTCATCTAGCTATCAACCTAATATCAAAAAGTTGTAAGAATAGAATCTATAGAAAATTGAATGTAATTTCTAAAAAAGTTAGTATGATTGGTGAAAATTATAGATTTCAATGCAGTCGTACAAAAATTTCTAGAAAAAAATAAGAAGTAGGTGTATGTCTGACCACCTTAATCATAATCAAATGATAATATTTTATTATAAGATTTTATATATAAGTAGTAGAATCATGCCCGGATGTGACGCATATTTTTTTGTAATTTTATTCCAAAAAAATAATTAATTATGAATTTTCTGCTACAACATTTTCAGAATTAAAAAACTCATGTGTCTGACCACCTTAACTCATTCAAAACTTTACAAAATTCAAATTTATTTTTTTTCCTTGTAGTAGGCGAAGCATAGAATGTGACACATTTTTTGGATTTCAAAAATGTTATACCATCTGAAAGTTATAGTCATTTTTCAATCAGTATATAAATTAGCACTTTAGAGGTAACTCAATTAGAAAATAACTAATAATTACTTACCGAATTCAAAATTTGACAGCAATTATATCGATAGAAAGCTGATAATATCCTTAAGATACCCTTTTCATTTCATCAAATTCAGGTGAAGAAAAAGTCATCAGCTACATGGTCGAAGTCTGGAACTCAAAGAAATAGGGGGAAAACATGTTTTTGAGACATTTCAATAGTTGACCATGTAGGTTTGGTGCACAAAGCAATACCGAGCCTAATCAGGTACCCAAAAATGCCGACAGAATTTTGTTTTTTCACTTTTCCCTCCCCTTTCTCCCTCCCATTTCTCCATCCTTCATATGATATATTATATATCAAAAACTATATATTAGATATATATTAGATTATATATTATATATATTAAATATTATATAATATCAATTATATATTAAATATTATATAATATACATTTTACATTAAATATTATTTAATATATATTAATATTAAATGTTACATTATATATTATTTTATATATATAATATATTAATATGTATTGTACAACTATGTACGAAAGGTTGGAAGATTGTAGAAAAATCATGGATGGCCATTGAAAGAAGCAAAGGAAATCAATCAGCCATTTAAAAAATTCATGGGCGGCCATTGAGGAAGAGAGAGAGAGAGAGAGAGAGAGAGAGAGAGAGAGAGAGAGAGAGAAGGGGAAGGGGAGAGAGTAGGAGAGATAGAGAGAAGGGGAAGGGGAGAGAGTAGGAGAGAGAGAGAGAGAGAGAGAGAGAGAGAGAGAGAGAGAGAGAGAGAGAGAGAGAGAGAGAAGGGGAAGGATAACCAATTCATTACAATATTAATTAGTAAGGACCAAGGAAAACTTAAATAATATCATAACATGCATTAGAAATCCAAATTCTAATTACTTGAGTTTTAAGCAAAGTGAGTAAGGTCCTGGATAGGGACATTACAGATCCACACATTGTTCAATAGATACCTCCAAGAACCCACATACATGGGAGTAGGTTTGAAGTAAGACTAAGATTGTTTATCGGTTCAAAAATATTACTGTGTTGTACTTTTCATTAACATCCAATGATTGGATGTGAAATTCACAAATTTGATTATGTTACCACTGGTTCTATTTCAAATTCTAGAAAAAATGTATATTTGACATATGTTCATAAATTTCAGTCAACACCATTTTAAAATAACACATCAGTTTATTTTTACACATTGAGAATATCATCAATAGGAATGGAACTTAAATTGACATAGGTCATAGGAAATAAATGTCCCAACTATTTGTTGTCTTCTACATTTTGAGTTTCTTATTACAATCAGGAGAAGAATATTACTCTCCAAATGGTTTTGGACAGTAACATTTGTACTTCCTCTTTACAAATATTTTTTCCCTCATCTTGCTGCCTATTGATACCGACACAGTGAATCTAGGCATTTCTACCATGTAATGGGAGAAAAATGGTTTCCTAATTGATGTGTCTAAATAATACATGCAAGAACCTTTTCTTTGATATTGCTCACTAACCCTTTACAATAGAAAATGTTTACAAAAACTGGCATGTACTTGCATGAGGACATTATATATTACAAAAATCCCACACATAAGTAGTTGTTAAGCCACTCAAAAAGTAGTAACTGATAGCAGGTGGGATAATGCAGATGGTTTAATAAACCACTATCTTCTTTACTCTAGCAACATCTGGTTCATCTACTCGACTGAGGCATGTTTGGGGACACACAGTCTCCATTTAAACTCAACTCTTTGGAAGCAGTTATATTTTTCAGTGGAGGAGATACACCCATTGGATCTGCAATAACTTTATGCTTACTGGAATTTCCATTTCTCTTCAATTGGGATACTCTTTCCAAAACTGCATCTACCCTTTCATCAATTTGGGAAATCAATGGATCTATTTGTGGACCTCCAAGGTGTTGGTCACCTAAACGAGAACCTTGAGATGAATTAGGAACTTCTCTATGAAAGAGATCAATACCTTGAGAAGTTCTCCACTTGTCAGCTAAATTAAAACCTTGGACCATAGATGATTGCCCTTTGTTGTAAAATGAGGAGTGAGATTGCCTTGCCAAAGGTGGCAATGAACTTACATTTGAGGGATAATGTCCAACATGAGTAACCTGGTTTCCCAAGTCCTATAAATGCAAGGCCATTGACGAATAGGCATTTCTAATAAAAATATTTATGGTGCTAGAATGAAGTGCATGACCAAATTCTTTGCCTTCTAATGAACCAATTTGAGGCTTCATTTCACATTTCTCTATGGATAATTCCACAGCACTTCTTACTTCTCTATCTTAATTTTTTTTGTCAATGTACATGTGCACTGAAGAGCTTCTATCACTACTTGAGCTACTAGAAGATGGTGCGTACTCATCATCATCATGTGACATAGGCTCACATGCATATCTTACTTCTTTCCTTTGCCGCTTTCCCCTTCCTAGCTCTTCCTCCTTATCTGTAACTTCTATCATGGGTCCAAGAAGCTCTTCCCACTCTTTCCCATTAATATACAAATATTTTGTTCGTAACAGTATTTTCTACATATATTATGATATTAATCTGATTTGACGCACCTTCTCTATTTGATCCATACTTCCCATTCTTTTCACTTTCTTTTCTCATTTTGCACATCATAGGCCAGGATTTGATAGCGGGTATGACCTTGGTACTACCGGCATTAATGATAAATTTTACCTTTTAAAGCTATTAAATTTTTGTCATTTTTCCTGTATGATGCTTTTGTATATGAATTGTGGATATTCTCTAGGAAACTTTTCATTTTTTCCTGTAGGATGCCTTTTTATACAAATTTTGGAGAATCTCTATTAAAGAGTAGGTAAGGATGGCTAAGCTGAGTGCAGAAGAGAGGGAGAGGACTAAATTGAGAGAGCGGAGGTGGAGAGTGACAAGGACAAAAATATTTTAGGGCTTCCAGAAATATGGCAATTATAATCTTCCTCCTAGAGTAGACATTAATGAAGTTCTTCTTGCCTTAGCAGAGGAAGCTGGCTAGATTGTTGAAGCTGACGGTACTACATACAAAAATGCGGTATGTATTTTTCACCTAAATTTCATTTTTCATTTCTTTTAGGTCTTTAAAGGCAGCCACCTAAATCTTTGTATTAAATGTCAAGGAATGCATGAAAATAATATGATTCCAAGCATGAGCATGAGTCCCTACAGGGGCATAGTTGTGCCTTTTACAGGCACCGTAAACCCTAGCTATGCAAAAATGGAGGCTTTGAAGAATAGTTCACTGGAGTGGAGAGAGAGAGGGAGAGGGAGAGAGAGAGAGAGAGAGAGAGAGAGAGAGAGCCCTATAAAGTCCTATGGACCCCTATGAAGTCCCCATGACCCCTATGGACACATTGGAACCCTCAAGTGTGTCCTAAGGGGTCCTATGACCCCTTTGGACACACTTGAGCATTCAAATGTGTCCAAAGGGGTCATGGGGACTTCTTAGGGATCCTAGTATGCCTTATCATGCTTTTGGACCCCTAAGAAGTCCCCATGACCCCTATGGACACATTTGACACATCAAGTGTTTCTTAAGGGGTCCTATGACCCCTTCAAAGATGCTTGAGCATTCAAATGTGTCAAAAGGGGTCATGCTGGGACTTCCTAGGGGTCATAGTATGCCTTATCATGCGTTAGGACTGCTAAGAAGTCCGCATGACCCCTATGGACACATTGGAATGCTCAAGTGTGTCTTAAGGGGTCCTACAACCCCTTCGGACACACTTGAGCATTCAAATGTGTCAAAAGGGGTCACGGGGACTTCCTAGGGGTCCTAGTATGCTTTATCATGTCTTAGGACCCCTAGGAAGTCTGCATCATCCATATGAACATTGGAATGATTAAGTGTGTACTAAGGGGTCCTGCGACCCCTTCAGACACACTTAAGAATTCATATGTGTCAAAAGGGGTCATCGAGACTTCCTAGGGGTCCTAATACACCTTATCACACATTAGGACCCCTAGGAGGTCCGCATGACCCCTATGGACACAATGGAATTCTCAAGTGTGTCTTAAGGGGTCCTAAGACCCCTTCAAACACACTTAAGCATTCAAATGTGTCAAAAGGGGTCATGGGGAATTCCTAGGGGTCCTAGTATGCCTTATCACACATTAGGGCCCCTAGGAAGTTTGCATGACCCCTATGGACACATTGGAATGCTTAAGTGTGTCTTAAGAGGTCCTACGACACCTTCAGACACACTTGATCATTCCAATGTGTCAAAAGGGGTCATGGGGAATTCCTAGGGGTCCTTGTATGCCTTATCATGCGTTAGGACCCCTAGGAAGTCCGCATGACCCCTATGGACACATTGCAATCCCCAAGTGTGTCTTAAGGGGTCTTATGACCCCTTCAAACACACTTGACCATTCAAATGTGTCAAAAGAGGTCATGGGGACTTCCTAGGGGTCCTTGTACACCTTATCATGTGTTAGGACTGCTAGGAAGTCCACATGACCCCTATGGATACATTGAAATTCTCAAGTGTGTCTTAAGGGGTCCTACGATCCCTTCGGACATACTTGAGTGTTCAAATGTGTCAAAAGGGGTCATGGGGACTTCCTAGGGGTCTTAGTATGCCTTATCACGTGTTAGGACCCCTAGGAAGTCCACATGACCCCTATGGACACATTAGAATGCTCAAGTGTGTCTTAAGGGGTCCTATGACCCCTTCGAACATAATTGATCTTTCAAATCTATCAAATGGGGTCATGGGGACTTCCTAGGGGTCCTAGTATGCCTTATAATGAGTTAGGACCCTTCAAAAGTCCACATGACCCCTATGGACACATTGGAATTCTCAAGTGTGTCTTAAGGGATCCTACGACCCCTTCGAACACACTTGAGCATTCAAATGTGTCAAAAGGGGTCATGGGGACTTCCTATGGGTCCTAGTATGCCTTATCACACATTAGGACCCCTAGGAAGTCCGCATGACCATTATGGACACATTGGAATGCTCAAGTGTGTCTTAAGGAGTCCTACGACCCCTTTGGACACACTAGAGCATTCAAATGTGTCAAAAGGGGTCATGGGGACTTCCTAGGGGTCCTAGTATGCCTTATCATGTGTTAGGACCCCTAAGAAGTCCCCATGACCCCTCTGGACACATTTGACACATCAAGTGTGTATTCAAGGGTCCTACGACCCCTTCAAACACACCTGAGCATTCAATTGTGTCAAAAGAGGTCATGCCCAGACTTCCTAGGGGTCCTAGTACACCTTATCACGTGTTAGGACCCCTAGAAAAACTTGATGACCGCTATAGACACATTGGAATGCTCAAGTGTGTCTTAAGGGGTCCTACGACCCCTTCAGACACATTTGAGCATTCAAATGTTTCAAAAGGGGTCATGGCGACTTCCTACAGGTCCTAGTATGCCTTATCATGCATAAGGACCCCTAGGAAGTCTTCATGACCCCTATGAACACATTGGAATGATCAAGTGTGTCTTAAGGGGTCCTATAACCCCTTCGGACACACTTGAGTGTTCAAATGTGTGAAAATGGGTCATGGGGACTTCCTAGGGGTCCTAGTATGCCTTATCATGCATTAGGACCCCTAGGAAGTCCACATGACCCCTATGGACACATTGGAATGCTCAAGTGTGTCTTAAGGGGTCCTACAACCCCTTCAGACACACTTAAGCATTTAAATGTGTTAGAAGAGGTCATGGGGACTTCCTAGGGGTTCTAGTATACCTTATCACATGTTAGGACCCCTAGGAAGTCCACATGACCCCTATGGACACATTAGAATGCTCAAGTGTATCATAAGGGGTCCTACGACCCATTCAAACACACTTGAGTGTTCAAATGTATCAAAAGGGGTCATGGATACTTCCTAGGGGTCATTGTATATCTTATCATGCGTTAGGACCCCTAGGAAGTCTACATGACCGCTATGGACACATTAGAATGCTCAAGTGTGTCTTAAGGGGTCCTACAACCCCTTCAGATGCACTTGATCATTCAAATGTGTCAAAAGGGGTCATGGGGACTTCTTAGGGGTCTTATTATGCCTTATCATGCGTTAGGACCCCTAGGAAGTCTACATGACCCCTATGGACACTTTGGAATGCTCAAGTGTGTCTTAAGGGGTCCTACGACCCCTTCAGACACACTTGAGCATTCAAATGTGTCAAAGGGGTCATGGGGACTTCCTAGGGGGCCTAGTATGCCTTATCATGCGTTAGGACCCCTAGGAAGTCCACATGACCCCTATGGACACATTGTAATTCTTAAGTGTGTCTTAAGGGGTCCTGTGACCCCTTCGGACACACTTGAGCATTCAAATCTGGCAAAAGGGGTCATGGGGACTTCCTAGGGGTCCTAATATGCCTTATCACACGTTAGGACCCCTAGGAAGTTTGCATGACCCCTATGGACACATTGGAATGCTCAAGTGTGTCTTAAGGAGTCCTACGACCTCTTCGAACACACTTGAGCATTCAAATGTGTCAAAAGGGGTCATGGGGACTTCCTAGGGGTCCTAGTATGCCTTATCACATGTTAGGACCCCTAGGAAGTCCGCATGACCCCTATGGACACATTGGAATGCTCAAGTGTGTCTTAAGGGGTCCTACGACCCCTTCAAACACACTTGAGCATTCAAATGTGTCAAAAGAAGTCATGGGGACTTCCTAGGGGTCCTAGTACGTCTTATCATGTGTTAGGACCCCTCAGAAGTCCACATGAACCCTATGGACACATTTAAATGCTCAAGTGTGTCCTAAGGGGTCCTACAACCCCTTCAAACACACTTGAGCATTCAAATGTGTTAGAAGGGGTCATGGGGACTTTCTAGGGGTCCTAGTATGCCTTATCACATGTTAGGACCCCTAGGAAGTCCCCATGACCCCTATGGACACATTGGAATGCTTGAATGTGTCTTAAGGGGTCCTACGGCCCCTTCAAACACACTTGAGGATTCAAATGTGTCAGAAGGGGTCATGGGTACTTCCTAGGGGTCCTAGAATGCCTTATCACATGTTAGGACCCCTAGGAAGTCCCCATGACTCCTATGGACGGATTGGAATGCTCAAGTGTGTCTTAAGGGGTCCTACGACCCCTTAAGATATACTTGAGCATTCAAATGTGTTAGAAGGGGTCATGGGGACTTATTCAGTATAGTCAGACCACCAACATTAGAAGGAGTCTATAGAAAAATCTTGTGCTAGATACTTTCAAGAGGACTTGGGTTGAAATTGTTTGTCATCAAATCAACTGTGCAGGTATTTTTTTGAATACATTATATATATATATATATATATAGACACACACACACACACACACACATATACATACATTAGTATATATATTATATACATTAATATATAATACATTATATATATTATATACATTAGTATATAATACATTAATATATATATATAATATACATTAGTATCTAATACATTAATATATATATATATACACACACATATATATACACACACATTAGTATATATATAATATACATTATATACCCCATTTTATATGTATGTAAAAGTTCATTTTTTTCATTTGCTCCCACCCTTTTTTTCATCTGCCTGGAAATATTGGGTACCTGATTTTTAATCGGGTGCCTAATTTTTGACTGGTCATATTTGACCAAAATATTCCCTATCCCCACATACCAGAGAAGCACGGGATTTCAGACTTTTTCACAGGTTGCAAGAAAAAAAAATGTGATTTGGGGCCCATTTTTTTGTTTTTTGTCAACTTGTGGTCTCACCATGGGAAGCAACAATTGTTGAAAGGTTAAACAGAAGAGGAAGGTGATGAATGAAGAAATTCAAGCGAATAGGGAAAAAGATAGGGAAAATCACCGAAAAAGGAGAGAAGGTATGTTAAACATTAAACAAGGTGACACCATAAATGTAGTTGCAAGTGAAGAGGATGTTGAATTTGAAAATAATATGGAAATTAATTTTGTGAATGAAAACATAGATTTGGGTAATGACAATGAATGGAATGAAGATGAAAATGTATAGATGGAGATTGAAAATGTAGACTTGGGGAATGAAAATCTTGCACAAGAACCACATGAATGTTACACATCTCCAAATTATATGTGAAATGAAGTCCCTTGCAATAAAGATAATCAATCTTCAAATTCGGGGCTTTCAAGAACACCTAAATGGTTAATTTAAATTGAGAACATTATGAATAATTGGGAAGGAAAGAGGTCACATAGAACCGTTAGGTTGTGGGCTTCAAAACTTTATGATCAATTTTTTGGAAATAAGACATTGGTTGAGAAATGTGAAATTTTAGTGCAGTTGTTAAAGATGCAAAAGATGAGACTTGTGCTTGTGAAATTCAAGATTCGTGTGAACAAGAAAATGGAGAGAAATGCCATTTTTGTAAAGAATCTTTTCAATTCTCTCAGTAGAATTTGGAAGACTAGTAGAGAAAAAGACAAGAGAGTTGGTTGGAGGGTTATTACAACCTCCTTAGTAAGTCATCAGTTGAGAAAGGCTCGTTTGATGAGACAAACTTGTGTTGACTTCAATATAGACCGTAAAACTTTGGGTAGAGCACTTGCAAGAAGAGAAAGACTTGATTATCCGCTTGAAATTGATACATGGGCTTATGGTGGGAGACTTTTTTGTTTCGATAAGAAGCTAACAGATTTTGTCAAGGATGAAATTCAAGAATTTTTGGATGCTAACTCAAGAGTGTCACCAAATGTGAAGGATGTCTTGAAGTTGAGAGTTGGCAATCAAGACCACACTCCACATCCTAAACATTATGTGGAGGTAATTCAAACAATGTTGTATAAAAAAATTTGTGAGACACATCCAACATTGAAAATATCACAAAGATCTTTTGAATCCATGAAGCCATTTTATTGTGTACCCCTTAAGATTTAGAATACATGTTGTTGCAAATATCATGTTGATTTTTCAATGCATCATGAATTATTATGGTCCATTCATTCTACTTTGCGTACTAATGAAATGCTAGAGGATTGTGGTGCAAGTGGTCTTCCCAAATCATCAAGAGACTTGCTAGATCAATTTTTATGTCATAAAGATGATTATTGTTTATTTTATAAAAAAGATTGCTTAAATGCCAAGTGCTCAGAATATGGTGGCTTGTCCAAGTTTAGAACATGTTTTCATGAGGGTTTGGATCACAATTTTGGAAAGACACTCGTCCAAAAAAAGGTATACATGAAATAGTGAAATATACATTGAAGAGTGGAGGTGAAGGCTCTAGATGTGAGTTAGTTGCAAAAGAATACAATGTTGCTGATTTTATCTTAGATTTCAAGACAAATATTTTTTACAAGTATGCAAGGCATAGTCACAGGTCTCAATGGTTAAATCAACAATTCAGGACATGTAAGGACACTTTCCCCATTGGAACTATTATATCCGTTGTAGAATTTGTGAAGAACTATACATTGCAGCCCCAAAATGAGACTCAAGCTCAATATTACAATTCCATTCAGGTTGCTATTTTTGTACACATCACATGTATACATTCCCCTGATAGCACAAAATATGGGTGAAAGATAATCAAAGAGTACCATTTTTATATGAGCAATGATAGGTCTCACTCTCATTAGTTTGTTCAACATTGTTTCCAGAACTATTTTTGATGGAATATGGATAAAGTGACTGAGAGGGGGGGGGGGTGAATCAGTCAACCATAAAACCCTTCACTATTATTTCTTTCCAAATCCCTTAGGATATCTTAAAGAATGTTATCTGTTTTAGCACTCGGTAAATAGATTGCAGTAACTTTGAAGATGCAGAAAGTATTAGCAAAATTATCTTTAGATGTTCATCAGCACTTGTATATGATTAAGATAGAAATTAAGAACACAAGAGACACAAGATTTAATGTGGAAACCCAATATGGGAAAAACCACCAATGTATCTAGATGCTGATTTTCACTTTTCTGAAGTGATGCCCGGTTAGAAGCCAACCCGGTAAAAGGTTACAAAACACACTGTTAGGTGTGACCTTGTTAGAGGATTTAATCACCCTACTAGGAGTGGCCTGGTAAGAGGTCTTGAAAACAATTCAATGGAATTGTCACCTTGTTAGAGGATTTACAATATGGTTGTTAAACCAACTCAGTTAAGAGATTTAGAATTCACTGTTACAATGATAAGAAGGTAACAATGAAAATGACCTGTATAATAATGCAACTGCCTTGCTGATTACAAATCTCTATTCTACATAAGTGTGATCCTTCCTGATCGAATAAATCTCTGCTGCACCTTAAGGATATCTGAACATCCTTCACAAATTTGCACACACCTTTCCTGTCTTTCTTCTGTAAATCTTCTGTTATATATCTATTTTATTTTTCACATTTGACCTTTTATTTATATGATTTTAGATTTGTCAAATCGACATTATTTAGTATAACAGTCGGCTGAATTAAGCAAACTTTATTTGTAAAAATCCTTCAAGGGCCGACAGTGCTCGGTGACCATAACTTTCTACAATCTTTCAGAGACCGAGGGAACTCGATAAACACCGACAATCCTTTACCTTCGATAACCGACTGAACTCGGTAAATGCTAACTTTTCTTTGACAACCGACTGAACTCAGTAAATGCTAACTTTTCTTTGACAACCGACTGAACTCGGTAAACACTGAATTTCCTTTGACGACCGACTAAACTCGGTAAATGCTGATTTTTCTTTGATGACCAAGTGGACTCAATAGACACTGATTTTCTTTGATAACCGAGTGGACTCGGTAAGCACTAATTTTCTTGTCTGGCAGACCGACTGAGCTCGGTAGAAACTGATTGCTGTGGATTATGACATTGTGTGACATCAAAGACAATACATAATTTGAGTAGCAATTTCCTTCAGACAATTGTTTCCAACAATCTCCCTCTTTGGCATTGATGGCAACACAATATGTCATAGCATAAGAAATTTGAAAGAATTAGCTCGGTTTAGATTCAAATCTCCCTCTGTCAGCAAACTTCCTTTTTCCTGAAAATTCTTCCTTCTGACTATTGAAAATTTCTTGAAGTAATAGCAAAGACATAGCAAACACTCCCTCTTTGACAACACATGCCAAAGATAATTCACATAATACCGGTGTAAATTAATGTACCTCAAGTAATGATTCATATGCAATGATTCCTTGAATATGCTGCATTAACTGGTTGATTTTCAATCATGTTCTGGTTGATGCATCACTAAAACTATATTTAGTGAGCCTCGGATAGGGGAATGACCCCTAACTTACCTCTTAGATACACAAATGCATCCTTAGGTAATGGTTTGGTGAAAATGTCTACAATCTGCTCTTTTGTATGAATATATTCTAATCTAATTTCCTTGTCCTGCACCAATTCTCTGACAAAGTGATATTTAATAGCAATATGCTTGGTTTTGGAATGCATCACTGGATTCTTCAAAATGTTTATTGCACTGGTATTGTCACAAAATATAACAACTGGTTCTTTGATTTCAACCTTCATACCTTCTAATAACTATTTAAACCAAACAATATTTGAACAGTTTACTATAGCAGCAACATATTCAGCTTCAGCTGTGGATTGAGATGTGCAATTTTGCTTTTTACTAGTCCAGGATACCAGTCTTTTTCCAAGAAAAAATGCTCCACCACTTGTACTTTTTCTGTCATCAATGTTCCCTGCCCAATCAGCATCAGTAAACACTTTTAAGTCTAGATTGCTTCCAAATTTATACCACAAACCATATTCTTCAGTTCCTCTTAAGTATCTTAAGATTCTTTTGATTGCCATCATATGATTTTCCTTAGGTTTTGTTGAGATTCTAGCTACTATACCGACTGCTAAGGCAATATCAGGTCTTGTATGTACTACATACTGCAATTTTCTAATCATAGATCGGTATAGGGTCTGATCAACTTCTTTTGAATCATCATTTTTGGTAAGTTTCAGTCCAGTACACATGGGTGTACCAACTGGTTTTGAATCTTCCGTACCAAACTTCTTAAGTATTTCCTTAATGTATTTAGATTGAGTAATGTATATACCATTCTTGCTTTGCTGAATTTGAAGACCAACAAAGAATTTTATTAAACCAAACATAGACATTTCAAATTCTTTGTTCATTTGCTCTGAAAATTCTTTGCACTGATCCTCATTCCCTGTAAATATACTATCATCTGCAAATATTTCTGCCAATACAATTTTGTCATTCGGTCCTTCTTTAATATACAGATTGTTGTTATCATTGGCTCTTTTGAAATTAATCTGAATCAAATAGTTATGGAGTCTTTCATATCATGCTCTAGGAGCTTGTTTCAAACCATACAATGCTTTGTGTAACCTGCAAACCATGTCCTTTTTATTTGGATCAACAAAACCTTCAGGTTGTTCAATGTAGACTTCTTCATCAAGAATTCCATTGAGAAATGCAGATTTTATATCCATCTGATATACCTTAAATCCTTTGTGTGCTGCATAAGCAAGTAGAGTTCTTACACCTTCTAATCTTGCAACAGGAGCAAAAGTTTCTCCATAATCTATACCTTCTTCTTGAGAATAACCTTTACATACCAATCTAGCTTTGTTTCTAGATACTTGACCATCTTCATTCAGCTTATTCCTGAATACCCATTTTGTTCCAATTACATTCTTATCTTTAGGTCTAGGTACAAGAGTCCATGTTTTGTTCTTTTGTATTTGTTCTAATTCTTCATTCATTGCTTCAATCCAACTTTCATTTTCCAATGCATCTTTGATATTTCTAGGTTCAAAATCAGTAAGCAAACATGTACCTTTTAGCTTGCTTCTTGTCATGGTACCATCTGATTTGTTTCCAATAATTTGATCTAGTGTATGATGTCTTCTGACATATTTGGCTAGTATAGGTTCCTTGCTTTTTGAATGAGTCATGCTGTTGTCTTCTAGGATCTCTTCTTCAAGTTGCTCGGGCTCGGTAGATATTTGCTCAGTAACTTCAGACTGAGACTCGGTCTGAATTTCTTCCTGTGACTCGGTTTGAACTTCTTCCTGTGACTCGGTTTGTGACTCGGTAACTGTGCTCAGCTCGGTAGATATAGTTTCCTCATTGATAGTTGTGTCTGCCAATGTTTCAGGTTCAATGTAAATGAATCTTCTGTAGTTCTCAGGTTCCCTTTTGCTTTCTTCTTCAGTCTTTTCTGCAAACTCATCAAATTTTACATGTATACTTTCTATGACTTTGTGAGTAGATAAGTTCAGACATTTGTATGCCTTGCTTTTGCTAGAATATCCTAGGAATATTCCTTCATCACTTTTCACATCAAATTTATTTCTTCTGGATTCTTTTAAGATATAACACTTGCTACCAAATATTTTCATGTAACTTACATTGGGTTTATAGCCATACCATAATTCATAAGGAGTTTTGAATGTGTCTTTCTTCAATTGTACTCGGTTCAAGGTATGAACTACAGTGCTGATAGCTTCCTTCCAGTACTTTATAGCGATGTTCTTTTCTATCATTAGAGTCCTTGCACAATCCATAATAGATCTGTTTCTTCTTTCTACTATTCCATTCTGCTCAGGAGTTCTAGGAGCTGATACCTATCTTTTGATTCCTCTTTCAATGCAAAAGTTGTTAAAATAATGGGAGATGAATTCACCACCTCTGTCTGATCTTAAGCATTTCAATCTTTTCCCTGTTTCCTTTTCCACTCTTGCTAAGTACCATTTGAACTTTTCAAATGCTTCTAATTTTTCTCTTAAATACATAACAGTCATCATTCTAGAATAATCATCAACGAAAAGAATAAAGAATTTATCTCCAGTATAGCTTTGTATTCCAATAGGTCCACATAAATCAGTATGCACAATTTCCAAAATTTCTTTAGACTGATAGTTCTTACTCTTGAAACTAGTTTTACTCATTTTGCCAATCTGACAATTCTTACATAGACGAGTATCAGGTTTCTTCAAAGTAGGAATGCCTCTAACCTTCTTGAATTTGCTTATTTTTATCATGTTATCAAAATTCACATGACATAACCTTTTGTGCCATAGCCAAATTTCTTCAATTTGAGCAATAAAGCATGAATATTCACTGAGATCAAGATAAAATAAGTTACCTTTTGTTTGTTTGCCTGATCCAATGAGTTTTCCTTTTTCATCCAGCAGTCTTGCTTGACCATTCATGAATTCAACCTTGAAACCAGTGTTGATTAGCTATGCTACACTTAGAAGATTATGTTTTAGTCCTTCAACCCAATAAGCATTATCACATATGAGTTCTTTGGTTAATGAGATTCTTCCCTTTCCTTTTATACAACAAGGTTCATTGTTTCCAAATCTTACATTGCCACTATCACAGTCTTCTAGATATTCAAATTTTGTCTTGTCACCAGTCATGTGTTGTGAACATCCACTGTCTATTATCCATATATCATCTTTTCTTATATGAGAAATAAGTGCCATCTTATCTTCATCATCATCAGATTCATCTTTTATAGCAATAAAGACAATTTCTTCTTCACTATCATCAGAATCTTTAGCCATAAAACATGTTTTCTTGCCTTTATCCTTGAATGATTTGAAATTCTTTTTTCCATAGTACTTGTGACTTCTCTTCTCTTCCTTGACTTGCTTGTTTGGGCACCTAGCTGCAATATGTCCAATTTCTTCACATGAAAAATAGATTAAAGGAGTTTTACCTTTATATTTACCTTTCCCTTTAGAGTACTTCTTTGCAAGTAATGCTTCTACAATTTCAAGATCACTATCAGAACTTTCTTCTGATACTTCACTTTCTGACTGAACTTCTTTAATTTTCTTGTTCTTCTTTAGTGAAACCTTGGCCTCAAATGCTGATTCAATATTTTTGGAATTTGGAACATAGTTGTCATAGTTGTCTAATTCAAAGGCTGTCAATCTTCCAACTAAAGCATCTAAAGTTATATTGTGGTTTGTTTCACATCTTCTTTCTTGAATAGATGATACTCTTATTGCATAGATAGGGAATAATGTTCTGAGTACCTTACTTATAACAGTTTCATCTGAGATTGTTCCTCCAGAAGCTCTAATTGCACTTACACTTGCTTTGATTCTTTCAACATATTTTGCAATGTTTTCATCTTCCTTCATATTCATCTTGTCAAACTGTCCTCTTAGGCTTTCTGCTTTGGCTCTTTTCACATTTGCATCACCACCATATATTTTCTTTAGTGTCATCCACATTTCATATGCAGTAGTGCATTCTTTAATATCATCAAATTCTTCATAGCTAAGAGCAGATGCAATGTCTATCATCATGGTGTTATGAGTCTTTTTCTCTGCAATGTCTTCAACAGTTAATGCACCAGTAGGAACTGTGTATTCTTCATCAATGTATTTGCATCCTGAATCACCAATGGAAGCCAGATGAAGTCGCATGAGACCTTGCCATGCTGAAAAGTTATCTCTGTTGAGCTTTGGAATTTCCCTCTTATAAGACATCCTGATCTTTAGCTTAGGTCCTTGAAACCCTTCCTGCAAGCACCAAATGCTCTGATACCAATTGATGGAATATGGATAAAGTGATTGAGAGGGGGGGGGGTGAATCAGTCAACCATAAAACACTTCACTATTATTTCTTTCCAGATCCCTTAGGATATCTTAAAGAATGTTATCTATTTTAGCACTCGGTAAATAGATTGCAGTAACTTTGAAGATGCCGAAAGTATTAGCAAAATTATCTTTAGATGTTCATCAGCACTTGTATATGATTAAGATAGCAATTAAGAACACAAGAGACACAAGATTTAATGTGGAAACCCAATATGGGAAAAACCACCAATGTATCTAGATACTGATTTTCACTTTTCTGAAGTGATGCCCGGTTAGAAGCCAACCCGGTAAAAGGTTACAAAACACACTGTTAGGTGTGACCTTGTTAGAGGATTTAATCACCCTGCTAGGAGTGGCCTGGTAAGAGGTCTTGAAAACAATTCAATGGAATTGTCACCTTGTTAGAGGATTTACAATATGGTTGTTAAACCAACTCGGTTAAGAGATTTAGAATTCACTGTTACAATGATAAGAAGGTAACAATGAAAATGACCTGTATAATAATGCAACTGCCTTGCTGATTACAGATCTCTATTCTGCATAAGTGTGATCCTTCCTGATCGAATAAATCTCTGCTGCACCTTAAGGATATCTGAACATCCTTCACAAATTCGCACACACCTTTCCTGTCTTTCTTCTGTAAATCTTCTGCTATATATCTATTTTATTTTTCACATTTGACCTTTTATTTATATGAGTTTAGATTTGTCAAATTGACATTATTTAGTATAACAGTCGGCTGAATTAAGCAAACTTTATTTGTAAAAATCCTTCAAGGGCCGACAGTGCTCGGTGACCATAACTTTCTACAATCTTTCGGAGACCGAGGGAACTCGGTAAACACCGACAATCCTTTACCTTCGATAACTGACTGAACTTGATAAATGCTAACTTTTCTTTGACAACCGACTGAACTCGGTAAATGCTAACTTTTCTTTGACAACCGACTGAACTCGGTAAACACTGAATTTCCTTTGACGACCGACTGAACTCGGTAAATGCTGATTTTTCTTTGATGACCGAGTGGACTCGGTAGACACTGATTTTCTTTGATAACTGAGTGGACTCGGTAAGCACTAATTTTCTTGTCTGGCAGACCGACTGAGCTCGGTAGAAACTGATTGCTGCAGACTATGACATTGTGTGACATCAAAGACAATACATAATTTGAGTAGCAATTTCCTTCAGACAATTGTTTCCAACAATTTTGACTTCTTGCAGGACAATGGTATTGCTATGGATAGGCATCTCATTTGGTCGAATAATTGCACTGGTCAATTTAAGAATGCCAGAATGTTTAATTGGTTGTGTAGAATGCATGTGGAGAGAGGTGTACCTCATATTTGGAGTTTTTTTAAGTCAGGGCATGGGAAAGGGGAGCATGATGGAGCAGGTGCATGTGTGAAGAGAGCTCTAGTTAAGGAGAAATTAAGGATTTTAGGTGTTGTACTTCTTGATGCTCGTTCTATTGTAGATTGGTGTACTTTAGCATTGTCACAGGGGGGACTCTTGATTCTATAGTGCATAGATTCTTTTGGTTGGTTGAGGAGGGAACTATAGGAGATAGATTGGATTGTCAAACAGTGAAAGACTCTTCAAAAATACATTGATTTCAAAGCTCCAATAGTATTACATGGACCATTTGGACACGAGAGTTGGATTGTTTTTGCCCCATGTGTTTTCAGTATGATTGGGATCATTGTGAGTCAAGTGAGTGGGTGGATAAATGGGTTCCACAGTATCTAACTCCTTTATCTTTGACACTCTCTATAAGAAATGATGACATGGACACTTTAGTTGAGTATGACCATCTTTCAGATCTTCTAAAGCCAGGAGATGTTTTTGCATTGGTTACACCACAAGGGAATGATGAGAGGTTAGATTGTTGGTTAGCACGTTGTGTACGAGGTAAGTAGAAGCTTGTACAATCGATGATAGATGGTGATGGGTTCACATATCCTACTGGTTTAGTTGTTGTTGTGGGAACATGGCTGTGAACATACATGATTAGAAAGAATGGAATTCTCGCATTTGAAGACTATGAGAAGCACAAAACTATTCTCATGTATTTATACCTTGTTATAGCAACAAATGTCAAGTTGTCAAAGCATCAAGGAAGACCAAAGAAAAAATAACTTTGGACTATTAGTACTACTGATCATGAAGCACTATTGGAGACCCTGAAGCAAAGAGATGACACTTTAGGAACACTTGACTAGTTAATAAGTTAACTTAGTACATTGTTTTCTAATTTCATTAAGCTTAATTTCAATACATTAATTTCACCGTTCTTCGATTGTATTTTGAGTCAATAAACTTGGTTTTGTATGTGGATTGTAACTAGTGCAGGAGTACTTATGAAGACACCTACGATCACCATGGATCCAATCAGAAATAGAAGGACAAAAGGATCCTTAATGGTTAATTGAGATCTTTTGAAGCCTATAATGGTAATTTGTAACAATCAATTTGATTTAAAAGTTAAATGTCCTAGAAGTCTTGATAAGGACTTATGACCAAAATCATGTATGGGTGGCCAATAGTGCCAACCAGGGATCTTACATGTCATTTGCATGGTTTGAATTCTTACATGTTTGCTTGTTGTTTCTAAAGCTTTAAGGATATTATTTTTATCATTTCAAACAATCTATAGAAGTTAAACCTCAAACTTAATAAGAAGAATATTAAAAATAATTGAATTTTAGTAGAGTGCTAACTGGCTTAATCATGATAAGTTTCACAATTCAAATTTCAAACATACCACTAACAGTCATTGCAATGGAACTGGGTCAAGAAAAGAAGTGTGCATGCTTTCCGATTTGGGTCTTCTCTTGTTTCAAAATGAAAACCTAATTGTTTCCACTATAGACAAGGACATGTTCCCAAGGACTACTTACTCAATCTATAAAACACAACTACTTGTAGGCTGCCCAGTGTACCATAATGCATTGTGTGTTTTATGGTCTACAAGTGACATGCTTTCTGAGTTTGCACGGTAGATTAAAAGGGTTAACTTTTTTGTTACTGAAAATGGTGTGGACTATAAGTTGGTGGTTCACTTTCATGACATTGTAAATGTGAGTGACAAACTTGTTCCACCCATTGATTCATTGGAACACTCATGACCACGCTCGATCCAAGTGACCCCAAGGTGCACTAAGCATGATTGGGCAGTGATCTTTTGAGGCTCTTATCTTGGACCTCGTGAGAGAAATTAACAAACTGTTAAGGGCTACAGGATCCTATTTCCAAGTTCTACAATAACCTCTCTCCATTTTGGGCGATTCAACTTCTTTTGCCTTTGGCAAGGTGATCTTAGTCGATACCAAAACTTGCAGTGGGGTCAGTTGAAAGTAGCTCAATAGTGTATCTTTCAAACCATCGATCCTGGCATCAAACTGTCTACTCCATCAGCTCCGGTTGGCCAGGTAAATACCAGTGACAACTCTGTTCCACCCATGGAGTCACTAGAATGCTTGTGACCATGCTCGACCCAAGTGACCCCAATGTGCACTAAGCACAATTGCGTAGTGATCTTTCAAGCCTCATATCTCAGACCTCATGAGAGGTATCGACAAACTATCAAGGACTACGGGATCATGTTTTTGAGTTTTACAATAACCTCTCTCAGTTTTGGGCAATTCAACTTCGTTTGCGGTTGGCGAGGCAATCTCAATCGATGCCAAAACTTATAGTGAGGGTTAGTTGAAAGTAGCTCAATAGTGTATCTTTCAAACCATCCATCCTAGCATCGAACTGTCTACTCCATCAGCTCTAGTTTTTCGAGTAAACACTAGTGACAACCCCATTCTGCCCATGTAGTCACTGGAACGCTCGCGACCACGCTTGACCCAAGTGACCCCAAGGTGCACTAAGCATGATTGGCCAGCAATCTCCCAAGGCTCGTATCTCAGACCTCATGAGAGGTATTGACAAACCATCAAGAACTATGAGATCATGTTTTTGAGGTCTACAATAACCTCTCTCATTTTTGGGTGATTCAACTTCATTTGCATTTAGCAAGGCAATCTCAGTCGATGCCAAAACTTGCAGTGAGGGTTAGTTGAAAGTAGCTCAATAGTGTATCTTTCAAACCATCCATCTTGGCATCAAACCATCTTCTCCATTAGCTTTGATTGGTTGGGAAAATGCTAGTGACAATCCCATTCCACCCACTAGAACGCTCGTGACCATGCTCGACCCAAGTGACCCCAAGGTGCACTAAGCACAATTGGGCAGTGATCTTCTGAGGCTTATATCTCAGACCTCATGAGAGGTATTGAAAAATAGTTAGGGTCTACAGGATTTTGTTTCTGAGGTCTACAATAACCTCTCTCAATTTTGGGTGATTCGACTTCATTTGCGTTTGGCAACGTGATCTCAGAAAATGCCAAAACTAGCAGTGAGAGTCAGTTGAAAGTGGCTCAGCAATGTATCTTTCAAACCATCCATCTTGGCATTGAACCATCTACTCCATCAGCTCTGATTGGCTGGGTAAATGCTAGTGACAACCTCATTCCACCCATGGAGTCACTGGAACGCTCGCGACCACGCTCGACCCAAGTGACCCCAAGGTGCACTAAGCACGATTGGGCAATGATCTTCCGAGGCTCGTATCTCAGACCTCCTGAGAGGTATCGAAAAACCATTAGGGGCTATGGTATTTTGATTTTGAGGTCTATAATAACCTCTCTCTATTTTTGGTGATTTGACTTTATTTGTATTTGGCAAGGTGATCTTAGTCGATGCCAAGACTTGCAGTGAGGGTCAGTTAAAAGTAGCTCTAAAGTGTATCTTTCAAACCATCCATCCTTGGATCAAACCCTCTATTCCATTGGCTCCGATTGGCCAGGTAAATGCCAATGACAACCCTATTCCTCCAACGGAGTCACTGGCACACTCACGACCATGCTCGACCCAAGTGACCCCAAGGTACACTAAGCATGATTGGGCAGCGATCTTCCAAGGCTTGTATCTCGGACCTTGTGAGAGGTATTGACAAACCTTCAATGGCTATGAGATTTTGTTTTGAAGGTCTACAATAGCCTCTCTTGGTTTTGGGCTATTCGACTTCATTTGTATTTGGCAAGGTGATCTCAGTCGATGCCAAAACTTGCAGTGTATCTTTCAAACCATCCATCCTGGCATCAAACCATCTACTCCATCGGCTCTAGTTGGCTAGGTAAACACCAGTGACAACCTCATTCCACCCACAGAGTCACTGGAATGCTCATGACCATGCTCGACCCAAGTGACCCCAAGGTGCACTAAGCACGATTGGGCAGTGATCTTTCAAGGCTCGTATCTCGGACCTTATGAGAGGTATCTACAAACTGTCAGGGGCTATGGGATCATGATTTTGAATAAACTCTCTCATTTTTTGGAGATTCAACTTCATTTGCATTTGGCAGGGCGATCTCAGTCGATACCAAAACTTGTAGTGAGGGTCAGTTGAAAGTAGCTCTGAAGTTTATCTTTCAAATGGTCCATCCTAGGATTGAACCATCTACTCCATTGGCTTTGGTTGGCCAGGTAAATGTCAGTGACAATCCCATTCCACCCACAAAGTCACTGGAACACTCGCGACCACGCTTGACCCAAGTGACCCCAAGGTGCACTAAGCACGATTGGGTAGCGATCTTCCGAGGCTCATATCTTGGACCTCATGAGAGGTATCAACAAATTGTTAGGGGCTACATGATCATGTTTACGATGTCTACAATAACCTCTCTCATTTTTGGGTGATTCAACTTTGTTTGCATTTGGCAAGGCGATCTCAGTCAATGCCAAAACTTGTAGTGAGGGTTAGTTGAAAGTAGCTCAATAGTGTATCTTTCAAACTATCTATCTTGGCATCAAACCATCTACTTCATCAGCTCCAGTTGCTCGTGTAAACACCATTGACAACCCTATTCCACCCACGGAGTCACTGGAATGCTCGTGACCACGCTCGACCCAACTAACCCCAAGGTGCACTAAGCATGATTGGGCAGAGATCTTTCGAGGCTGGTATCTTGGACCTCGTGAGAGGTATTGAAAAACTATCAGGGGCTGCGAGATAATGATTTTGAGGTCTAGAATTACCTCTCTCATTTTTGGGTGATTCAACTTAGTTTGCATTTGGCAAGGCGATCTCAATTGATGCCAAAACTTGCAGTGAGGGTCCGTTGAAAGTAGCTCAGCAGTGTATCTTTCAAACCGTCTATCTTGGCATCGAATTGTCTGCTCCATCAGCTATGGTTGGCCAGGTAAACACCACTAACAACCTCATTTTTCCCATGGAGTCACTGGAACGCTCGCGACCACGCTTGACCCAAGTGACCTAATAGCACAAGTGCTACATTTCTCGATGGATTTAGTAAACCCCAATATGATGAGTTAAATACACAGTGAGTATATACACAGTATTGAAACAATGTAGTACTAAGTGGCTCAAGTGAGTATATATAATGGTATGAAACATAAGAACATAGGAAATCTATAGAAGTTAAACCTCAAACATAATAAGCTCCATGAAGCGAGTATTCCAGAGTAAAGAAAAATAAATGTAACTTCAACAAGATATAATTTAAATCATAATGATAATCATAGTCAAGATATAACTTCACCATTCAATTCCATAAACATGAATAATAAATATGTATACAAAAGATGATGCAAATATAACATAAAAATGAGCATGTTCTATATATAGAAAGTATCAAATGTATCCAAAGTATCTCCATATACAACTATGGCACGTGCCATTTCAAAATGTCTACAAAATCAATGTTTCAAGGTGTACAATGTGGCATATATGCCATCTCAAAATGTGCCAAGTCTCTAAATGACCACAAAACTAAAACTGCATCCTATGTCATAGGGGGATCATCAAAATGTAGCCTCTTTGAAAAAGTGTTTGGCCCTAATTGATCCTGCATCAAAAATGAGTTCAAACCCAAGTTAGATTGCTTACTTTATGTCATATATATATATATATATATATATATATATATATATATATATATATATATATATATATATATATATATATATATATATATATATATATATATATATATATATAAAATTCATAATTCAAACACTAATTTAATTAAAATTATAACTGAATACAAATATTTGTACCTAGCCTCTCGGTCACCTATCACGATCAGGTGTCCTAGCATAAGTCCTTGGTAGTGAAGGGACCATGCCAACAATACCAACTCTAACCTATAAATATATATTTGCAATAATGAGATTAGTAGAGTGGTGCAACATAGAGTAATAAATCTACAAAATAGGATGATTTGAACTAAAATTAAAACTTACATCTAGTGATCCCTCCTCTGTAATAGTGGGCTTGGTCAACAAAGATACAAAACATTCTCGTGGGCCCTCCCTCACACTAGGAGTAACCTATGAGTAAAAAGATTGTCAATTATATATAAATGTACTTCATCATAACAACCTTGGTTACAAAATACAAATAACAATATGTAAAAGTCTACGTACAATCAGGCTATCACTCTAAATCGAGATGCCTGTCAGCCCAGACTCCCGAACCCGTGTCAGAACATCATCGATAGCCACACCCTATACAATAAATTCAAGTAAAATATTTATTACTACACACAAGTGGCATACATATGCATGCATAATTAATCTTAAACAATTAATTACCTTTCCTTTGTCGACACTTGATGAAAGAACCCCCTCGTAGCCCCCACTGGCATCAGTTATAGCCTACAAGAGTACAATAAGATGACAATATATTAGTAAATGTACGAATTTTATTGCTCTAATTGATAGAGATTTAAGCATGTACACCAAATGATATAAAAAAAACTAATGGGTACATAATTTATAATATACCGTATAGGCATCAAGGCCAAATGAAATGGCCGAAGTTGTGGACTCATCCACTGTCTCAAGTCCTCTTGTGTCATCAACTGAAACTAAATGGAAAAAATATATACATAAGTGCATGTAATCATTAAAACTAATCTAAATTAATTAATCAAATAAGTCATGTGACAAATTTATTTATAATTTTTACTCTTACCATATCAACAGAAGTCCATGGCTTTGTATACACCTCCAGAGCACTCTCATGAGATGTAGATGATCCAGGAGGTGTTGCTCAACAAAGATACAAAACATTCTCGTGGGCCCTCCCTCACACTAGGAGTAACCTATGAGTAAAAAGATTGTCAATTATATATAAATGTACTTCATCATAACAACCCTGGTTACAAAATACAAATAACAATATGTAAAAGTCTATGTACAATCAGGCTATCACTCCGAATCGAGATGCCTGTCAGCCCAGGCTCCCGAACCCGTGTCAGAACATCATCAATAGCCACACCCTATACAATAAATTCAAGTAAAATATTTATTACTACACACAAGTGGCATACATATGCATGCATAATTAATCTTAAACAATTAATTACCTTTCCTTTGTCGACACCTGATGAAAGAACCCCCTCGTAGCCCCCACTGGCATCGGTTATAGCCTGCAAGAGTACAATAAGATGACAATATATTAGTAAATGTATGAATTTTATTGCTCTAATTGATAGAGATTTAAGCATGTACACCAAATGATATAAAAAAAACTAATGGGTACATAATTTATAATATACCGTATAGGCATCAAGGCCAAATGAAATGGCCGAAGTTGTGGACTCATCCACTGTCTCAAGTCCTCCTATGTCATCAACTAAAAATAAATGGAAAAAATATATACATAAGTGCATGTAATCATTAAAACTAATCTAAATAAATAAATTAAATAAGTCATGTGACAAATTTATTTATAATGTTTACTCTTACTGTATCAACAGGAGTCCATGGCTTTGTGTACACCTCTTGAGCACTCTCATGAGATGTAGATGATCCAGGAGGTGTTGCAACCTCTGTAGCTGTGTCTCTAACATCCTCCTCATCAATAACATACGGATATGTATCAACATTAGTAAGCAGTCCAAGGCACATATTCTTGCATATAATGTAAATATGGGGCTCCGATACATGTGAACTTTGGTGAGATGTCGATGCACCAACATCATCCACACAAGGAGGCAACACTAACCTAGTCTACATGATCAACTGATCACTCAGCAAATGAATGGCCCTAATAGTCTATGAGGCAGCCTCTGCAATGATATCAGGATGTGACACTTGAGGAGGGGGTGCGACATTGATGGGGGGGACAAAGGCAGTGGCCTTTTTGCACTGGGAAAATGGCCTAGTCTGAGGAGCTCCTCCACCTACGCCCATGTTGGGCCTCATACTCCAATAATTAACATTGTAACCAAGCACAAACTCAGCATACAATTTTTTCATGAAATAGAAAGGGAGCTCCAAATTGCTATGGGGTGCTTTATAAAAAACCATCCACTAGTGATCTCAAAAGTGTGTGCGCATTGCTTCATTTGTGCATCATTTTATTGATAATTTGGGCTTTTTGGGGTCAACCTTGTAATCTGATTTTAGGATTCACAAAAAAAGAGGCTATATCTTCCTTACTTATATTAAGGGTCACAATCCCATCATGGTCAAGCCCATCATCAAATTGGGTGTGCATATCATCACGCCAATGAAGAGAAGCATTATGTTGTTGTGTGAGTGTGTCAATATTTTCAACAATAGAATTTAATGTGGCAAGCATGGGACCTAATGTAGGTATATTCTGATATGTGTTTTGGAAACCTCATATTGTGTTCAAATTATCTTGTATCAAATCTTATAAAGATCGAGAGGGTTTTGAGACGGGGGATTGTTTTGGGGATCGTTATTTGGTGCAGGAGGGTTATTTTCTTCATTGTTGTCAACCATGCCTGATTAAATTTTAAAAAATTCTAAATTTCAATTTGATTTCATTTATTATTACAAAAATAAATACAAAACCCTATTTCAACCAAAAAAACTACATTTAGCATCAAAATGAAATAAAACAATCAAAATCTACAAAGAATTTACTTATCGTATACTGTGGAGATCAAATTTGTTGTTGCGGAAATCAGATACCCAAAAATATCATGTATATGATATTTGTAGCCATTTTCCAAACCCAAAAAGTGAGGAGAAATGAGGAAAATGGCTCCCGAATTTTGATTTATGCCACAGGTTTCGGGTACCTGATTAAGCATGTGCTTTGGTGTTAGGTTTCCCCAGGTGTACTGACACCCAGGCCTACTAAATAGTCAACAAGCATTTTCATGCACTTTTGGACGAGTGAAAAGTGAATATTTTTCACATCGCCACTTTTTGACCCCTCATGATCATGCACATACCCTTATTACTCATGTTAAAACATTTCAAATCCTTTGTAGTGACTATGCTCATGATCATAGGATTTTAGCCAAGTTTTTTGCTAGAACTTTTCATGATAAGGCCTTGCAATGGTATTGTTCCTTGCCTCATTATTCTATTGACTCTTTTCCAAAACTTGCTAATGCCTTTATCCAACAATTTCAAAATAACATTGGTCTACAAGTGTCCTTAACTGATTTGATGCATTGTAAACAAAACTAAAGAAAAATTGATTGAATTTATTGGTATATTTAAGCATTTGTATGCTCAAACTTCTTATCCTATTCCTAATATTGATATTCAGCGTATATTTATTTCAAATTTACAAAAGGATATTAGAGATAAGATGTTTCTTACTAAATTTACCTCTTTTCAACAACTTTGTGCAGCGCTTCATCATTATCAATTACAAATGAGTCAATTTGAGAGAAACACTCCAATAGCTCCTCTTCCAATTGATAAGAGTGATGTTGATCCTAATCCCAACAAGTTTCAAAAACCTAACAACTATGTCAAGATAAATAAACAAGAAAAAGCAGTTGTTGATCAAGTTGTTGTTGCATCCAATAATGCCACTTCTGCATCCACTACTTTTCGTCTAAATCGTACGTTTACTCCTCTTTCTAAATCTTTGTATTCTATTATGACTAAATTGTTAACTACTAATATGATTACTTTACCTCCTATTCGACCTCTTTTACCTACTATGATGGCATCCAAATCCTTTGATTCCAAAGCCTTTTGTCAATCCCATCATCAGAATGGCCATGATACTGAGAAGTGTTATTCTTTAAAATATAAGGTTCAAGATTTAATTGATTCTAATGCTTTATCTATTGATAATTTTGATGGTAGTGGGAATAAATATGTCTCTCCTTCTAATCAAAATCTCCAAATCTATACAAATCATTTGCCTATACATGATACTAATACCATTGTTCAACTGTCTTCTATGGATATTGTTTATGATTCAAAGATGGATGATCTCAATCATATTGTTAACCATGTAGAGCATATTGTTTTGTCTCAATCTATATCCCCACCCCAGTCTCAGTCTCAACCTCAACTTCAAGTTCCACCTCAACCTAAGCCTAAATTGAAACCTCAACCTAAACCTCGAAAACAACCTAAGAGTAAAAGACCTAGGGAACTCTTGATTACCTTTGATGATTCTGAGACTATTAAAGCTCCTGATGGCCCCCTCTACATGTATGCTAGGATTTCTAAGATACCTACACATAGTTTTCTTGTTGATCCTACATCCTTAGTCAATGTTATTATTGAAGAAAATCTTTTTATGAAGAACTTACAATGTGATTCTTATGATACATCAAATGTGTGGATTCAAACTTGTAATGGTTTTGTTTATCCATCATTTGGTTTTATTAACTTTCCTGTTGAAATTTTTGGTAAAATTATGGACACTACCTTCATTGTTGTTCCTACTTCTAATCAGTTTCAAGTTAAGTTTGGTTTGCCTTGGTTGAATGCCATGCATGTCATTTCTTGTCCTATCCATGAGTGTCTTAAATTCATTCATGATGAATAAGTGAAGATGATTAATCATCATTTATATCAACCTTCTAGGCCCAGGGATTGTGCTACCCTTGACTTATTTTGGCCTTCATTACCTAATTCATGTCCTTCTTGACCTGAGAACCTTTTTCACTCATATCAAGCCTATAAAAATCACAAGATTCAAGTTAAGCATGCCTCAGATGGATCCTAACCTTGGTCTTTTTCCTATGCCTTCCATACCTCCTTTATCCATGGCTTCTAGTTCTTTTAATCAAGCTCCTAGTGTTGCTTTTCAGCCTACTAAGAATCCTACTAATCCTCCTATAGAACGTGCGAAGGAACCTGTGGTTGTTTCTCCTAGCTCTCAACATATTTCAAACAAGACAAAATGTAACTAATCTTCCAATGAACATCGTAAGAAGTGTCAGACTCAAGCTAAGGCTCATACCTCTTTTCTTCAAAGTTCTTTACCTTCTTTTGACTAGCCTATGCCTAATATGTTAGAAGAAGTTAATGTTAATAATGATTTTAAGATGAATGATTATGATGATTATATTCATATCTTAGATTCTATTTTGATTAATCTTGATGAAGAAGATACTCTTGATGATCCTAATGATGCTAATGATGAGCATGAGACTATTGACATTAATATTGATTTACCTAATATGCTTTCAACACAATTGATAATTACACCTAGTATCAAACATCACAATTCTCAAGAGGATCCTTGTTTGGAATTGGCTATTATTCCTACTGTGTTAGATATAGTCCCTCTTTTGAATTTCCCACCTCCCCTAAATGATATAGAATGATATGGGGAGGGTAGGTGATGTGCTCGATTGGCTTGTCCTTCCATGGTAGCTTGTTGTGTGTTTGCCTATTGTATTGTGCTTCTCCTGTAATGTGTTTGCTAAATGTTTATTAGATTATTTTATACAACCCTTGTTACTTTGTTGGTGCAAGGTGATAAAGGAATCGAACCTATTGTACTATTCCTCTATATGTATCTCTATTCTTCTATATGTTGTTTTCATGTTATGTTGTACCTGTGCTATTATTCATAAATGTTTTTCTTGTATAGTCCACTTGGATTTGTGACTTGGTAGCACTGATTCTTTTTGGTCTCCATGTTGTGGTCCGAAAAGACTCTTCTTCATAACTCTTATGTTTTCTTTCCTCCATTGTGATTGTACTTGTACTTTCTTTTGGGAATGATGTCAATTCATTTGCAATAATATCATATATAAATATTATCTTATTATCATACTGACCCCATGGTAGGTAGATCCCTTTTGTGTTCTCTATATGTTTATGTGGTATTTCCCTTGGTTTGTCTTCACTTGGGGGCATCATGTAGTGTAAACGTACTTAGTGGATTTGTTTATGTTTCCATTCAAGCCATTGCTCCTATTAAAGTGTTAGCAATGACTTTAATGTGGGGGCATATGCTCTGCTCACTTTTTGCACACACGCACTTTCAATATATATTATATATTTTTCAAAGCTCTTTTCTCCTTTTATGGATTAGAGACTAATCCTTAAAGCATGGATTTTTACCTTATAGGATCTCTTGATCCCTCCAGTTTCAATTTTTAGAGTTTTGATCCCTTAAGGACATAGGTGTCCTTAAGACTCGATCTCTCTTGTTTTGGCTTTGCTCTTCTGGAATAGAATATTCCTAAGGGTGAATCCTTGATGTGTTGACTAGGAGTAGCCACATTCACTAGGCGGTTCAACTCCATCTTTCCAGTTGTGTTGTTTCCTTGTGTGGTTCACAATGGGACATAAGTTCTCATTAGGTGAGGTAATCACACCCTCTTCTCTCTTTTTTCTAGAGATGTCTCTCTTATTTTAATCTTGGAGTTGACAAAGACTCAAGTCCCTAGGGGCTTGAGGATTCCTTTGTCCCTTTGATTTTAATAAGATCATCTTTTTCTTTGTGATCTCCTTTACCGAGAGTTTACATCGAGTCCATACTCTTGCTAAAGTGGGGGCTAAATGTAGCATCAAAAAATGGAAGTAGTTCCATTTAGGACTGGTTTAGCCCTCCGAGTAAGTGGTTTGGGGTCATGTCAAACGTCTTGAATGGGTCTTTGACTTAGATCTAACTTTTTCCCCTATTTTGCCCCATCTTCCACTTCCTCCCTACCTAATCTTGGTAACCTAGTGCTTTGAGAATTTTAGGTTCTTGACCTCAGGGTCAAGGTCAACCTTCTAGGTCAATGTCGACCTCGACCTAAACCCAATGTCCAAATTTCTAAATCTGAAGGTTTTCGGATGTCAGGTTTCAGAAATGTTTTTTTCTGCTTCTGAGTTAGTTTTTTCGAGCTTTGAAATGGTAAAATCTTAAATGATATTTAATTTAGGTCCACTTCCAAGGCTATAGGCTTAATGGGAATTTGATTCTCCTATGTTTTCCCCTCTAGAAGTTTGTGCCCTATACTAGTATAAAAGGAAGCTTTCTCCTCTCATTTCAATCCATGATCTAGCCTCCATCTATCAAGTGTGCAAGCAATCTCTCAATCCTAATTCAAGAAATCCATCAAGAGAAATCAACAATCAAGAAGAAAGAAAGAAGGAGAAGGAAAGCATTCAAGCATTCATCTATCTTCAAGCATTCAAGATCCAATTCATTAAGGAGATCCATTGGTAGCCATTCAAGGATTCAATCTCTATGGAGCCCTCTTGTTGAAGATTTCTCCATCCACATCCATTCAAGATTCTTCCTATTCCAAGATCCATTCAAGATTGGTGTTGAAGATATAAAGACAACTGATTTGAGATATCCCACATCCAATTCTACATTCATTTGGAGCATCCATACTTGTGGATTCAAGGATTCGAATCCTCCATAAGGGTTTCAACATAGACAAGGTGAATTTTTCCATTTACTTTGTTTATTACTATAATTTCAATTCAATTTCAAGGTTAATTCCAAAACTGGGGTTTGCCCAAGGAAAACCCCTCATCCAAACAACAAAACCATTTTTTTTCTTCTAGGTACAGGTATGGAACAATGAATTACAGTACAAATCTGGATACCCTTTTCGGAAAAAATTTGGGATCCATGAACAGAATTTCCATTGGAGCAGTGCAGGTCAAGGTTGACATAACGGGGTCAAGGTCAACCTTTACCTGGGTCAAGGTTGACCTTTCTCAGATAAGGAAAAGGTTTCTGGGTTTTCTCTGTCCCTATTTTCCTGTCCCAAATCTGGTTGCAGAATTTCCAAAAACTTAGTACAGACACCAGAAGGCAACATTTTCTAGATCTGCTATACTTTGAGGTTAGTATTTGTCTTTAATTAAATTAAGATTTCAATACCCCCTTTTCATATATTACATTTTGAGGACACATCTATTTTATATCTTTACACATATGACTGGTGATGAAGATAAATTTGAATACCTTGAACAATTTAATAGTGGATCTGTTAAAATGGGAAATGATACACCATGTCTAGTAAAAGGAAAAGGATCTATCTTAGTGAATAATAAGATCATATATGAGAATTCATATTGGGTGAAAGGACTTAATTACAATTTGTTGAGTGTAGCACAGTTAACATAATTCACCAAGTTACATTTGAAAATAGAAAAGTGAAAATCTATAATGAAACTAGAAAGTTGGTCGGTACTGGTGAACAATCAAAAGGTAATCTATTTTATCTTGACAATGCTGAAAATTCTTGTTTGTTGGCTAAAAATGAAGATGTGTGGTTATGGCACAAAATTTTATTTCATGTGAACTTTAACAATATGGTTAAAATTAGTAAGAAAAGGAAAGTTAGAGGTTTATCGAGCATATCTAAACCTAACCATGTTATGTGCAAACAATGTCAAATGGAAAAAATGTCAAAATCTAGCTTTAAGAGAAAATATTTTTCATCTAATGATATCTTGAATTTGGTTCATACCAACTTGTGTGGTCCAATGAAAACTCATAGTTATTATGGAGACAAATACTTTATCTTGTTTGTTGATGACTACACTAGAATGATGACTATCATGTTCTTGAAAGAAAATTTTGAATCTTTTAAGATGTTCAAATGGTATAAAGAAAAAGTGGAAAAAGAAAGTGGTAAAGAACTAAAATGCTAAAGATCAGATAGAGGTGGTGAATTTATTTTTGATGAGCTCACTAATTTTTGTAATGAGCATGGAATTAAGAGACAAGTTTTTGCATGGAGGACACCCCAGCAAAATGGGATTGTTGAAAGGAGAAATAAATCTATTGTGGATTGTGCTATAACACTAATGATTGAAATATATGTGGCACAGGCATACTGGAGAGAATCTGTTAGTACTATTGTATACACATTGAACCGAGTTCAACTAAAGAAAGATTCAAACAAAACACCTTATGAATTATGGTATGGTTATACACCTAATATAAGTTATTTCAGAATATTTGGAAGTAGATGTTACATTCTAAAAGATGATAGAAATGAGAAATTTGATTCAAAAGGTGATGAAGGAATATTCTTAGGATATTCTACTAAGAGAAAAGCTTACAAATGTTTGAATAAGGCTACTAATAAGATGATTGAAAGTGAAAATGTAAGAGTTGATGAATTTACTGAGAAGAATTATGACAAAAGTAAAAAGAAACCAGAAGACTATGGTAGATTTGTTTACATTGAGGAACCTAACACTCTACCCAAGCAATAGCCTTGCGTTACCGAGTAATAGGGTAATGCTACTAAGCATCAATCTATACAAACTGAGAATCAAAAAGTTATTATCAATGAAGTCCATGATCATGCATTGAGTGAGGAACACAATGAAGAAAAAATAAATGAACATGTACTTGCAAAATATGTAAGGAGACATCATCCACAGAATCAAATTATTAGAGATAAGAAAGTAGGCATGATGACATGAAGTAAGTTGAGAGACAACACATGCTTAGTTTGTGAATTTGAACCTAAAACTATTAGAGATGCACTTGAAAATGATGAATGAATTAAGGCCATGAATGAAGAAATTGAGAAGATATTGAAAAACAAAATATGGACATTGGTACCAAGACCAAATGATAAAAATGTAATTGGAACCAAATGGATATTCAGAAACAAATTGAATGAAAAGGGAAATGTCACTAGGAATAACGTAAGATTAATATGCAAAGGGTATGCACAAGAAGAAGGTATTGACTATGGTGAAACTTTTTTACCCGTTGCTAGACTTGAAGGAGTTAGAATATTTCTTGCATATGCTGCTTACAAAGGATTTAAATTTTATTAGATGGATGTCAAATCTGCATTTCTAAATCGGAAACTTGAAGAAGAGGTATACATTGAATAACCTAAAGGTTTTTTTGATCCAAATCAGAGAAATGTGGTATGTAAGCTGCACAAAGCATTATATGGATTGAAACAAGCACCGAGAGCATAGTATGAAAGATTGCACTCATATCTTATCAGTATTGGATTTGTTAGAACAAGTGACAACAACAATTTATATTTGAAAGGTGAAACTGATGACAAGATTATTATTGCTGAAATTTTTTTTGATGGTATCATATTTGGAGGACATGATAACTTATGCAAATGATTTGCTAATTAAATGAGAAAATAATTTGAAATGTCAATGTTTGGTGAAATCAATTTTTTTCTTGGCTTGCAAATTTTACAATAGAATGAAGGGATATACATTATACATTACTCAATCAAAGTACATCATACAAGTGTTGAAGATATTCAAAATGGAAGATTCAAAACTAGTTGGTACACCTATGGTCACTAGATGCAAATTGACAAAGGATGACAAGACAACCGAGGTAAATTAGATATTGTACAAATCAATGATTGGAAAATTGATGTATGTGGTGCATAGTAGACCAGATATTGCACATGTGTTTGGAATTTTAGCAAGATTTTCTACTAATCCTAAAGAATCACATATGAATTTTATAAAAATAATTTTGAGATACTTGAAAAAAATTGAAAACTATGGTTTGTTGTACAAGAAAGAAGCAATTTTGAACTAAAATTTTATACAAATGTGGATTGCGCTAGAAATATTGATGATAGAAAGAGCACTACTAGTGGAGCATTCTTTTTGGGAGAAATATTAGTTACTTGGATAAGTAAGAAACAAGGATGCATTTTGCAATCAACTGCAGAAGAAAAATATTTTTTTCTACTGCTAATAGTTTGAGCATTGCATGGATAAAACAACTTTTGGAAGGTATGAATAAAGAGATCACTAACCCAATGATAATATTTTGTGACAATACTAGTACAATAAACATTTCTAAGAAACTGGTGATGCATGCAAAGAAAAATAATATATCTATAAAGTATCATTACTTGAGGGAACAAGTACAAGAAAAGAAAGTAAAATTGGAGTATGTGAAATCAAAAGAGAAACTTGATAACATATTTAATAAACCCTTATCTAAGAACACATTTGAGTACTTGAGGAGTAGACTAGGGGTCTATCCTTTGTCTATTGGTCACTAAGTTGACTAGGAAGTTTCATAAACCTACACTTTATTAGAATATCAATAATGTTGATGCATGATGTTCACACTTTAGGTTTCTTGAAGTTGTGAAAACTAAAAAATAAAATTGAAACTACATATTAGTACATGCAAGGTACTTGATCTGAACTGAAAACCAGAGATAATATTTTGGCTATTGAAGAGCTATATGTTTTCTTTTGGAATTACTGTCAAAGGGAGAGAAGATTCAATGAAATATTTATCTACATGAAAGAGAGAAGATATGATGAAGGGTGCTCCCCTTAATACCACAAACACATAACAGAAACAAAGAAACAACAACAATTTGCAAGAATGGAAAATGGGCTTCTTATTATCTCCACAAATGTAGAATTACAAATTTTAGAATTACAATATGAAAAGCCACATGGGCATTCCCTTTACAATATTTTATAGGACAAAGCCTTGAATCATTACCCAGATCTACCCCAAACTGCTCTGAACTGCCTAAGACAACACTACGAGCCTTCCTTATATAGGCAATTTCCACTGCCTGAGAAGGTTCCAGAAATTTAGCCTTTTAGGCCAACTAAACATGGAATTATTTTATTTTTACAATTATTACAATAGGGTCGACTCAAAGAAAATACAAAATATGCTTTTAGGTAGCCCAACTTTCGGAGGCCATAACTTTTTAACCGTAGCTTCAATTTTCTATTGTAACCACTTTTCAGAAATGACATGACAAGATCTAGAGTGCCTGACACATGCAAGCGCCAATCAGTCGGGGGTCAATCGTGATCCGGAGCCTCTAAGGCCTTCAAAATTGAGCTCAAAGATTTCGTACCCAAAAACCTCAATAACTTCACTAATACTGATGATGTGGCAATGAAACTCAACTGGTAGGCTGAAATGACTAAGATGAACCTCCAACTATGAAATCAGAACATTCTGAGATCATATGACCAACTTACTAAAAATAGTAATTTTCCATATATAGCAGCTCTACACAAGATAGCCCTTATTGAAAAGCAAAAAACAATATTTTTGGGTGATGCAAGATTGCTCTTACACCTAGGATGCTCCTACATCAGACACCCAGGGTAATTTGAGAAGTGACTCTGTCACGACTCAAGTGTGCAGAGTAAACCCAAGATGGTTAACCTCCTCCTTTGTCAGCCATGATGAATCTTCAACAGATCATCCTTTCCATTTGACCAGATATTCTTCATATGTCTTGTTCCTTGTTCTTTTGCCAACACGACTATCCAGTATGTCCTCAATCTCTTTGGTATCTGAACTAGTTGCTGGAA